>JAYXIM010035447.1:0-428132 GCA_037575425.1 Anastrepha fraterculus | reverse complement strand
AACATGAATTAGTGATATAATTTCAAATCAACAAATATATTTAAAAATGCAAATCTAATGCGTTTATAGGTCACATTTATTTTCGTTCTTCAAGCGACAAAGCGTTCTTTCCACAAAAAACATAAACAAACTTCAACTCATTCGTACATAGAAAATAGAAGCATAAAAACTTGACAAAATACAAGACAAAAAAGAACTCGGACATTTATATGAAGTAGAGTTACCAAATAATATTTAAGAAAGAACAATATAATTGATATTTAGTCGGCAAGCCTTTAGTTTTTCTCACAGCATTCAGTCTTCCTGGCATGGATTCGACCAGCTTTTTACCTGTTAAAGGACATATTCTTTCCCCACTCTTATTTAATAGCATCTTCTATGTCTTTCTTGTTTCTAATAACATGCTTTATCGATTGGTTTTCAAAATGAGCCCACAGATGTTCAATTACATTGATGACTGGAGCTTGTGGAGGTATTTCAAGTATTTTATGACAGTTGTACATAAGCCATAGACGGACATCAAGTGCCTTATGCTTGGGATCGTTGTCTTGATAGTACTGAAAATTGTCCCTAATTCCCAACTTTTCAGCGATTAGGACCAAATTTTATTTCATAATTGTTACGTATTGTTTGTGATCCATATTGCCGTTAATGAAGCACAAATTTCCAGTACCAGCAGCGGACATACAACCTCTTACCATCACCGACCCAGCCCCATGTTTAACTGTTGGACGTAAGTTTTTTTCCAGCAACTCTTCATTAGGTCTTCTCGGCACATATGATTGTCCATCTGACCTAAATATGTTATGCTTTCATCTGCAAATAAAACGTCCTTCCAGAACTTGAAACCCTTATCACCATGACGATTTGCTAATTTTATTCTCTTGTATCGGTTGATCTCGTTGACGAAAGATTTTTTTCGTGCAACTCTTCCATTATAATTATTATTTCGCATGCTGTACCTGTACTTTTGGGGTTACAGTTAAGATTAAGGTGTTTTTAAGGTGTCGGTTGCGAGCTTAGGAGCTCAAATTGGGATTTTTCTTAATTTCTTGCACGAAACAACGTTCATCTGTATCCGAAAACAGTTTTGGTCGTCTCGAATTCTTCTTATTTTCCACGGATTTTGTTTCTTTCAAACGTTACATCACGTCTCAATAATGCCAGATATCCGACTTCCTTTTTTGACACCAATTTTGCTCATGATAAATTCTTTATAACAAGCAGGTAATGGATTTGAAAATTAGTATTACTATTTTTATAATCCTATTTGAATACCACACAGAAAAATGTAAAAATAAGAAAAACTAAATGCAAGTTAAAGCATTTCTTACAAAAATTTTGAATTTGAAGCTGCATGCTATGTACATACCTATGTCCGAGTTCTTCATTGAGCCACTGTATGCAGGGATTAGCAATAAATCCAGAAAAATTAGTCTCCCCATTGACATATGTCAGACTAGCTGCAAGACTGTTTGAAAGGTTTTTCTCCATAGAAATTGGTTTTATTGGTTTTGGTTTGTTAACTTATTATTAACGATGTGAAGAAACAGCAAAGAAAAATAGTAATTTTAATTGCGCTTTTTTTATACTAGTAATAGATAGCTGGAGGAAATCCGTAAACGACGACTACTGAGGTCGCAAAAAATTATAGCAGCCTTACGCATGCGAAATTCGATATTACATTTTATGATGAGCAACAACAGGCCAAAGCGGCTATGGGCACACGCTTTTGTAATATGAATGCATAATTAATAATATCTCTCAAAAATTTTATTAGAATTATATCTACAAACCTCTTTTCCGGCGTCCATTTTATTTAGTTCAACGTTTCTCTTACATTTGCCAAAAATATCGGCAACACAGAAAACACAGAGTTGTACAGCAAAAAAAACTTTATAATCTAACGTTATTTTATAATTTCGGATTTCGGGAGAGACATTTGGTATGGGTAATCAAGCTTTTCATGGTATTTCTAGCTCGTATTATCTTTAAGAGGTCTGTAAAAAACTATTATTATATTATTGAAAGAAATGAAATGAAATAAAAATAAAATAGAATATAATATAATATCAATCAATGGAAGACAAAGTTTAAAAACAAAGGGATAAAACTATTTTGTTTCTATACAATGGCTCACAAAAATATTTTGCAAAGTCCATTGTTTGTACAAATTTCAAATTTTTTATGTAGTAAGTAGACGAATTCAGTTTTTTTAAAGGCGCATCTTTCTAAAGAAATTTGGTAGTCAGCAAACACAAATATTGTGGCGTTTAGTAATTATATCAAAAACCGTGCATGGGATTCTCTGTTCACAGATAAAGTACGATGAATAAGCATCTTTATTTATCCATTCTCAAAGAAAATTTACATTCCGGTGCATAAAAATTGGGTATGTTTTTATTTCAACACGATAACGATCCCAAACATTCTGCTTACGATGTCAAAAAGTGGATACTTTTCAATACAAAGCATTTGCAAACACCTTACCAAAATCCTGACATATGCCCTATCGAAAATAGGGTATATCTCGGGAATAAAATGCGGGAACACAAAATTTCATCAAAAAGTAACCTAAAGGCTGTTTTGTTTGAGGAATGGGAAAAACAGCTCCAAAATTTCGTCGAAAGTTGGTTGGCAAGACGCTTAGAGGTTATTTTCATAAAGAATGGTTACCATACGAAATATCAAATAGCTTTTATATATAGGATTTTCCAATAACAGGTGTTACAGGTGAATGGATTGCGCTATCGAGAGATTACTAACGATTTTTTTAGGTCAGAATTGGATGGTATTGATCTGGACAACGTTTATTTTCAACAAGACGGCGCTACGTGCCACACAAGCAAAAAAAAAACCATTGATCTTTTACGGGAAAAGTTTCCGAACAGTGTTATCTCTCGAAGAGGTGATCACAATTGGCCACCGAGATCTTGCGATTGAACTCCTTGTGAGTTTTTTCTTTGGGGCCACGTGAAAGAAAAGGTCTACGCCAACAGCCCAGGGTCGATTCAAGACCTCAAAGATGGAATTCGTGAGGCTATCGAGGACATAGGGTAGCCACTTTGCAATTCGGTTATGGAAAATTTCATGAGAAGAATATTGTCCTGTAAGCGTGGTCGTATTGGTCAATTGCCTAATGTTATTTTCCACTATTAACGGCATACCTTCCTCTTTATAATGAAATAAACACCCGATCAATTATATTAAAAAATAGAATTTTTCTTTGAATATAAAAATAACACCTCTTATTTCAAAACATATTTACGAGTATACCCCACTACTTGCCAAAAGCAAAATACTTTTGTGAGCAATGATTTTTGATTTTTTTCACGTATGGTTAAGTTTATATGAAAAATAAAAATTATTTTTAGTTTTGCCATATTATTTGTGTACTGTTAAGCTTTAATTTTAATAACTTGTGAAATAATTTATAAATAAAAAAAAATCGTAAAAATTTTAAGATTTACTTAATCGCCTTCACATGCAAAATACTTATAAGAACCACTGTGAATGTTTTTAAAAGTTTTTTATATTATAATACTTTTAAAATAGTGCTAAATATATACGGCTTTAATGCATTGGTGATGCCAACCGCGTAGATGTTTGCGCCGTTTGACGTGAATTTGTCTTCATACGTAAATCGCTGACCTGCTTTATAAGCTGATCCTGTAGGGCGAGCAGTTCACGTGTACGATGGTATATACGATTCTGTGGGCGTATGCTAGGATTCCACCGGCAATATAGGCCCTTCCATAACTTCACATAACGCATACTGGCGATAGGTCGCAAAACGGTTTGGGCCCCATGCGAGAAGGCCAGCGGGTTGAGATACTGATTCAACGAACTATTAATATATGTCCAAAGCGAAACAGTTTTATGTTTAAGATCTGCAAAATTTTAAATTTGCATATATGTATATATAATACAAACTCAGTTACTATATAACATTTCAAAGTAATGTTGAAATTTTTTGGCAATTGTTAAAACAATAGTTTCTGCTTACTCACCTTCTGCAACGCGCTCAGCCTCAGTGTTACATAAAAAAGTGCCAAAACGACAAGAATACAAATGATCAATGATGGTTATCAAAAAGTGTTCGTTAAATTCGAAAGCGTTGGGAAATTGTTGGCTAACCTGCCATACACAATCGATGAATTGCAAGAAAACAGGAGAGCGGTCCGCATCTGAATGGCGATTATCACCATGGCCGATTCGTTGTTGAAATTTATGCCCGAATGAAAGCCACTCTTTCTCAATAAGAACCTCAAAGCCGCGCAATGTTCGATAATATGGATCCAAAAATAGCATGGATAATGCCGTCAATTGCGCTGTTCTATCCCATCCATCAGAGCAATGCACAACTACAGAAGTGCTCATAGTTTCCACTTTATCAACTATACGTACAGCACCTGCCAATATGCACTTGATATGCTTCAACCACAGTGTGCCGTCAATTGCGGAAAGCCATTTTGAATCATCTATCGTTGGATAGCAGGCTTCCTTCACTTTTCGCAAACTTTCACGCATTACATGTATATTGTGTATGTCAAGAAAGTGGATTTCGACATTCTTATAAGCTTCCTCAGACTCATATCCACCTCCTTTGGCCTTATTGGCTATAGCGTTGGCGCTGGGTCGCGCATCGATGATCGCCAATTTATCTGATTGCACATTTGCCTCCATTATGTAACTAAGATAGAGTTCGTCATCAGCGCTGCGCTTGCCTCCCACCCCTACCAGAGGCTGTGAACATCTTGTTATAGTCGCTTGAGAGCGTGGATGAATCCAGGAAAGTACAGGTAAACGACATCGCGAGCGAAACTGCGCCACACGGCGCAAAAATTCATCAGATGCCGCTTTAGGAACGGCCCAAACAACCGGATAGCTATCGCAAACACTATAAGCTTCATTTAACTTAGTTATGCGCCACATATCATTTGGAACTCCCATGCGTCTCAATTCGGCCAATGGTTCGTACACAGCCCAACCATTTTCAGCTGCAGGTGGTGGTGGTCCGGACGCTCCAGCATGAGCGAATGCAAAGAGACGTCCACTAAATGACAGTGGAAAGGCATAAGATTGCAACTTCTCAAAAACAGTGCGGCGAGAGTGATTTTGCTGTTTATGAGCGAAGCGCAAATTGCGCATATCCTTGCAGAATATCTCAATACCGTATGAGTTTTCGCCACGAGAAGTTGCACCTCCGATTTTTTCAACTCGCGCTATCACACCCAATGGCACGTCGACCACTACGGGTGGATCGTGATCGCGTAATGGTAATGAACGGAAATAAAGGCGATAGTTGGTTATTGTTAAAGCGCCGAAAGCCGGTCCACGAAATGGACATACATAAGTGACATCGTTCTTTTGATCCTGATCATCCTCGCCGTCCAAATAAACAAAGGGTGTGTCACGTTGTGCACTTAAGTCAACGCCCTGCTTTGAACCAATTGAACTGGACTTTGAATCTGCAGTATCCAAGGAATTAGTGCTCGCATTTTTAGGTGCACTTTTACCAGCTAAGCTATCTGAATTATCTATTGGTTCTGTGTTATCCATGTTACTGCGAATATGTTAAGAAATATGTGCTGGAGTGATGCACTTTTCGGCGGAGATAAACAATTTTGGAAAGATGACAGCTGTATTCGGGTTAGCCACCCTAACCATATGTTGAATAATATGATGGAATTAAATATGTGGCACCACCGATTTAGTTCGTTTATAATACGTTTCCACCAAAAGGCAAACCCTAAGTTTGTTTGTTTTGGATTTGAAAAATTTTTTAAATGTGTAAAAAGGTGCATAAAATTAATATTATCTTGATTTTTTAATTTTTTTTAAATATAGATAGTGAGGTGACGACATAATATTAAAAGAAAGGATGGGGGAAATAAATTGATTTATGTGTACGTATCACGACGTGGAAAATATATGTATGTGCATATATGTATTTTATCCTTGTCTCGATAATAGCCAGAATACGGTTAAAAATTTCACATACAAATGCAACAACAACAATGTGATCCTGATAGATATCAGGTTTAATTTATGATCCGTTCTGTTTGTTTTGTTCTCCGTCGTTAGTTTGGCAGCACAGCCATTTGAAGTAAATATGTATATCTATTAACATGAACTTATGAAGTAAATTAGGAAAACTTTTATTTTAGTGATACATTTTATAACAAATTACATTTTTTGCAACAAATTTAAATGATACTTTATTCGGCATAAGCTAATACGGCAATTTGATTAGTTTTATATTGGGAAACAGATACAACGTCAATGACAATGTCAAATTGATAACATTTACTCTTGGAAAAATTATGTTACGCTGTATCTCAGTTGAAATATCGCTCTCATGAAAATATGTATTATTTACAGGTCCTTCACCTTCTATTAATTTTCATCTTCAATGATATGCATTTTCGATTCGCCAAGCGTTAGCAAGGGGCGAACACATATATGAAGCAACCAAGGATGATAGAATAGAATAGAATTCGCTGTGTCGTCAGAGCTCATTAATAAAAAACAAAAAGGAAGGGAATTATTTGTTTGTGAAGAGGATAAGTAGGCGAAAGAAATAGAAACTACCAAACACAAGAAATTATACGCACACACATAAATTTTTTTACAACGTCGGCATCCGTATAAAAAGGCAAAAAACTGCAATTGAAGACTTGATATACTTTTATGATTTCACAATTTAACCCGAGGCACTTCCTTTTCGTTAGTTCGTTTAAATCGTACAAATCACAATTTTACCACGCCATTCATTGAATTTTACAAAAATGTAATTTTTCTCCATTGGTTTATTTTGTATCGGCAAGGGAACTGAGGTCATGCTTAATTTAAAAGTCACAAATATTCAAATTACAATATAAACAAGCCATTCACTGAATATTTATAAACAAATAATTCCTCTTCCATTAAAATAAAGTAACTGTTTTCAGAAGACTCCACCTTCTTTATTCAATTCGCCTTGTGTACACAGTGTATTATTAGATTGTAGATGGCCCTAATGATATCGGCCTTTAACTGCAGAAATCGATATTACCGATAGTAAGATCAGTTCTATGCAATCAGCTGGGCAGATAAATTATATTTAGTAGTCAAATAAGCTTGAAATATTTGACTTTACAATTAAAATTATTCACAAGATGTATACAGAGTGGAATTCACAGCAATAACAGTTCAAGAATTATCACAAATCCTACTATAAGTTCACAGGGAAACATGGGTATGTTTTTTACGTGTACGCGATAAAAGTAACAAGTTTGATGTCCTTCCACCTGCTGCTACCTCAGTTTTTCCCAAGGTAGCTACTGAAGCACTCTAGCCCAAACAAACAATAAATGTCTCAAGAATTCGGTGGCGTACCAATCGCATTTCCACGCTCACGTAGCGTTTGCGCCATATCGGTAGCTTCATGTTTAGCCTTTATAATATTTTACTACTACTACGGTAGTATTTTGACGCTTTCGTTACTTATAATCATCATTTTTTGTAAGTACCAAATGTATGAATAATTTCTTCAAAAATTAAATGATTTTGAATACTTTCAGTCGGTTTCTACTACTTACAAGACATGGTGTTGTATCATCCTGATCTCCCCGCGAATTCCCGTGTTTATGTACCCATTCCTAAAATGCATAATCTGCCACATGAGACAGTCAATATACATACACGAGATAAAGTCACATTGCATGCCTTCTGGGTACCTCAGCCCATGGAGCGTTCAAAGGCGGTATCTACTTTCGTATACTTTCATGGAAATGCAGGAAATATGGGTCATCGGATGCAAAATGTTTGGGGAATATTTAATCATCTACATTGTAACATTTTAATGGTGGACTACCGAGGCTATGGATTTTCGACGGGTGTGCCCTCAGAACGAGGTTTAACAACAGATGCTCGTGCTGTAATTGACTACTTGTACACACGAAATGATCTAGACCATACCAAAATAGTATTATTCGGTCGTTCACTGGGCGGTGCAGTAGTCATTGATGTGGCTGCCGACACTGTGTACAGCCAAAAAATTATGTGTGCTATTGTTGAAAACACATTTACCAGCATACCAGATATGGCGGTTGAATTGGTGCACCCATCAGCCAATTTAATACCAAGATTTTGCTTTAAAAATAAAGTAAGGAATTTTTTAATAAGTCTAATTAAAACACGTTTAATTAAATGCATTATTTTACAGTATCTATCATCATGGAAGATTGGCAAATGTTCTGTACCATTTTTATTCATATCGGGTTTGGCCGATAACTTAGTACCGCCCCGTATGATGCGGACCTTATATATGAAGTGTGGAAGTGAACGAAAGCGCATACTCGAATTTATAGGGGGTGCTCATAATGACACCTGGATTATGGACGGGTACCTATGAATATAGCTTAAAAAATAAAACAAACTTGAGCAGAATTGCGACACACGGCGCAAAGTAAACTTTCGACAATTTTTTTAAACCACGAATTTCGCTGATTTAGTTTTTAAAAATTCACATTACATTGACGCGTCAGACTTGTGTACAGAAAAATTAAACCAATGTGTTTCCGAAAACACAGGCTATTGACTAGTCGCCGTGCGTTGCAATTCTCTTTTCAGTTGTACTTTCTGTAATTCGTTCCATTTCAGTTATTATCAAGGTATTCAACAATTCCTACTTGAATGTCAAAGTCTTTCGACAACGCCATTAGATAAGCCACCAGAAAAGAGTAACGTATGGCATGAAATACAGGACGTTTAGCAAGCTTCTTCCGTCTGCGACAGATGCAATGCCGTTCAAAGTTCCACGTATTCAGTTTATTACACAATGTTATAACAAGCCACACTCACTTGAATGTACTTTAATCCCCTGTATAAAATTCCAAACTTTTGAATTTACAAGCTTATAATTTACTTAAAAACTTTGTTGAGAAGCTCTTTATGTGCTTCACAAACATTACAACGCATAGCTTTAAAACTTAAACTAAGTACTGTATTAGAGCAACTCGTTCAATTATAAAACAGTATGTACAGTTGCATATACATAAATGTTCATTATAGTATGCATATTGTAAGCAAATTTATTAAATTATAATTTCTAGTATATTTAATACACGGAAAGCGAAAATAAATTAAATGCAGCAAAATTATAAAAATTTAAATTTGAGTTGGAATTTTATATCAAATCCAAGTGAAGACTACTTCTCTTATTATATGTATATAAGTAATGGAAGTGTATATAAGAGATATTTACATGTATATATGTATGTGTATACAAACTCGGACTTAGCACTCGTCACAAAATTGCAGCTTTTACTAATACCCAAAATATACACATATATGAATGATATATTATGTATATAATTGACACGTACACCCTTGGCTGCGTGTTTGGCCTAGCTCTTCAATCTTGTGGCATGTTGCACAAATAGAGGTACCTATAGTTTTATGCCGCCTCCGAACATCAGAAGCTTTTTCTTGCCAGAAATTAATTCGGAGGATTGTCATTGCCTGCCTAGAGGCCACCGCTGTTAAAAAAAACTTTCGTTCCAACAAGCATCAGTTTTATGTTACCGAAATACCCGGATTTATAGCCGCCCCAAAACTGTATCATTTGTTGTTTCATGCCCACGGGGGGTTTTCGAGTTCTGACCTTACTGGAATTTCAATGCAATAAAGAAATGGCATTTACATCTCACGCAATCACTTCGATTTTTGGTCAAAAGATGATCAGCATGCAGAATCGACCCCAACATATGTACAGTAGTAGTAGAAGGTACACCGCACAACACCAACTACTTTTTAACATGCACCATCAAACACTTTCATCTAACACCACTCTCTCTCTCTCTGGGCCCAACCTGTCGAAACAGCACGTTTCCTGGGTCTACCGTTAGATGAGCTAGACGAAGACGACCGGTAACTGTGGTCCTAACCATCTAACAGTAGACCCAGGAAACGTGCTGTTTCGCACTGACAGGGTTTAGTAAGCTGATACAATAACAAAAACAACTTTCTTAAGGAGAAGCTGAGAATGCTCTTTGGCATTCTCACAGGTCACTGCAGGTTACGTAGCCATCTGCACAGGATCGAGATATGGTCCACCAACACCTGTCATTATCCTTCCAATCTCCGAAAACTCCAATACACCTTCGTCTCGAATGTGATGCCATAGCGAGAAGGAGTAGACATCCCTACCAAAAGAAAGTCACATACGCTCAGCCCAATTCACCTTCATCTTAAGTTTAGTGAGAGAGCTGTTTGGATGAGTTTGCCGACGAGACGGTTTTAAATAAAACACACAACTTTTTAGCGATACGTTTATTTGCGTTGCGCTTAAAAAAATATTTGAACTTGGCGCTTCAGTGACTTTCAAAAGGGCGGGACTGTTTAAAAGTCACGGTAGAAAATATGTACGTATATGGATAGTATACTCGTATAACGGTGGCTATTTACATGCGTCTACAAATCACTCAAGTGTAGCATCTATGATTAAGCGACACTCACAGTGATGTAATACTAAGGTCAAAATATACTTATGTTAAGCAGCAACAGATGAGGTACTGTGATGAGTAGAGGGCACAAAAGACTTTAAGGTCAAAGTGCAAGCCTCTATCTTTTTCATTCACTCAAATTTACTAAGCACCAAACCAAACAATGTTTAAGGAGCATATGAGATAAAACGATAAACGGAAATCAACAATTCAGCTGCTTGCTCTTGGCTTTTACATTGAATATTTTCCAATCAAAATGTACATAGTTAGAAACCTATGATCAGCCATTTATACACTTTGCAGATGTGCATAAAAACGGATTTGAAAAGGTTTCAATAAATATCATTAGTCTAAGCTTAAGTCTAATCACTGGCATCTGGAACATAGTCAGAATCATCATCACTCGTATCCTCATCACTTTTGTTGAGTTCTTTATCAATTTTTTCCTTACCATAACCGGCTTGAATATTTTCTTTTTCTTCTTCATTGGACTCCTTTGCTTTTGCCTCGCCTTGGGATCGGTGATGAAAAACATAGGAAACACATTTACTCGTTAGCCATGCTTGCGATAAGGTGCTGTCCGGCAGTCCTTTATTGTTCGAGCAGTGATACCATTGTGACAAATGTGACGTACAGTCGCTATCTTCTGGAGGCGGTTGCATTTGTATGTTGTTCACGCATCGTTTGCACTTTAATCTAAATTATAAATAGCAGTATTATGAGGATATCATTATTTTTTAAATATATTGTATATATTTTTTTTACTCACTTAATGTGCGTATCGGAGAGAATATCAGCTTCGTATCGGAATAGATCTTTGAGATCATCGCGCGTGAAATGTTTCTCATCGCTATCATTATTGTCAATTATAGCGCTCGATAGTGATTTTTTATGTGTTTGACGCTGCAGGATTTTTTCTTCAATTGAGCCTGTCTGTAAGGTTCAATATAATTATATAAATGATTAATTATGCATAAAAATATTATTGAATACATAAATTATATCACGGCGATCGGATCTACTCTTAACGGAACAAAAAAATTATGAGGAATGCTTCATAATGATACAACAATATGAACAATATATATAAAGTATGTGCGAAAATATGATGCAACTTACAGCAACCAAGCGATATATGTAGCAAGGCTTCTTTTGACCATCTCGCCATACTCGAGCCATAGCTTGCTCATCATTTGCCGGATTCCAATCAGGATCGAACATAAAGAGACGATTTGCACCAATTAAATTTAAACCACATCCACCAGCCTTCGAGCTCAACATAAATAGAAAACAATCAGATTCGGCGTCGTTAAATTTATCCACCACTTTGCTGCGTTTCTTTATTGTCATGGAACCATCAAGACGAACGTAGGAGTATCTTCTGTTAGCGCCATTCAAAATAAATTCGTAAATTTGCATTAGTACACTGCATTCAATTAGCTAGGCTTGAATTGTTATGTTTTACCTTTTACGTGCAAGTTTCTCGAACAGATCTAACGTTTGTGTATAATTCGATATGAGTACTACTTTATCGTCACTATTCGTGCGTATTGAAGCCAACATGAAGTCAAGCAGCATAAATTTGCCACTGAATTCGGGGCTAAACTCTCTGAAAATAAATCAATGATTTTTTATAGAAAAAAAGAATATCTGGCTCATATAAGCGTGGTTCATTCAGAAGATTCTTTTTTTTTTCAAAAATAGATTTTTCAATGCGATCAAAGTATACTTACTTTGGATTATAGTTTGCTGGGAATAAGTTCTGCGAGTTTTCAAAACCGTTCTCACCTGCCAACACTTTTTCATAAATTAGATCTGGATGACTGCATAGCTTTTTTAATGTGGTAATGTCGGCAAGTGCGGATAGCACGGCCTTATCATTGGAATCTGTATCAAAACAAAAAGACCAATGAAAAATATCTATCAATATTTTTTAAAGTTTACAATTATTTAGTATTCCTATCTGCGCACCAGCTCAACTTACCCGCTAAATTTCTCCGAATTTTATCCGATTTTATAAAGTTTTTATACAATTCCCTTTGCATATCAGTAAGTTTTGCACAAATTACCATTTCAAACTTAACAGGCAAATATTTGGTCAATATTTGATTTGTACGCCGTATAATACATTGATTTACTAGGCCTATTAGCTCTTGTGTTTTCTCTATGGCCCGCTCACGTTCTTTATCTGTTGAATCAGCGTTCTGGCCACGCAATATGGCATTTTCGAAATTCCGCTTGAATTCCGTCGCTGAACCTAACATCTCCGGATTCACAAAGTTTACCAAACTGAAATATTCGGTTAAATCGTTTTGTATTGGTGTGCCTGATAGTAAAACTCTGCGCTTCGTCTTCAATCCCATTAGAGCTTGATAAGTTAGATTATCTCTATTTTTCAATCGATGTCCTTCGTCACAGATAACCATGCCCATTTCATTGCGACATAATATGTTTGCGTAAATTCGAAATGTTTCATAACTGATTAAGAGTACTGGTGTTCCACAGCGTTGCCCGCTATCCACAACAAACTGTTCCAAAGCACGTATTGTATCTTCCTTTGCGCCACCTTCAATAGCGAGGCAATGCAATCGCCCATGTAACCATTTATTGAACTCTTTTTCCCAATTTTTTACCAATGATGAAGGTGACACAACAACCACCTTTGAAATAGTCGGTTTGCAGTCTGGACTCTGGCGTAGTAACGTCCATACTAATGTTACGCATTGCAAAGTCTTTCCTAAGCCCATTTCATCGGCCATAATGCAACCATTGAACCCACCGCGAAGTCCTTCGACGCATTCATACATGAAGAGAACACCTTCCCGTTGATGTGGACGCAGAATATTGCTTAGTAGCGGATCAACTACTACATGGACTTGCAGCTTGTTTGGATCCAAAGTGATGCGTTCATGTTCCGTATAATTTGGCGGAGTATATAATACCAAAGCATTGCATGCTTGTGGATCATGTAACGCCTTTCGCACATTACTGCGCCGCATACCAAGACAGCGGTTACCTCCATTGTAGTCTGGTACATAGTCCGCAATAGGTACTTTAAAAGGTCGTGAGAGTACTTTAGCAATCGCCTGCTCATATTCACTTAATGGCACTGAACGTGGGCTTTGGGTTTTATTTAAAGCCTGCTCTTGACAACTACGCTTTCGTTTGTTTTGCAATGGTGGCGTAAAATCATAACTTGGACGCAGATTTAATGCCCTGTTTTGGCTAGGAGCCAAACTACGCCGCTTGGATATTATTTTTTACATTATTATTATTCTATATATTTAAAGAATTTTGTAAATATTTACCATTTCTTGTCAACTTGTTTTGAACAAAATTTGCTTACATTTGGCGGTTAGTTTACATTGTTGCCATAGTTTGAAATAAAGTTAAATTCAGTCTTATAATATGTTCATATACACAAGAGTATTATCTCTTCAGAAGGTGAGGCCAATATCAAATCTTTAACCGCTTCTCAGCGCTTTTGAGGAAATCAGTTGACGTAACCGGGATTGTTGCAGCGATTTGTTTACGACAAAACTGAGATTGTGTTCAAGTGATATAAATAAAAATAAAATAATCGTGTTCAATTTAGTATAATGTGACAAGGGATATTTTAGGCAAGGTATAATAATTTATTTAATGAAATTTGGTGGAGATGTTAGGTAGTGGTTCAGGACCAACCTGTATAACTAGCAATATTTCGGAAATAACAGTTTTGAAATTACCCGCCTTCAAAGTGCTTCAGGAACTTCACACACTTGGTACATTACAAAGTGTGTTTTTCTAAACTTCACTTCAATTCATAAAATATATGGTCACACGCGTGTTTTTACTTGTTTTATACTTGTACTCGAAATATTTCAATGAAAATTAAAATCAAATGGTTTTATCAATACCATCACTTTGCAATTTTAATCGAGAATAACAATTCATTGGAATTGACAGCAGTACAATGTTGTCGGATGCCTGTAAATGAGAATAAAAATGAGTGTCGTGCATTCAATCAAGTTTCATGCCTTCATACTATACACATGCATATTACGTTTTAATTTTTAGTTTAATGGTTTTAACGTGGAAAGTAGTTCTATGCAAAAATTTTGTTTTTAATTACTTTATTATTTTTTCTGGTACTTTTTATATCATTATTTTCAAGTTACGATTACTTATATATGTGTATAATATAATCCAACACTAACACGGTTTTTATTTCGAGTTTTCTTCTGTGACGCTTTTTCCATATACATATAACAAAGTTTATATTTTCAAAAATGTTTCTCAAACAAAAGCAAAAAATACTGCAGATATATAAACATCCTTCCAGTGAACGTCTCTGCATACAAACTTTGTTCTTACTTGACGTGTCTGGTAGCCCCAACTTTTCGCTAAATTACACAACTTTAACAATAAATTACTTAAACACAGCCTCCGGAGGGTGCGGTTTTCAGTTTTAATATGGGGATACTATCTCGCTATCCCCGCTTACTCTCCTTTTTTTCAAAGCGTGTTGCATTATACTAAATATTTCCCAACGCAGCCATGCCTTATGTTACTTCGTTGTCGTATGAACCATAAATGACAAGGTATTTTTGAAGTGAAACTTCTTAGGCCTCGATGGACGAGCGATAATGGAGAGTAAAATTTCAAGGTCATGCAACGTTTTGGGCATTTTCGTTCCGCGAAAGAGAAAAAAGATATAACGTAGAGGAAAAGGATACACTTAAGGCCATTTTTCCTGAGATTTTCCTTGTGGTTGCTAATTTCTGGTGAGAAATAACACTGCCTACTTTTTGGCGCTTGTTTGTTGGTGCAAACTGGTAGGAAATATATTTTTAGTGCCTACTTTTTGGCGTTATAATTCCTTGGTGCCTACTGTTTGCGGTGTTTTTTGGTCCCAATTTTTTTGGTGCCTACTTTTTGGCGCTTATTTTTGTTTCCTGGCTAGTGCTTGTGCGTACTATAAAGTGCTATCCATTCCGGCGTCGGATTTATTGGTATTGACTTGCGGTAATTTGTGACGTTGCTGCGGTCCTGGAATCGCTGCGTTTGTGCGGGTGATAAACGTTCGGAGTAGTGCGCGTTGTTGCTACCGTTTGTGTCCGGCGTTTACCTCGCCGGTCGGCCTTTCTCCGTTTTTTGTAAATTTTGTCGATTTGTATTTTTTGCAAATGTTGTGAATTTATTTATCTATGTATTCTTTTTCTCTCTCTCTCTCTCATTCTCTCTCGGGTCTCTTCCTCTTTCTTTGTCTGCCTTGAATGTTTCACTTCTGTTATGTGGCTACGCTACACGCACTTTTTAAACAAAATGGAAATTTTCAATTTGCGCACCATTATTGAGGTTTGCAAACGGGGCGTTGCAGGGTTTGAGCGTAAACAAACTACAATAACAAAAAAATTTTGGACAAACGGTGATTATAACGAAATTATACTTATAACGAATTTAAAGAACATTTAACATTTTACGTCGTATTTTATTTGCATTTAAACAAACCAATGTACTATCCGATTTGTCCAATCCCTTGAACATAGTTACATTCAGATTCCACTGTAAAATAATAATCAAAATTAAAGCTGTGTTCGCCACACTCGCACCCGCGAATATTCAACTCATTAGCTGTGGCAATATTACAGTAGCTATTTCACACTGAACGTGATGCTTGAGATAATGGACCAATAACTTTGCTTCCTTTAAACTTAATTTTGCGCTAAAAACAATTAATACACAATATTAAATTCCAAAGTAGTATTTTTTAAATATAATCTTACTTTTTCTTGTGATTATTTAACTAACAGAACGCGTGACGTTTTCATTGTGGCAGAAATTATGCCCCTATTTCATAAAAAGTAATCCTACCGCAATTATTACAGCTCGAAAACATCCCAAATTATTAAAATGGCTTAGCAACTCTGTAGAGTTTTTCGATTATCAAGGGTACTCCACTGAAGTATAATTTTCGAAGAAACTAATCGAACGACATCCAAAATGGCTGTTCGTACCCGAAGATAAGCGACAATTGAGGTTGGACGTGAAAATTGTTTGTGGCTAGTACGTAGAAAAAAGTATTGCACTAAAGAAGTGAAAGCGAAGTTAAAAAGTTGTTCAGTTCATTGAAATGCACTTATTTGGCCACTGTGGATGTCATACAAATGTAGTAAGTGGGAAAAATTTGTCGACGGTCATGAAATATTGCCTCAGTTTTCAACGCCATATATCGTCGTGAAGTGCTGCAAAATTTCCCCCTTCGACCCGGGTTGAAAATTCGAAGTTCAACATTTGATACTAAAGTTGGCAACACTGTAGGCAATTACGAAAAGACAAAATGGCGATTTTCGACAAATGACTTGTGAATGGGAGACGAGGACGACGTGAAATTTTGTGCTGCGTTGGAGAAAAATTTTCAATATAGAATTTTCAGATTTGAAGTGAAATTTTTTGAAGAAATATAACGAATATTACTAAATTAGTGTATGTTTGATGTCTTCTTTAAGAAAAAGGTGTGTGCTGAGACAAAAATATCATGAACCAGGTGAGTGCCCTATCGAAATAAGTAGTTCAGAAAATTGTATATTCGAGCGTCTAAAAATGTAAATATTTTGATTATTTTAATGAATTGTGTTAAAAGAAAGATGAAATATTAAATAGCCAAAAAGGATTTTGCTTCCACGCTATGGGTGTGGCTACAATACGGACGGTTTTTTAGGAGTCTCAAGTGGGGCTCCTTAGGCAAAATCGCGTATAACAAATGAATAGCGCTGGTAATTTTAAATAATTATACTTTTTATCATTATATTAGGTTTGTTTCAACGTTTTTTTGCTCCCTGTGTGTTCTAGAGAGATCTACGCATCAGATGAGACCAAAATTTTAAATTTTCATTGGGGACCCATTTTAGCTATTTTCGTTTGAATTTATGGAATCTAGATGATTAGCTACTAAATTTGCTTCAAAATTGTGTAAAATAGTGTTTTTTTCATAAAAATTATCCAATTTGAACGTTTTTTCTCATGTTACGTAATGTGCGAAACCTAGGAAAAAATTATGTTAGAGCCAAGATTTTGGGTTCCTTACTTACAAGCACCAGTTTAAATCATCCATCGGAATAAATCATAATCTCTTGAAGCTTTTGCAGTTAACTTTCATATAATTTTTTTTAAATACTCGATTTTTAGAGATTTTTCGAGATATTCTTAGTAAAATCTTGAGATGGACCATACAAATTGGGGGTTTTTAATCCAAATCCCACGATTTATTGTCCTTTTCCACGGTTTCTGGTGAGGATTTGCTTTTGTACTAAAGACAGCTGTGAAAAATTTGCAGTATACGCTGTATATATTAATTTTAAGTCTTCTAATCCTAAATAAATCCTAATTTTAGATGCGTGTTTATGTTATTTTAAAGGTTTTCTTGTCGCATATATTTCTGGAGAGGATTAGATGCTCCAATACTAAGTATACTTCTGTTTAATTGACAACTTCCTAGTACATTTATATCAAATGCAAATATTTTTCTTAATTTCATAAAGACAAAATACCATCTCGTCTTTGTTTTTATTTGTTTTTCCGAGAATCCCTAGAATATTTTGATTTTGAGTTTGTTAAGCCCTATTTATGATAGATACACTTCGTAAAGTATAAGCAAATGTTAATCAGATTAATGGTTTTAGTCTCAAAATAAGTTTAGGCTTGATTCATAGTGAGGTCCTATGACATTCGTTCAAAATAATAATAATAACACGATCGGCTAATCTGTTATAAGAAAGCCTAACTACATTTGAAATGTTAAAAAAGTATCAAAGAAAACACTATATATAATAAATGGGTCAGGGGTAGTCCAATTGTTTTAGGAGGTTTTCATATCTGGGGTTTTGCAAAAATAATCTAATTATTTTTCATATTTTAAGGTAAGCTTATTAGATTTATATAAACTGTATATTGTATTATGTTAAAATCATATTTACTACTGCATGTTTTTAAAAAATATACCAATATATAAAACTATATAGTCCGATAACAGACTATAGTACTCGAGTGATATGTTAAGAACTATCATTAATACAACATTCTTTAAAGACAGTGGCAAGATAATCGAAATACTCGTAATGATATCGGAAGTAGATGTATCAATAGTAATAGCCTGATGATTTTCTTCTCTAAGAAGATACCTCAAGTTTAAGCAATTTTTATTGTATAGAAGTAGAGCGACTCGATTCGATCTATAACTTTTACTTCCGGGACCTCGAGACTCCTCTTGGCAAGACCATCAAAGCAAGCTGGTAATTTCTTGAAGTTTTTTCACCTCCTACCACCAGCAAGTAGGACAACGAAAACTTTCATCTATTCGTTGTAGCAGCCTGGTGTTCCGTCAGGTATTGTCATCAAGGTCATATACCGTTCACACGACAGCCGCAACTACATACGTTAAGGGACGACCTGGATTTATATCCGGTCATGGACTCAGTCCTACAGCATTGCCCAAACATATATGGGGAGTTTTTATGCTGTTATAACAACAACAGATCATGTAACTGTAGGTTATTTCAATTTTTGCAGCATCGATGGAGGAATGTTGCTGCAGTGACGGTTCTTGGCCAGATATAAATCCGAGTCGTCCGGTAACGTAGAACCTATAAACAGAATCGTAAGTTCGGTTTATTTGCTGTTTCGATGATGTCAGACCATAGGTTTTTGACGAGATGGTTTGTAGCAGTCGGAGTTTCTTCGCGAGTTTAAATTAGAGAACCCCATTGTTTCTTTAGTCGTGCTCCGAATTTCTGCATTTTACAGTGGAACGGATATGCTGAACAGTTTTTTGTCGGGAGAAGACTTGGCTGTTCAATTACTTACTAAATAATACTTGCTGGCCTGGGTAATTCTCCGCAATTTCAAGTACGCCATTCCTATTGCTGTTAATGTTGATTCACAAATAGATCAGCTCTTTTACTATTTCAAAACTATAACTGCCAACAGTCGTGTTGGCGCTAACATGTGATTGCGATGATTTTTCGTTCTTCGCCACGAGTGTTGGCAACGGGTGGAGTCCCTACACCACTTCCTTCAGCGTTAGCTATGGGGAAAGTCAACTATTGGCATTGATCTCATTGTTGATGTAGTTATACAGTAGTTATTCAGTCGTTGTAGTTCCAGTAGAAAATATTGTACCGCTACCGGAGTGCTTTCATCAAAGTCGATTAAATAACTGGGTACGTGGATTGGTTGACCATAGAGCATCTCTACCTCGGGTACCCCCCAAGTCTTCCTTTACGGTTGTAGTTAAACCCAGAAAACCATATTGAGCCAGTTCATGTCGACCGAGTGACACCTGCTTGTTTAACCCGTTATATAAATATGGTTCAGGCCTAGCGATTAATAGCTAATATTTATTGGAACAATATGCTTCGACTTGTCTTTCTAGGTTGTTAGTTATGTGTCTGGACGTGCCGAACCGACTTAGTGAAAACATTCAGATATACAGTTTCAGCTGTCATATCAGGAAGGCGAATGACTTCCAAACATATTGAGAATCGGTCTACATGGTCGGAAAAAGTTGAAACCCTGTCAGTGTAGTGTAAATCACCAGTCGTCTTCGTCTAGCTCATCTAACGGTAGGCCTAGGGTACTTGCTGCTTGGACAGGTTGAGTCCAAAGGGAGATGAGTGGGTTTGATGGGGCATGTGAAGAGGTGGTTAGTATCGTGCGGGGTGCCCTCACATTGCCATGGCAGCCGGTTCTACGTTACCGGAATGGGTCGGGTTTTCCCCGAACAAAGGGCTGCCGCCAAAGTAAACTAGCCCTGTCTAGTGTATCATACTCCAAGTTAAAACTCTCTTTGGGTGGCTCGTAACTTTGCAACGTTTGCATGCTGTACTACATGTCGCAAGCCGCTACACGTTCTTTTCCAAGCGAAATTTTGTAATCAGATTTTTTCTAATAGCGGACGTCCCTTCGCATGCATGGACAAACGTCCGAGTGTATTTCTGCCATGCAAAAGCTCCACGCAATAAACCAATTACTGTTTTGAGGCGGTATCAATTAAGCTTTTTTAATTTGGGGAACAACAATTGCGAATCAAAAATTGGAGGAGGAGCTCAGGAAAAATTCTAACAAAGGATATACTACGATGCGTTTATACAGGGTGGCCCATATAGTTAGTGCTTTTATTCGAAAGAGCAAACATTCTCATTCTTTAGGGAACACGATTTCACTCATGCTTTGTGGACTGTTTCTTGGTCTCTGCCACGAAAGTCTTGCTTGATACTCGCCTTAAGGGACTGACTAGTTAATAGATTGTTTGCATAACATCCGCCCTTTTTTTTTCTAATAACGATCGCTCCTCGGCAGGTATTGACAAACCTCCGAGTGTATTTCTGCGGTGAAAAAGCCCCTCACAAAAATCATCTGTCATTCGGAATCGGCTTAAAACTATAGCTCACACCATTTTTGGAATGACATCAAGACGGACACCACAAATAGGAGGAGGAGCTCTGTCAAACACCAAATAAAGGGTGTAAGCGTCAATTAAATATATGATGTATTCAAAACTCATGCTGAGGATTTTGCCAATAAGGAGATTTCGAAATTTGTTAGGGACAAAAGGGCGAATAAGGTTACCAGAAACATCGTATGTTAGTCCGGTATTGGTAACGACTGAGTTGAATACAGAGTTCGTTCCCACGACAGTCGGTTCTACGTACCTGGAACGACCCGAATGTTTATGCTGTATACTTGTATTGTTGCTGTGATACAGTGAGTGGAGTGATTGTCGTTTTCTTGTTCAAAATGTATGTATCCTAATTCAGCAGAGTCGATTCTTGGGGGAAAATCCGAAACTATGTTGCTATTTCCTTGAACGTGGCGAATGGTAGTTGTGAATTCACTAATATAACTTAATTGCGCTGCACGACGTAAAATAAATTTTTCGCTAAATTTAGTGAATGCAAATGACAGTGGCTTGTGATCGCAGTAAACTTCAAAATCGCGTATTTTATTGATCGATATATTGCCAACGGCTTTGCATTTGCAGCTGAGTGAACTAATAACGAAGCACTTGCTAACTGCTCCATGTACTATTTGAAAGCCTGTCTTAAATCTTCAGTCCACGTGTGAGGTATTTTATTGTTTTTCTAATTATTCTTAATTAAAACTTATAATCGTTTTTGCGTTTCAGCTGCATTTCTAATAAAGCGACGGTAGAAATTAATCATTAACATGAATTGTTTTAAATCTTTCGCGATAGTCGGTTCTTTGAAGGACACTATTTTTTCCACCTTTTCAGGTAGCGGCATAACACCTTCAGCTGTGACTTCATGACCTAAAAATATTATATTTCTAGGAGCAAATATACATTTTTCAGCGTTAATCCGATTGTGTGATTATAGACACACAAGTGCTTGAACACGTTTCGAATGTGTTCGATATGCTGTTCGTATATGCACGCAGAAGCTTAGTCGAGTCCACGTAGCACTTCATCAATGAATCGTTGAAATATTTGTGACGCATTTCGCACACTAAATGAAATAAAAACATACTCGAATAAGCCGAATGGGGTTATGATGGCCGTTTTTTGAATATGCGACTCTTCGATTGGGACTTGGTGATAAGCTTTGCGTAAGTCGATGAGGCTGAACATGCGCTTTCCGTGGAGGATATTTGCAAAACCTTGCAGGTGAGGAATATAATATTTATCGGGGTTTGTGCGTAAATTCAACTGTCACCGCATGGACGCCAGCCTCCATTAGTTTTTGGTACCAAATGCAGCAACGAGACGGAGTTGAACCTTGATGGTATAACCGTCTTGCTTGTGCTGTGACCGATGTTCTCGTACTTTCGATAAAGTGCATATCATTAACCCTTCTTTATCTCGCAAAAAGGGTTTATCATCAAGTATTTCTTTAAACTTAGGTAAAAGAACCGACATTTTTTAAGTTGCATCGATTGTAGTTACCTGAGGTGTAACTGAAGTATCTACTACCTTTGGCAGACGCTCAATTCAATGGTGATATTACCCGTTTACGTTTGATGTTTACAAGCACACCATATTCGTTTAAAAACTTTGAAGCCATTATTTATGATGCTCGTGAAATTCCATGAAAATTCGCGGTTCAATACTAGGCATACGCTCAGTAAACGTATAACATATGTATGTTTGTATCGACGATCCGTTTGTGGCGTAGTATTTTGCATACTCTTCTGTTTTTCTTCTGCTTTTGCTATACAGGGCCGTCGAGGTAAATCCGGAAAACATTTCGAAAGCTCTGGAGCAGTAGCGTTATGTCTAAAACCGCTGATAAATGGACATACTTTTAGTGTATTGTTTCCTGATTGACATTGGAGTGCCGGAGTAAGTGCTAGTGAAACGATGAGTCGAGAGCAGGACAGAAGAGCTGCGATACTAGAGTCACTTCGCGTCGGAAAAAGCCCTAAAAAGATAATTGAGTGGTTTGCAATAGTTGCTGGAAGAGAATATGTGTTTCAGCAGGACTCCGCACCTGCTCACAAGGCAAAGAAGACTTAGGCTTGGCTCCAGAATAACCTACCCTACCACTGGTCACCAGATTTTTGGACACTTTCAAGACCAGACTGCAATCCTCTTGATTATTACGTGTGGGGCACAGTTGAAGCAAAAGTTAACGCGAAGCCTCATAACACTAAGGACGCTCTGAAGACAACCATCGAGGAAGTGATGACCACAATGGACAAAGAGGAGGTAGCTCGCGCATGTGGGCGCTTCAGGTCCCGGCTGGAGCAGGTAATTGCACGAGATGGAGGTTACATTGAATAATTTTCAACTATGATATGTGTACTCACATTATACAAAGTTAAGTGCAAATAAAATTATTTTTGAGTAAATATCCAATAATTTTGTTTTTAAGTTCAACATTCCGGATTTACCTCGACGGTCCTGTAGTATAAGTTCCCTCATACAGTAAGTTGATTTTAGTATAGTCATCAGCACCTGAGTCTATTAAGAAATTATGCTCGGATATATAGTTCATGCACGAACAGGCGCTTGGAAGACGTGCATAGTGTAGGCGCCTGAGTTGAGAACGCACGAATTAGTTTTATGCCTGTAGGTCGAATGAGCATGGTGGACGATATTTTAGATGCAATATCCTAATTTTTGATACGAGGGCGGGTCAATAAGTCCCTGACTTTTTGTATTTCTGACCTCTTTACTGAAAAAGAAATACTGCTCCTGTCAACAGGCATCTGCCAGTTACTCCTGTCGAAATTTGAACGTGCTGGGTCAGTTAGTTCTGAATTTCATGTTCTTATTAAGCCGATTCACCCTTAGAAACCCACTGTTTCGACTGTTGTTTGGTCTCTGGTGTGTGGTGATGCATCCATGTTTCGTCCACGGTTACAAAACGGCGCAAAAACTCCTCCATATTGCGATTAAACAACGCCAAGTTGTTTGTAAAGTTCTTACACGATTGCGTTTGTGGTCTCCTCAAATTACTGGGTAGTCTGATACGAGTAAAGGTAGCTGTAAAACACAAACTAACTGACACAGTACATTCAAATTTTGACAGGAGTCAACTGACAGATGCCTGTTGACAGGAGCAGTATTTCTTTTTCAGTAAAGAGGTCAGAAATACAAAAAGTCATGGGCTTATTGACGCGCCCTCGTACCGACACAAATTATTGACATCGTTTCTTTATTTTCCTTTTCGTCTGGTACTGGATAAACGACCACGCTGCCGATGTAATGGATCCCACGACACTTGGTTCTACGTTACCGAAAGGACCCGCATTTATATCGACCATATGGATAATGTTTATGCTGCTACAACAACATAAATCGCCCACTAGGCTTCAGCATATGGACGTTTTACTCATGCAGGCGAATGAACAAATATAACCTTTTGCATAGTTTGCTTCTCTTCCATTTGATAATTCGTTATGAAAAAATCGACTGCGCTCCACTAGAAGGAGTGCGCAAACGTGCCCTCGACAGTCGGTTCTACGTAACCGGACTGACCCGGATTTATATCCGGTCAAGGACTGTCACTCCAGCAGCATTCCCCGTATATGTATGGGAGAGAGAGAATTTGAAATGTAAACTTGTCTCCATTTTCGGCACATTTGCATTATAAGCATACTGATGCATTTTGAACCTTATTCGAATTGAGCATAGGGCAGGTTGTAGCTGATGATGAATAACCAAGACGTTGTTAACCTGTTCTTGTTTTCGCGAATACATTAAACACTATCCTTAATTTTGCTGTAACTGAATTGCTTGACAAAAGATGTCGCACATAATAGCAATTATGAGAACAATTGGAATTTGGAACCTGCTCCAAATGGGTCATATCTATTCATTCGGCCATAGTCAATTAGGTCATAGATAAATATATTATTGCTCATCGCGAAGCTACGTGATTCACGGAATGGCATATCCGATTTCAATGAGAATTTTACAGTAAAACCGTCATCTGATGCAATAATACGCATCACTTTGTCTTTAAAAGATCTCAGGCTTCGCAGACAGTGAAATGTCTGGCTATTTGCTAAGCCGGTATTCGCATCTACCAGCGTTTGAAAGGCATCATGAAAAGAATGCATCCAGTAGAGTCGCTTGCAATTGCAATTGAGCAATTCCAACTTCGAAACAATAGTAAATAATAAAACTTATTGCGCGTTCTTTACGCAAATAAAGTGCTACGGAACTTTACGTTCTTTAGCTACATACGCAGTAAAATTCACAATAACTCGTGCTAAAATAGGCAATAATCATGCTAGCAGACCTTTTTACCAACAGCTGAATTTAAACTTATACGGCCGTAGCCGTATGGTGCGTGACTACCATTCGAAAGTGCATTGGTTCGAGTATCCGTGCATGAAACACCAAAATAGTAAAAAACATTTTTTTCTAATAGTGGCCGCCCCTCGGCAGGTAATGACAAACCCCCGAGTGTAATTCAGGTTGTAACAAACACTATTCACTTGTAAATTAAACTATCTATCTTGCTAAATTTAACAAAAATATTTCATGTGACTTCCAACCCTTTTTTTGGAAAATGGGATATTGTTATTTTTTCGCAATTGTTCAGAACTATGTGAATTTAACATGGACCGTGTTACTTAAAACATACAGATATTTGTATAGGTGTGTGTCCAAACTTTCGTTTCGACTTAAGCTACCATGTCACAGATATTAAGATATATGTACATATACATGTACAATTTTCTATGTATTTGGTTCTAGTACTACATCGGAATTGAGTCCGTTTCTATAATTATTTCTTAATCCCGATGAAAGATTACTACCGAAATATTTCTTGAAGCTCACAAGCTTTATAAACTCTTCTATTTTATTTAAATTTAATTTTCTGTTTAGGAACACAATGAATCCCTCAATAGTATAGGACCGGAAGAAAATGATGATAATCAAGAAGAACAAAACGCGTCTGGCAGTGGTAGCCTAAGTTCTTCAGGATCTGATTCTGATTCAGACAGCTCAACTTCATCTTCAAACTCGAGCCGAAGACATAGTTCTCCTGATCGTGAGTCACATGACAGCGACCAAAGCTATGATAGCGGTGACAATGCCCAGGATGGTCAAACCCAACAACAAAGAAAAGCCCGCAGAGTTACATCGGCCGAAAGTGGGCCCGCAGCAGATGGCTTTCCGCCCACAGCTGCAGCAGCTCAAGAGGATACAAAAACTAACGGGTACTCCGATGACAACGAATCAGACAGCGATTCGAACTCGGACACTAATTCAGACAGCAATGAAGAAGAAGATGAGGAACATCGGGGTGAAGAAATTGAGAAAGATGTTGCAAAATCCACCCACAATCTTACTAACAACACATCAGCCACATCTAATACAACCACAACTACATCTACGGATAACAATACCTCAAATACAACAAATGATGGGGATGAAGATTCCCAAGATGAAGATGCAAGTGTTGAGGATGAGTGTAATGGAAACGAGAGCACAAGCAGCAAGAGAAGGGCCGGTAAAATGGCAGCTACGAAATCGTGTTCAAAGATGGTATCTCAGTCATCCTTAGCTACAAAAGCTTTGTCTAAAAATAGAACTCAAAATGAAGGCGATGATGCCGTTGATGATGATGACGCCGAAGCATCAGAATCTGGTGCATCTGCTGATAAAAGTTCTTCGTCAGCCGCTCAGTCACCAACTTGCAGCAGTAGCAGTAGTAGCGAAGACGATGAGGATGACTACCAGCCTAAACGTAGCACGCGCACAGCAAGAAAGACGCAAGCTGTATCATCAAACGAGAAGGCCACAAAAAAGGCAGCCAAAAAAAGGAAGAAGCAAAAGTAATGAAATCCTGCCTCGTAAATGGAGACAAAGTTTATTATGAAATACCAAATTTGGTTTGTTTTTAGTTGGGACTCAGATGAAACTGACGAAAGTGAAGCGGATAGCGGTTTATCAGCACCACAAAGACGAAAAGCGAACACAAAGGCTGGCCATGCCAAAGCATCACAACGTCGCGGTAAAAAGGCTTCCTATTCTAGCGACGAAAGTGATGATGGTGAGGAAGACAGCAAACGGTAAGATTGAATATAAAAAAATATATAAATATCGCATATCACTCAGTTATAAATAAATAAATAATCATAGAAATATATTATTTCTGCACTCAGGTTTGGAACACGTCGAACTGCTGCAGCGGTCAGCTATAAAGAAGCTTCTGAAGACGAGAAAACAGATTCAGAAGATTTGTTAGAGGTTGAATATGATGAGAGTCAAGCGGCAGCAGCTGAAGAGGAGGAGAAATGTGAGACAATCGAGCGTATATTAGCAAAACGTCAAGGTCGCAAAGGCTGTACTGGAAATCCAACAACAATTTATGCCATAGAGGAACAAGGGGCCGATCCTAATGATGGGGTCGATGAGAATGATCTGGAGAATACTGAAACACAGTATTTGATTAAATGGAAAGGGTGGTCGTATATACATAACACATGGGAGTCAGAGACAACTTTACGAGAGCAAAAGGTCAAAGGCATGAAAAAACTTGATAACTTCGTTAAAAAGGAACAAGATATTGAATATTGGCGTCGTTATGCCGGTCCTGAAGATATCGACTACTTTGAATGCCAATTAGAATTACAAAACGATTTGCTCAAGTCGTACAATAATGTGGATCGCATTATAGCGCGTAATGAGAAACCGGACGGTATGTCAGAATATCTCTGCAAATGGCAATCGCTACCATATGCAGAAGCCACTTGGGAAGATGGTGTATTAGTTCAGCGCAAATGGCAACGTTGCGTAGAACAATATGAAGAGCGGGAAATATCCAAGTGTACACCGTCACGGCATTGTAAGGTGCTCAAGTATCGTCCGAAATTCTATAAAATCCGCGAACAACCTGATTTTTTGACCGAAGGTTTAACTTTGCGTGATTATCAAATGGACGGTTTAAATTGGTTATTACACTCATGGTGCAAGGAGAACTCCGTCATACTTGCCGATGAAATGGGTCTTGGTAAAACCATACAAACCATCTGCTTCTTGTATTCTTTATTTAAAGTTCATCACTTATATGGGCCATATCTGTGCGTAGTACCGTTAAGTACTATGACAGCGTGGCAACGTGAATTTGATCTCTGGGCGCCCGATATGAATGTGGTGACATATTTGGGTGATGTGAAATCACGGGAAATGATACGCCAATATGAGTGGCAATTTGATGGCTCGAAAAGACTGAAATTTAATTGCATTCTAACCACATATGAGATTGTGCTGAAGGTATGTTGAGAAAATAAATTAAATTAAATTTTAATCTTACAAAAATACATATATATAGTACTTAGACAGTGGTTACTATACAGGGTCTTTCAAGCTGAGTTTCTTTTTAGCGTTGCTTTGTTTTAATAGCTGTCACAGTGCTATTACATTTTTTTTTTTTTTTGACAGACGTATAATAGAAACACCTACAATTTACTAAAATGAGTTCCAGTTCGTTCGAAAATCGTATAAAAATAATTAATAATACTTAGAAACCCTCCACTCTACCCAACAAACATACACGGATTTAAATCCCGAATTTTCTCCCGCCTTTGCCTCAGGCCATCTACCCAACAAACATACACGGATTTAAATCCCGAATTTTCTCCCGCCTTTGCCTAGGCCACACAACACAGACCCACGAACATATCTTAAAAAAAGAAAATCACCCTATCTGTACAACCTGCAACACAAACCAAACATTGGACCACATCCTCAACAAATGTCCGAATCACGCCAACGCAAGAAAAGAAATACTAAACTCAGAACAAATAAGCGACATCCTCGCCATTCCCAGTCATTCAAACATCGAAAAAATAAGCAAATTCATTAAAACTATCGAAATGACAATATAACAAAGAATCCAGACACCCACAGACGACACAGAGCTGATGGCCTCTGCAGCCAATGCTCAAACATAATTTTAGTACTGGTATTCATACCAGTCACTAAATAATAATAATAATACTTAGAAATATTCAGCCAAAGTTCGGTGGTTCTTTATACATTATAAAAGTAATTTTATAATTGCATATATTATATATATTATTTTAGCAAGTAATAGTTAAGTTCACAATAAATTTTTAATTCTTATCTCTTATAATAACTTAAGCAAATGTTCCGCCTTAACCCCTTTTATTTCTACTAGGATAAGCTTTTCCTCGGTACCTTGCAATGGGCTGCATTGCTAGTTGACGAAGCGCATCGCTTAAAAAACGACGACTCTTTGCTATATAAATCTCTGAAAGAATTTGAAACAAATCATCGTCTACTAATCACAGGCACACCATTGCAAAATTCCCTCAAAGAACTATGGGCTTTGCTTCACTTCATTATGCCCGATCGATTTGTTACTTGGGAAGATTTTGAAGTAGAACATGGGAATGCTGCAGATAAAGGGTATACTAAATTGCATCAGCAGCTTGAACCATATATTTTACGTCGCGTTAAAAAGGATGTCGAGAAGTCGTTGCCAGCAAAGGTAGAACAAATATTGCGAGTCGAAATGACATTACTTCAAAAACAATACTACAAGTGGATTTTGACGAAAAACTTCGATGCCTTGCGCAAAGGTAAAAAGGGTTCTACGTCAACATTTTTAAATATTGTCATTGAATTGAAGAAATGTTGCAACCATGCTGCCCTTATACGGCCATCAGAGTTCGAATTGATAGGTCTGCAGCAGGAGGAGGCACTGCAGACGTTATTGAAAGGTTCCGGAAAATTGGTACTTTTAGATAAGTTGTTGTGCCGTCTGAAAGAGACCGGCCATCGTGTGTTGATTTTCTCGCAGATGGTACGTATGCTGGACGTGCTTGCTGATTACTTGCAAAAACGTCATTTTCCTTTTCAACGTCTCGATGGTAGCATAAAGGGTGAAATGCGACGTCAAGCCTTAGACCATTTCAATGCGGAAGGCAGTCAGGACTTTTGTTTTCTATTGTCTACACGAGCTGGTGGATTGGGTATTAATTTGGCAACGGCAGATACCGTTATAATCTTTGATTCGGATTGGAATCCCCAAAATGATTTGCAGGCACAGGCACGTGCACATCGGATTGGCCAGAAAAATCAAGTAAATATTTATCGGTTGGTAACGGCGCGTTCTGTTGAAGAGCAAATTGTGGAGCGAGCGAAACAGAAAATGGTACTTGATCATCTTGTCATACAGCGTATGGATACGACAGGTCGTACAGTTTTAGATAAAAGTGGTGCGAGTTCATCAAATGCTACACCCTTCAATAAAGATGATTTGTCAGCAATTTTGAAGTTTGGCGCCGAGGAATTATTCAAAGACGAACAGGAAAATGATGATGAATTGGTATGCGATATCGATGAAATCTTACGCCGTGCAGAAACTCGCAATGAAGATCCAGAAATGCCTGGAGACGATTTGTTATCTGCATTTAAGGTTGCCAGTATAGCGACCTTTGAGGAGGAACCTAGTGAAGCGGCTAAAGACGATGACAATTTGGGTGGTGAGGAAGAAGATACCAAAGACTGGGATGATATAATACCCGAGGATTTTCGAAAGATAGTCGAAGACCAAGAACGCGCAAAAGAGATGGAAGACTTGTATTTACCACCACGGCGAAAGACCGCAGCAGCCAATCAGGTATGTCATCTTCTACTTACATTAAGTACAACACAAAACATGTAATCAGCTTTTTATAAAAAGTTCTCACTATTTTGAATTTTTGAGAATTTTAGAAAATAGATTTTTTTTCCTCATTATGCCATACTGTTTATTTAATACAATCAAATGTTGAAAAAACTGTACTTTTCTCGGGAAATCATTGCATAGTGATTGAGGCTGGAAAAGTAATCGTGTTTAATTTTGTGCTATTGTGTAAACTAGTTATATATATACCTCATATTTAGGCATTGTTTTTTTTTTTTTTTTTTTGTAAGGACTCCAACGCGTCGGGTAAACGTACCGGGAAGAAGAGCCATGCAGACGAATCAGGCGCGGACTCGGAGTATGAAGTTGGCTCGGATGCCAGCGGAGAAGATGGTCGGCCGAAGAAGCGTGGTCGTCCTACCAACAAGGAGAAGATAATTGGCTTTACTGATGCTGAAATACGACGCTTTATTAAGTCATACAAGAAATTTCCAGCACCGCTCGAGCGCCTAGAAGCGATTGCTTGTGATGCAGAGCTGCAAGAGAAGCCATTGACAGAATTAAAGAGGATTGGCGAAATGCTACACGATCGCTGTGTACAATTCCTCGAAGAACACAAAGATGACCCACCAGCTACACCTAAAATTGCTGTTGACGACACGGTAGCGGCGAAGCAGAGACGTACTCGGGCAACATATTCCGTAAAATTGGGCGGTGTTTCATTTAATGCCAAAACGCTGCTATCTTGTGAAGAGGAACTAAAGCCACTCAACGATATTGTACCAAATGCAAGTAGTGAGCGGCTTAGTTGGCAATTAAATATTAAAACTCGACCTGCGAATTTCGACACGGACTGGGGTGTTGAGGAGGACTCCAAATTGCTATGTGGCATTTATCAATATGGCATTGGTTCATGGGAGCAAATGAAAATGGATCCAAGTCTGAAGTTGACAGAGAAAATACTCTCCAACGATGCACGAAAGCCACAAGGAAAACATTTGCAATCACGGGCGGAATACTTACTAAAAATTATTAAAAAGAACGTAGAACTGAAAAAAGGAGTCCAACGCAAGCAACGCAAACCGCGTAAGCCGCGCGAGGCAAAAATTAGCGGAGCTGCTGTCGGAGGTACGGCTGTATCAGTGACACCCGAACGAAAACCCAGAAACATATCCGAGACCCACATTGGCGATGACGCATCACAATCCGCTCACGAAGGTGCGGAACGTAAGCCACGTTCACGCGATAGTACATCAAAAGCTGAAACTGCTGAGCATGATGTTATCGCTAATACTACAGAGTCTACAGATGCTACCTCAGCTACAGCTATGAAGAAAAAATCTAAACGTAGCTCTGGAAAGGAAGGCAAGACTGGTGCTCGTACGAAGAAATCAAATTCTTCTGAATCGGCGGCGAATAACAAGCCCATGCATTTTACAGCAAATAATGAGCCACGTGCACTTGAAGTGCTTGGTGATCTTGATCCTACTATATTTAACGAGTGCAAAGAAAAAATGCGACCGGTTAAAAAAGCGTTAATTGCTCTTGACCGGCCAGACACAAGCCTTTCCAATCAAGAACAAGTGCGGCACACACGCGAATGCCTACTATCCATTGGGCGTCAAATCGATGCTTGTTTAGAAGCATATAAAGAGCCCGAAAAGAAAGAGTGGCGCAGTAATTTGTGGTATTTCGTTTCGAAATTTACAGAGTTCGACGCGAAAAAATTGTTTAAGTTGTACAAGCACACGTTGAAGAGTACAGAGGAAACAGGGGGCGTAACTGGTGGTGCTGGTGGGAGTGGTGGTGCGAGTGCTCCGAGCTCAACAGAGAAAAGTGCCAAGGCGAATTCCCAATCGCCCACAAAACGTGCACGCAGCGATGCCAAGGTGCAGCATGAAAATGGCATTACAGCTGTTAGTGAGAAAAAGAAGAAGAAAAGGGATAAGGATAAGACAAAAGAAAAAGATAAAATTCGTGATAAAACCGAAAGACATATCGGCGCAGCTGGAACTACAGCGAGTACGGATAAATCAAAACGATTGCCAGGCTTAGATTCGCCGATGAAGAGGAAGCGGGATGAAAATGACGTAGGTGGTGGAAATCCCATCGACGGAAAAGGCACACCGTACAAACGCCAGAATATGAACGCTGTTAACAGGTATGACTAGTTACAGTTCGAGTATATGCCTGTTTTTGTACATGAGTATATACATATCTGTAGTGTTATTTTTTTTTTTAACAAAAAAATTGTAAATATTTATGTAGTATAATTTTGTGAAAGTGTAATTTTATTCTATTTAAATAAATATATTATTGATTACCGTAATTTATCTCCTACATAGAAGTCGTGATCGCAACGATGAGCGCAAGAAAATTTACGGTGGTGATGGCTCTGGTCCTCCAGTTCGTGGAAGCGGAACCAGTTGCATACCGCCTGTTGGTAGCGGCGATCGACGAAATTCTATGAATTCACCGTCAACTCCAAACAATCGTGGCATACATGGTGCTAACGCACGACTACCGTCGAATATCGCGGGTACGCCTGCTGGAGTTGCAAGCAGTGGAACTTACAGCACGCCTGCTGGTGCAGGTGAAGCGCGTAACATGTCATCACCTTACATGGATGGCAACGACCGGTGGGGCCATGGACGTGATAGGTAGATGTCTAAACAAAATCAAATGTCTAAACGAATCAATTATGGTTTCATTTGTGATTTTAGATACGGTAACTCGGATTACAAACGAGATCGTTACGAAAATTACGGTGGTCGAAATAGCAGCGGTGGTGGTTATCATCGGGATCATCGCGATCGGGATAGAGATCGGAGACCCGATAAAAGACGGTAAGTTATAGTGTTTATGAACAATATGCATCCTCTTCACTACAATTCGGAGACGTAGGTTCGAATCTCCGTGCATGAAACTCCAAAATGAAGAAACAGTTTTTTTTTTAAATAGCGGCCGGTCCTCGACAGGCAACGACAAATCGCCGAGTGTATTTCTGCCATGAAAAAGCTCCATATCTGCCGTTCGGAGTCGGCTTGAAACTGTAGGTCCCTCCATTTGTGGAACAACATCAAGACGCACGCCACAAATAGAAGGAGCTCGGCCAAACACCCAAAAGGGTGTAAGCGCCAGTTATATATATATTTATTTTACCTTTTTACCGCATATGTTTTAAACTCACAAGATAAGGTTGTATTTAAGCTAATTAGAAAGAAATCACAAGATTTTTTGATAGATGAGTGTGTGATTCAGGTATTTGTAAACATCGTACACAAGGTCCCATTTGTCTCGAATTCGAAAAATATGCTACTTTCATGAAGATGAATATTTTGTTCACTCGATAGGTGGCGCTGGAGTCGACACATCTCTAAGAATCCTATTTTCGGTCTGAGTTAGGTAAAATTCAAACCACTTAATTGTACTCCTATGATTTCTTCTTATATAATACCCCTCGTTGCAAAATTATAAGCACACCACTTAATTTTTATAAAACTATTTGATATAACATAATGATAATAATCTGTTTCCTGTATTTAAATTTTATATGAAAATATTTAACAATTTTAATATGTATTGCCCAACAGCTATCATCCAGCTCATGTGCCACCACCCCCACTTTCGTATGCCGGTTATCACATGCCTCCCAACTATTACATGGGCAATGGGGGCTTGCCTCCTGGAGCAGCACCGCCACATGGCCAATATCGCGGAGATACACGCTATGCATCTGCAGGTGATTGGCCGCGCGACAACCGCATGGATTTCCCGCCAGATTATCGAAGAGGGGACTACGATCGACGGCCGCAAACATAAACTCCCTGCCAATTCATTACAAGCACTTTATTGCAAACATTTTTTTTACTGTGTTATGATCATAATTTCTCGTCATATGTCTATAGTTACTAAAATGCTAAAAACGCAAAGAACAAGCCGAAACTATTGGATAAGTGGATATAAAAAATAAAGCATAAGTTAGTTTTTTTAACTTTAAAATATTTATAAATCTGTAAAAAGTAAAGTAGCCGTACACTTATTTAATCACATCCAATAAAAAATTCCAAATTGGAATTTTGAATATTGTAATATTTCATTTAATTCGAACTCAACTCTAAAATATATACGTACTTGTCTATAAATTAAAGCGCCAACACAATTTTTACTTCTGCATCAATCCATACACCAAACATATTATCGCATATGTATAAAAAAGTGGGTGATGTAAATTAGTTAATTAGTCTTTAATGAGTAGATTTAAACAATGTGTGTAATGAATTAAAAAATATTAATTATTTTGTATTTATATGAAATGTTAATAAGTTTTATTGTAGCCTTAATTACTTTGCTCTATATCTGTAGCCAACTGATACAATATTACTAGTTAACGTGTAAGTTTATAAGAACAAAAAACTTAAAAATAACATAAAGCAACAAATACATTTTGTTAAGCTGTAATTAGACTTGTACAGATGAAAAAATATAACTTGATCGTTTTTAAACTAATTTCAACAACTAGATATTAGGTCTAAGCAACAGAAGCGCATAGGTAACATTATTTTTTTAATAGTTTGATTTTTTATTTGGTTTAGTTACAGTCGCATTGTTGAAACGCATGTGATTGGAATTCAGAAAAATAAAAATGAATAAATATAAAATTAATTATAACATACTTTTTAAATATAAAATTTTTCCATAGTTAGGTATGGCGACCGAAAGGGGGCAGGGGATAGAATAAAACAACGTCATAGGGTAATTTTGAACTTTTCTTTAAATTGGTGCCAATCGAGGAATGAAAGACGTAAATAGAACGCCAAATTAAGGTTGTCTAAATTTTTTTTCGAATTGTAAAGAATTACTAATGGCAATGGTTGTACGGGTCCTTCATGCACTGCGACCAGTGTTGTGCGCCTAAGTGCTCAATTTTAATTATTTAGTATTGCGAGGAATCGAACCATCTTCTTAGGAGGGAGCATTTGTAAGTCTTAAACCTCTAGTAGGTACGGAATTCTGTGTCTTCTGTGACCTAATGCTTCAAAATTGGTGATTTCGTGTTCCATAAGACTCCTCTTCATCACCGCAGGACCTGCATAAACTAGTAATAGATAGTCCTGTTGTATGTTTAGTGCAGGCAAAATGACCTGTAAGTGCTCCACAGAGTAACCAGAGTCCGTTTTTGTCTAGGGTTAGAGCGAATTTTGCTCTGTTGGTATTAAAGTTCAGAACTTTTTGGAGTAGTTAAGGCCGTTTGTGCCGCTCCAGTATTCCTTGGCTTTTATTTGGGTCCATTTTTTTGGTTGTTTTTGTTAAAGCCGAAAAATGAGGTTAGTCCAATAAATGATTCTTCCACCCTGGTATAGAAGCCTGCTTTCTCGTTTCCTTATGTCGTGGAACTCAAAAGGAAAACCTGATTAAGAGTCGCCAGTTTGTTGAGTGCATTGCTACATTCTATAAGGACTTTTGATTTGAACGTAAAGCTATTTAAGGCTTTGAGGACTGATTGACTGTCGGAAAGTATTTAAATTTTTACTTTTTGGAACCCTCTTTTGGATGCGATTTCCACTGTTTCCATTACGGCGAAAAGTTCCGCGTGGAAACTTGTAGTATCTGTACTCGGGAGTTAAAGATTTGTATGCTCTAGGATTTCACTTACACTTATTGAATTGAAAATTACTTAATTATACATTTAAATAGAAGGCAGACCACAAACCGGTAAGAATTTTCATGAGTTGAGAAAATGAATTTTGACGGCTAAATTGTCAAAGAGCCTAACGTTTTCTGTGCTACTTTCCGCTCCAATATATATATGTATATATATAATTGGCGTTTACACCCTGTTTGGGTATTTGACCGATCTCTTCCTATTTGTGGCGTGTGTCTTGATGTTTTTCCGCTCCATTAAGATTCAAATAAGAGGCAATTTGATCCATTTTTCAACCCTTTGGCAGATTCTTCTAAGGAAGTAGGTAAAGTACTCAACTGACGGTTACTGTAAAGCGAGATTTTAGACAAGCGAACCTAGTATCTGGCTAGCTTGGTGTTAAAGGCAATTATTATTGAATAAGTATGAGTATTCCAATAAACCTGTTTTACTCTGTGTTTTTTAATTTTTAAATTCCTGAATGCAAATGTTCGCGCAATACCAAAATAAAAATATTTCACTACAGAGCTCATATCGCAATGAAAATTTTTTTCTGCTGTCGGACTTTTTAACAAAATTATGATATTGACATCATCGGCCTTAACAACCGCGCTGTTCTGCTGGATAAAGGGTCTGGTGGTGAACAAGGACAAAACCAATGGAGAAACTCTCTTGCGAACAAGAGCTACTTTGGACTAAGTAAGCAATTGAATAGTAAAGTCCTCTCGACGAACAAAACTAACACTTTATAAGGCTCTCATCATGCCCGTCCTATCGTATGGCGCAAAAGCGTAGACGACAACATCCGATGAGACGTTGTCGTTGGAGTGTTTGGGAGGAAGATTCTGCGGAATGTTTTTGGACCTTTGCACGTTGGTGATGGAACCATGCAGTACCAGCTGGTGGTAGCAAAGGAAGGGGAAGTCCTCCTCTGCGTTGGAAATATCAGGTAGAGAAGGACTTGGCTTCACTTGGTGTTTGAACTGGCACCGGTTAGCACGAGAAAGAAACTGCTGCGTGCTTTGTTAAACTCGGTCAAAATAGCGTAAGCGGTTATCGCGCCAATCAAGAAGAAGAATAAGTATGGAGGAAGAGAAAGGAAAATCCTCGCGACGAGTTATAGAGACGAGCAACGATGTCCTTGTTCTTTAGTGAACTAGAGTACGCTAAACCCGAATATCAAATTTATTTTTTTCTGAAACATTCCAACAATACCAAATACAGATTGAATATGGGAATAAGTTTCCGTCCTTTCTTTGCCAAAGTTACGAATTATTTAAACAATTAAATAATACATAATATTATGTGAATTATGTGCCGGGATTACTCTGACGAAAAATTCGAGTTCTTTTGACTTGATCCATTCATTGAGCCAGTTTGCGATGTTCTCGTAAGAAGTGAACCGCTCTCCAATAAGGGCTGACTGCATTGATCAGAACAGATGGTAATCCGAAGGTGCAATGACTGACAATACGGCGGGTGGGGCAAAATTTCCCAATTCAGTCCCTCTAAATATTTCTGGACCGATTTAGCAACGTGTGGCCTGGAGTTGTCATGCAGCAATTCAGTTTGTCATGTCTACCGTCCCATTCCGGCCGCTTTTCTTTGAGAGCTCGATTTAAACGCATAATAGATGACCCCGCATAATCGGGACCTTTTTGACGTCAGATAAAAAAGAATCTTTACGCTTCAAACGAATGTTAACTACTGCGATCGAGACCTCGCACCTTCAAATCATCATTATATTACTAGAGCGAACACAAAAATAGTATTAGCAGCGACACCTCTTTTACGAGAGCGGAAACTTATTCCCATACCGAATACAAATAACAAATGCTTTGCTTGCTCAGAAAGCACTGTCCGACGCAAGTGCAGTGCCGGACACACACAAAAATATCACGATTCGCCAAAATCTCTCACGAGTTCGCATTCGTTGTCATAAGCAAAATATAAATGTAAACATATGTAGATACATTTCACGCAAAAAAAAAGGCACTCTTATTTTAAAGTAAATTTCTAACCTCACGGATTCTACTTATTTCGCTATTACATGGAGACATTTGTATACTAAGGAATGGATTTGAAATTTGTAATAGTACAAAATGTCGAGGACGTAACTCTTATATGAGCTAAAGGCCGTTTTTTTTCATTTTAGTTTATACTCCTGCGCCCACTTGACACACGCCAACTAAAGCTATCACCATTTGCTGCGACTGTTGCGCACTTAGTAGATACATTTACATACATAGGTGCATATATGCTTATAAATATGTATGTCTATACGGAGCTGCTGGCACTTGCTATGACATAAATTCACGGTTCACCAAATATTGGCAAACTGGCAAATAATTCTAAATAAGAAGAAATATTGCAATTCTGAATTTTGAATGAAGAAGCTTTGCTTTGAGAAATATGCGCTTGCGTTTATGAATGAAATAGTTTTTGTGGTATTAACCAGTTAGCTGTGTCGCTCCATTTACATACATACACTGCGTCACGGAAATCGAACAACAATGGCGAGTATGGTCGTCAAGCGCAGAGTAAGTGTCGCTGTTAAAGAATTGCATGAAACAGATAAGTTTATTTCATAAAATTGCCAATTTTACTACTAATATTTATTTATTTCACTTATGTTAATCAAAAATGTAAAACTACAAAGTTCAAAATTTATTTTTCTGTTGTAGATTGGTATTCTCGGCAACAAGATACAACACACAAAGGCACATTGCAAACAAAACACCAGTAATGAGATGCTTCCCTAAGGGGAACGTCTTCGTGTGGGGTTGCTTGTACTCGAAATTCCGGGTATACCTATAATCTGGAAAATAATTCCCCAGTAATTGGGTTACTTAATGTGTAGATTGTCGCATTGTTTGTATTTTCTCGTTGTATTGGATACGTCGCAATAGTGTCCTCAATAAATTCCATCAAAAAGCTTATTCGCAATAATGATCCATTATTATTTTTATATACAGGGTCCGGCACTCGAAGTGTAACCAATTAAAAAGGCCAAAAATGTAGTTTGGAAAACTACTTTTATTCAATTCGAAGCAAAAAAATAATATAAAATTAAGAATTAATTTACTTTTGCTCGATATGATCACCTTTTTCCTTGACTATAGCCTTAAGACGGTCCAGAAACAAAACGCAATTACTTTTTCAGTGCCTCAAGACTGGTGAATCTTTTAGTTCGGACCTTGCTCTCCCCAAAATGGCCCAAAGAGAATAATCCATCGGACTCGCGTCTGGTGAATTTGATAGCCATTGTGTGAACATTATGAAGTTCGGAGCGTTGGTTTTTAATCATTCATGGTTCACTCGAGCTTTGTGAGACAGTGCCGATTCCTGTTAAAACGTCCATGGTCTGTCGCCGAAATATTTGTCTGCCCATGGCTCCAAAGCAACCTCCAGAATAGTTTGCCTTTTGGCTCTTGTAAAGCTTGATTTTGAGATCATTTTTCAGTATTCGGTGGATGCTACGGTCTGATATTTTTAGTTCTTTCGCCATTTGATTGGCACTTCGTCGCGGGTCGGGGATTTCGCTCAAGTCGCTTCTTCACTTTTTGAACCATTTCTCGTGACATTGCAGTCTTTTGACGACCACCTCCGTGACGTTTCGGCTTTATTTACTTTAAGGTACTCGAGCTCACGAACAATCGCTGAAACTCCATATATATATATATATATATAATTGGCGTGTACACCCTTTTTTGGTATTTGGCCGAGCTTCTTCTCCTATTTGTAGTGTGCGTCTTGATGTTGTTCCACAAATGGAGGGACCTACAGTTTAAAGCCGACTCCGAACGGCAAATATTTTTATGAGGAGCTTTTTCATGGCAGAAATACACTCGGAAGTTTGCCATTGTCGAGGGGCGACCGCTATTAAAAAAAAGTTTTTCTTAATTTTGGTGTTTCGCCGAGATTCGAACCTGCATTCTCTCTGTGAATTCCAAATGGTAATCACGCACCAACCCATTCGGCTACAGCGACCGCGTTTACTATCGGCAAAATGCTTCCGCGCGTTTGTCAACAATGCTCTGGACTGTCTCCGTACTTCTTGAACCGTGATCTTGCTGAGGAGTGCGCTATGAAAAATACCATCGCTCAAATCCACGCCGCCCATTTTTTTATTAGTCAATCACTACTTCTGGTTTTTTGTTATTATTTTCCTTTTTTCTATTTGCATAGTGTCGTCATTACGTAGGGTGCTTGCGAGATAAACGTTCTTCTTATCTTTCCATTTCATAAACATTATTGAAACCTAACAAAATGTTCGCCTTTTCTAATAGGCGTTTTTGTTATATCTGAAGGAATGGCAGTCCTATTTTTGAGAATAGTTCCAATGACATCCGTCTTATGCTCGCACAATTGCCTATGTATAGTCTATATCCACGATCTAAAAGATCGCTGAATAATTGAAGCACAATACGTGCAAAAATTGGAAATTCTAAATAACGCTGGTCATAATCGGGACCTTTGCGGGTATACTATATATGTATGTATGTATATAAAAATTCCAGACATATCCTGACACACTATCACCTAAAAAAAAATTCATACCGAACCGACCTCGTTTCAACGGAATATACTGCTTCCAGGATAATCGTCCTTTCCACATTAGCAGTGACTATACAAATATCAAGTTGCGGAATATATAAACTTTTACACTTTTCTACAATATTGTCATAAACCGTTTTGATTTTATCCAACTTGGTTCTTGGCGTTCTCTGATCGTGAAACTAATTATTTTCAAAGTGGAGAAATTTGCACAACATTTGTAATGTTGGCTTTTTACGATGCCCAATAAAGCATCTAATCTTATTGTTATCCATCGGATACTATTTATTCAACCTTGAGCCTCGTCTTAGTAAATATTGATTAGCATATAAATTCGTTTACTCTACTATAATACTAATAAGCTCATCATGATTATATTGTTCAATATAGAACTTCCACTTATTTCTAAAAATCCTTGGTACGATTTGTTACAAACCATGCTTCGCAGAAAATTCAAACTCTATATTTCCTCCCCTAATATTCCACAGAGCATTTGTACCCAGATCGTCCATCTCACTATCGTTGTTGTTCTGAGAGTCAGTTATACTGGGATTTCAGGATCGCTCTCTTCATCAGTAATGTTTTCAGAGGACGATGAAAATGCTTGCAATCATCTTCTTTGCATTGTAGGCGAAGTTACGTCATCGTCGCTGTCGGATTTGCTCATCTCGAGGATAAAAAGATTAAAACTAAAAAAATAGTAATTTACAAATATTTTCAAGAAAACTTTATAATTTTATTAGATTCCGTAATATCAAGGATGATAGATTTACAAGGTTTGCTCTTTAACTAAGCACATGAGGGAAACTGTGTTCATTTTTTTCGTATATCTCTAACACAATCTTAATGCCATTTCATTAAAATCATTTCACACACACGTTCAAACACATATTAATGCACTTGTCGTTCAGACGGGAACAATATGTCTTTTTTTCGTATATCACCAACACAATCTCTGGTTTTTTGTAAACACATCCCATGTGATGTCAGCCCATCGGCTGATTCTGTCAAATTTGCTCAGAGCCAAATAACGGTCTATGTAGAAAAAAATTTGGCTATGCCGCAATATCGCAGAAGTTATTTCACGCCGAACGTGAACTTAATTTTGCACCAAAAACAGTAAATAAACATTATTAAACTTTAAGTAGTATTTATTAAATAAAAACTTGCTTTTTCTCTTCCACTACAACTCTGCAGTGAAAACTTTTATATTGCCCTTGGTTAGCTATAGTAATAATGAACATCGGAGTGTCACAACAATAAAACTTCATCTCATGAAAACACTGCCGCAACTATTACAGCTCGAACGCACTCGATGTATAAATATATATAATAGTATTGATTGACAAAAAATATTAATGTATGATTATATGTAAATTATTTTACTCATAATTAAAAAAAATTTGAATATCTAAAGGAACAAATTTTTTAATTATTTAAAAATTTAAAGCATCTATGCTATTTATTAGGTACCAAATCTGTTCCTTTTCAGAATGATCATTCTATTATAGAGGCTAGAATCATGGACAAAATCCAGTGCGGCGGCCAGCGAAGTGGTTGAGAGAAAGGTTCCGTGGATTAATATTTGGGTGTAGTGCGGATGTTTACGCTGCTGTAACAACAACGATGACTTTTTTGGTTGGTTATCGTGCTTTTTTCAAGTCAATTAGTGCATGCAGTTGACATTTTACTGATGTGGATGTAAATGTACCCTAGGAAAGTATTCAATGAGGTACTTTTTGGGAGCGACAGAGGACCTGCTCTGCTTGGATCGAGTGAACTCGACTAAGAGTATGCGCCAAATAAAAACGTAACAATAAATTGTTTTTAGAAATTTTGTGTATACTTTATTTTGCATATAATCTTGGATTAGGGATATGAAGTTGTACAAAATGATTAAAATATGTAAATGTTAAAAATGTATTTTCTTTCGTTTTTTGTTTTTGTTTATATAATATAATTATGAATAGGATTATTCGCATATAACGGGAAGATCCTGGGTTGTGACCTCTGCCGCAGCACTCTCCTTTCGATCCTTAGTGTTGGTAATATCCTGGACAAAAAACATTCAGAAAAAAAGAAACAAATTTTATAGAAGCAATTCAAACGAAAATATTTTTAAATTAAACATTTAAACACTATGAAGCAAGAGAACACATTTCGTATTTAACTATAACATATGAATAATGCGTTTTGAAACGTTATGCCTACAAATGTTAAAAATAGAAAAGGGGAAAGGGCGACTAGGAGCTTGTACTAATCAGTTAGCACGTGAAAATGTGTAAAAAAAAAATAAGACTCACGTGATGAGATAGTAGGGCGAGTAGAATACAGCACATTTGAAGATGTTTTTTCATGTTTAATACGAGTGATTGCATTGGTGCAAGGCGTTACTGAAATACGTACAGGTACAAACACGTTATGAGTTTAAGTAAGGTTTATTTTTTGATTTTGTTGACAGGAGGACAGACACAGTGAGTGTAAAAAATAAATTTAAATATTCAAATAAATGAAGAATCTTTAATTCAGTAAGACAAATTTCTATTTCCAAAGGAAAATCCAATCATTCAACAACATTCGTTAATTTTATTAAAATGTGTGTTTAACAAATAAATATGAGGATGCTGAAAATAATACTGCTCGTGCCAGCCGGTTTATTTACAGTTTGGCTAGCAATTTTGACATGAATATTTGACAACTTCAGAAAGATGTATTATGAAAAATTGTTAATCAAATGTTCTAGTTACTTTACTGCGCATTTCGAAAATGTTATATAAAGAGGCGATTGTTAGTAACGATTCTACGAATCAGTTGACCGATTAATTTGAGGTAAAATTTCGCCTCAATTGCTTGAACCCCCTTTTGACTTTCAAACTAAAGTTATAGAGTTATATACGCTGGACAAGTTATCAAACTTTAAAGCTTTTCATTTAAACCCAACTAAATTATTACTTCAATAATTATGGTATATTTGTTTCTAAATATCCAAATAATCCCAAATATTTTTAAACTCAAACAATTTTACAAAGCATTATAAAAAAGATACTGGACATTTCGAAGTCGACAGCCGTAATTAGAATATGTATTTATGTATGTTCATTTTATTAAATCAATCGGCCAATCAATTCGACTAATACGAGTAACAGCGCAATGAACCATGCAATCAGTTATCCAGAAGCAAGTACAACAACAAAATGGCTTATGGAGTATGCACGCATGTCTTTCAAATTTATCTAAACCTCTTACAATGCGATTAGTCTATTTAGTTTTGAAGTTTGGTATTCACCTTGGATGCTCAAACGGCAAATATTTTCGTTTTCGTATTTAATCATATATTTAAAGTGCTGTATTTATTGTTCGTTAATTGCATGTTGGCGCCGCATTAATTTAGATTATCATTAACACTGACCACACTGTCACTACAAATTTCTGTAGAAAATGGATTTTCCTCCTCAACTATATGCTTATCAGTCGTTTTTAGGCAGTCATGTAAAAGGGACTCAACAGCCAACGGCGCATTTTTGATCGAATCTGTATCCTCACTTTTAGTAGAAAACGATTCCATTTGAGATTTTACTTCCTCTACGGGAAAACTTTCATCGTCATTAACATGATTATCAATTCCGGTAGTTTTATTGTCAGTCTTAATATCTTCATCTTCATTTGTTGTAATAATTTGGTCAGATTCCTCAACTTCTGATTGTAGATGTACATCTTTTTGTTGTTGAATTAGCTCTACAGCTTTTTCTGTTATTTCATCTACCACTGCTGTGGCTGCCTTTACAAATTCATCATCTTCATTCTCCGAAATGTGCTCTGGAACCCGTGCAACTTCGTGCGCCGAGTTAGGAAAGTTGGCCGTCGAAGGTTCTTCATCGGTTACCAATATATTCTGCTGAATATATTTACTGGAATTCTCCGGCGCTTCGGAAGCTTCTGGTTGCTCAATGGTATCTTCCACTTGTTTGATGAAATATTCCGGTGTAATGGCCTCGATAACAATAGTTTCCGTGTCAGATTCACTTTGAACACAAGTAGATGGAAGGTCGCACGTACCATCTTCTTTGTTCAATATTTTTTCATCCGTAGATTGTAAATCAGGCATGCTAACGATATCATTACATAGAGCGGTGGAGGGTGGTTTTGACGTTTCGATTTCAGCAAGAATATCCGTGGAAGGAGCACAAATTCCTTCTTCCTCAACTTGATTGTTGTCATTAAACGCAAAAACCGACACCTGTGAAGGTGGAGGGGAAACAGGTAGCGGAGGAGGTTTTGGGGACTCATGAGCCGTTGACGTTGCACTTACTGCTGTATTCGATTCGTCACCTTCGGTTTCACAATGGCTTTCGGTTGGGCTTTGATCTGGGCGCCTTTCATTTTGGGGTTCAGGCTCCGGCGGCTCTTCGTTCCCTGCATAAACATTACCGTCTACAATTGGATTTGTGTCTGAGACTGTAGATGTTGATACAGGTTCGATTGCCTTAAAAGCCACATCAACTACAACACTTGCGGCACTTTCAGTAGCAATAATTGCTTCTTCAAATTTTGTTTCAGTCAAATCTCTAATCACACTTGTGCTGCTTGGTGCGCAATTTTCGATCTTCTTTGATTCAGTGTTGTTGGGATCAGGGGATAAAATAAGGGTTGATTTGGGTGAGGAGGAAGTAGTAGCGGTAGTTAAAGTAACTAAATCATCAGTGAGGGCAGCTTTATCTGTTTGGAATATTACCTCAACTTGTGATTTGGACTCGATTTCGGTTTCGAGCTCTTCACCATTTGCGCTCGTGCCATTTTGATGTACACCGTTGTTATCGGACACCTCGTTTGCAACATTTGGAATGCTTTTCATTTTTTCGACAACGTCAGACGTTTCAACAATTAATTCCGCTGCTTTGTCTATAACTTGATCTTTCTGCTCATCGACAGTCGATAACGTGTCTGTTCCGTTATTTTCGATTGCCTCACCATTACTCACGACAGCGGGTGCGCTTTCAAAAGTATCTGCGGCTGCAATAGTGGCAGTGGTAGTAGTTTTCTTCTCAGTCTGATTAGTTTCAGTGGTAGTGGTTGAGTTATTCTCAACTGAGTTTGTTGTTTCGGTGGTGTTTTTCGTAATATTGGTGGCGTTTTCGTTGGAAGAGATTTCCTTTGCTGGCTGCTCTTCGATTGGTGTGGTTGATGTAGATGTTTTCTCCCCATTCACTTCTTTCTCAGAGCTATCGCCATTTTCAATGGGCTTTTCACAAGATTTTTTTGCTTCAGGGTCCCCAGCTGCTTCAGTATTTTGAACTTTTTCTCCCGCCTATAAAACAATAATATTTGTAAGTCAATAATAAGAAAAACTAAAAAGTATTTATTCAAATCCACCTCTTCTGTGGCTGCCCCTTCGCCAACTTGAGCTGCGGTTTCATCATTTGTGGCCGCCGCATTTTCAGTTGCTGCGTCTTCGGCCTTTGTAGGCTTTTGTTTATCTTTTTTTCCGAATGAGATGCTGCGGAACGACCATTTCTTTTTTACCTTCTCCTTCTTGGGCTTTTTGTTATTCTCGTCGGCAAGAGGCGATATTTCCTCTGCCGTTTTATTACCATCCTTAGAGGCAGCCGAGTCGTCTTCCTTAGAAGCAGGCTCCGCAGCACTTGTATTACATTGGCCAGTATTACTGTCACCACCGCCATCTTGGGCACCACTTTCGCCGCCACTCTTTTCGGTTGTCAAATCTTTATCATTTTCAGTTTCATCGCCCTCCTTTTTCTGTAATGTCTCAAGAAAGTACACATATACATAAATAAATATTTATTATAAATATAATTACAATATAAAAAGGTTGCGCAAAGTGATTTGGAATATTTTTATAAGAAAATCAGCACAGTCAATGTATGAAAGAGAAAAACACTAAAAACTAAAATATTAAAAAAAAAAAATAACTTTGTAGGAAAAGTATTATGACTGAAAGTAGTATGAATTGATATCCCTGCAAGCCGAAATGTGTTCCGAATTCTGTAACAATTTCTTAGGAACTCGTAAAGATATTTCTATATGATTTCTGAAAAAAAATTCTAAAAGATCCCATTAAGAATATTTTGTTCACTTTGTTAAAGAAAATTCTAAAGAATTTATTTAAGAATATCCCATTTATTTTTTTAAAGAAAATTCTTCATATCGTAAAATTCTTGATTTTTTTTGGTGGAAATAATCGTCGGAATGAGTCGACAATTTAAAGGTTGGTGAAAAAATTTAAAAAAATTGGTTTTTTCGAGAATAGAAAAAGGACGTTCTGTTGAGAACATTGCTGCTGTAGCGCAAAGTGTTGCTGAACAATATTCAATATCGGTATCTCGACGTTCTCAACAATAAGGCATCTATGAATCGATTGCTTGGCGGATTTTACCTGCAGTCGTACTCATAGTGGACATTTAAGCGAAGTCATTTTTCACATATAATTGGTAAGAGCCGTATTTTGAATAAAAAAAAATAATGAAACCTGAAGGTTTCAGGTGGTCTCGAAGAAGCTCTTTTGAAGGCAGAGCTGAGAAAAGTACTCGCTTGGCGCATAAAAAACTCTTTAACACCTCAAAAGGGATTATAAATGAGCTAAATCTTAATATGGACTAGTCAACAATCAGAGAGAAACTCATTGCAGCTGAACTTTGAGGAAGAAACACGAAAAAGTTATAAATTTTTTTGAAGAGCACCTGCATTATTTCTTGTTGATAACTGTTTTTCTTATAAACTTAAACATCAACAAACAAGACGAAATAAAAATCATAGATGAAATATCGTTCTGATTTATTTTTCCTTCGATAGAAATGCTGACTATATAAATACATATCGCACCCTAAATACAAAAGGGGCACAACTCAAAAATTTCCACACTCGAGCTTGACTTGTTTACAGTAGCACAGAAAACAAACTATGTGACATATCACGCTGAAATTTGCCATGTAAGCTTATAACAGTCCTACCAAAAAACAAAAAATTTATTTTGGCCATATGTCATCCGCGGACCGTTTTATTGATAACGTCTCGCTTATATTTGAGCAAAATGTACATTTTGAGTTGTGACCCTTTTGTATTTAGGGTGCGATATGTATATGACGCTGATTATTTCGAAGGGAATTTTATTTCAATAGATATGAATGTTTGTATTATATATGTACCTCCGTTTCAGCATTATCCTGAGAGCTTGCATCACCATTCACTTGCTTCTGATCGAGATCTTCGATTTTTTCTAACTTTCCAACCTCTTCGTCAGGGGTCTTCTTGGCTTCGGTGGTTATATCAACGGATCTTTTGCTTTGAGTTTTACCCATGTTGTCTTTTTGATGCCTATAACATAACAAATATACTAACACATTAGAAATGATGTCAAATATATACAAGAGAATCGTATAAACTGGCCACTTTCTCAATGAGGCGTGTTTATTTATAACTAACTGATTCGATAAATAAAAATATATCTCATGCAACGAAAATACTCCTTTGTAGTGCATTCAAAATACAATCACTTTGGACTCGTAGGTTTCTTATCAGACTACAAAATGGTTGCAGAGAATGCTGTAAAATATGTGAACATCAAGTGCATATGCATGTATGGTGGCATGTAGGTATGTACACAAGTAAAAGATGCATCGCGCATTCTTAAAGCTACATAAGTATCTGTAGAATACAACGGATGTAAATAAACTATAACCGCGCCTGCCTGCTGCCTAATTGATTACGAATTGCAGTGCGAGTAGATGACTCTTTGTTTCAATCGTATCGCGCGACATAAATTTTCAGCCCCTGTATACATACTATGTACATGCATGTATATATGATATGTATGTGTACGTGTGCCCATACATATCAGCCGGGGTGTCATGACTCATATCGACTTACATGTATAGATGTGCATATAATTGTATATAATATATATATGTATATGTACTTATACAAGTATACATATATATATGTACATACGTATATCGTTTTTAATTTGGACGGACTTTCAATTTGTGCAAGTTTCTATAGGTGTCACTCCATGCTCGAAGTAAACTGTAAGTTTTCAGCTTTTCTACTGCAGCCTTACATCAATTCTGAACCATTAAAAATAGGAGAATTTTGAGATTTATTTCACGGCACACTTGGAATAATCACAAGGAACCCTTACTATATACATATATTACATGCGAGGAGCTGTCTTGTAATACCCCGACTGTGCTGGCGTAATATCGTTCTGGACATTAAATCGAATTAACTTTCAACCTACCCAGAATTAAACTGATATAATCAACATATGTATTATATAATATATACAATGCGACGCACGCAAAGAAAATATTTTTCTCATGTTACTCAACCAACTTAATTAAAACGTTTCTCCCTCTGGTCTAAACCCAGCCGATACAACCTGTTTCCTAGGCTGAGATATATAGGTTTGAGGTTTGCGCTTCAACCTCATGGTATTTCTAGGCTTACCATTTGGTGACCTCGATGACAACGCTTGAGTTTCAACGATCTTAGCTATGTTTTGTGAAGCAAAAATAAAAAACACTCAACATTTGAGACACCAGGCAAACACATAAATATTCACATACATATGTACATATGCACACACATAACACTAATCACCACATTTTACTTTTTCCCTTATCTAATTTAGAGGCTTACTTTTTACCATAATATAATTCTAATATATGTACATATGTTGTTGGCCAACGCCTTGCAGAACCTTAACGAAATCTTTGATAGCTTTGGAAGTTAATGAAGATAGCATTTATGCATACATTCGAAATATTATCATTGAGGAGTCCTGACTGATACTTTCATTATTTTGAATCACATAACACATTACACATAACGATACAATTTATATATGTATATATATATTTTTATGTATTACACTTGTATAAGGCTAATTTAAATAAATTAAGGCAAGCAGAAATAGGGAGTAATTGTAAGCGAAAAATCTTTATCTCATCGAATTATAAACGGGGTGAGAAAATGACTCAATTCGAAAACCCACCCTTTAAATGAAAAACAAACAATGAATCATTCATATCAATTTCGTTATGTATGTATGTACTTATGTTTGCAAATATATCATATATGCATATCCATATCCAATTTATTATTGTATTTTACAAGAAATAATAAGATCGGTCTCAATATGTCCCACTATTATTCGTATTAAATCCAAGGTCATGAATAAAATGTCTAAATGGCAGATATATACAAATTAAATCCCTTTTGGTAAAAATTGTAGCGAAAAAGTGTAGTTGTTGTTGTTGTTGTAGCAGTAATAAAAGCCCGTCAGTGTAGGGTATATACTGTTCACTAGACAGGGCTAGTCTACTGGGGCGGCAGCCCTTGGTCGGGAAAAACCCACGTCATTCCGGTAACGTAGAACCGGCTGCCATGGCATGGGAATGAGCGAAAAAGTGTGCTTCTTTTTACTTAAATGAAAACAAACTGGAAGCGGTCTAAAAAATAAATTGAAGTTAATATTTGAACATAAATAACATATTTTATTGGCAATAGAAATAAATTTTATATGTACATATTTATGTGTACCATATAAATAAATATTTGGTACAACGGAAATTGCCAAGTTTGAATTAAAAGGAAAAATGGGCTATGTGTTAATCCTAGAATTATATTTTCTGATCAAATTTTTAAATTAAACACCAAGCCATGATTATTCCTACATTACTAACTACTTGACAAAGGACCTGTACTTATCGAAATTAATTATTATTATATATTTACAGGGCTTTTTAAATTTTTTATTTTTATATTGGATTTATATGTGTAAATTTGTAATTAATTGATACATTCTTATTTTTGAAAAAGCTTCTCAACATCGGCGCTACATTCACGTGCTCTGGACACTTCATCCACAAAACTTCCGGGCTGTCATTAATTACTTATTGCTAAATATACCATTGTTGATCATTTCTGTAAAGAAGCAAGAAAGCAATCTTTTTTATTAAGTACTTCCGCAATCCATATTTGAAAAGCATCGGTCTCAGATTCTCAAAAAGTCTACCTTTCTCAAGCATTGGCCGAAAAAAATGCTCTATGATGTCCTGATTTAAGTAATATGTCAGGAAGCATTCCATTCCATTCTGATCCTAGACATACCGATGGAAATTGCTGGGCTAGTTTTTCCTATAAATTTCACTTATCCTCCACTTTTACTCGAGAGTGTTTTTTAAACGTGCCATTAAAATATTATATATACCTACATAACCAAGTCAATTATTGACTTTTATTCCTTGAGAAATTATTAACGCAGTTGAAAGGTTGAGAATAATCGAAATTCCTTAAATAATCTCTCTTTCCATGTCAGTCGCAACACAATATTGTTATATGAAATGACAATGACAATTATACTTCTAGCGGTTAAATGCAATGATTCCTCTATTGTCATTCAATTTCCGACACTTTGTGGTCGTAAATTTACTTTCATTTGTAACATAGTTGCACTATATTGTTATTCATACTCGGTTTTGAATAAAGATCGTGAAAAGCTTACTTCAACCCTGACAGAATTGATATGAAAATAATACATGTATGCATACGTATATTATGTATGTTTGTATGTACGAGTTTATCTTCATATACAAATAGTACGCGTTTTTACTTATAAGGGTGTTTTTTTAGCTGCATGAGAATTATCGATATCGATAACCATGGTTTGACAGCTGAGAATGGCAAATTGTGTTGACATTTCTGCTCTGTAAGGTTTTGCAAACCATCATGAATCGTAGCCGCGGCGGACATATGACGGATGTCGTATTAAAAAGATAAATTCCATGCAATTATCGACTAGATTATAATAAAAAAATAATTCATTTCAGCAATACTTCAGTTTTGTATTATCATTTTAGGTTCTCTAGCTCTTGAAAAACACCCGATACTATATCATCAAAATAGAGCTAATTTTAAACATGGGACTTGAAAATTACATTCGTTAATATACAGCTTTCAATCATCATTTAGAAAATCCATAGCTTATATTCAAACTGAGGTTTTAAGGATAATAACTCAGTGATCAAATAGAGCTCCGCAGAAATAATTTAAATTAATTTCAAATGCAGCTTCATTCAGCCGTGTCACTGAGTCCGCCGTAGATAAGCTATGAGTACAATCCACCGCTACGAATATGAAAAATTTGACATCATTGAATCCATGTGAATTTAAAAAGTGCTGCCAAATTCAAATGCCACATTTTGATGTTCCGACATCAGCTGGCATGAAGGAAACAACCAAGTTTTACCTTAAAAAGTTATTTCTTTAGCGTTGTTTTAAAATTACGTTTCTCTTCTTCCTAATAAAATTGATTTCATTGGATTGACCGCATATACATATAATATTGTTTAAATGAAAAAGGCAGCAAGATTTAATAATACTTCGAATGCAGCGAAAAACATTGCGAGGACCCTTGAATCCCTTGGAAGTGGATGACACTTTGTGAGGAAATTCTTGGTTGGTAAAAAATATAATTTTAGAAATTTAAGTTAAAGATTTGTTAAAAATTTCCGGTTGAACAAATGAGCATTTATGCATGTACTTGAGGTGCTAACGGAGTGTGCTGTTGTAGCAGCATAAACATTTCCCATACATGCACAGGGAATACTGCTGGAAGGACAGTCCTTGGCCGTTCCGGTAACTTAGAACCCACTGTCGTGGGAACAAGATCGTCGTCAATGCATTCGATTCATAAACTGACTCCTGAACTAAGATTTTTCTCGGTAGCCGGTTACTAGCACGATGATTATGATGCACGAAAGATTATGATGCACTAATGGCCCAATCAACATTTTCTACAGTTTTGAAATACATTTTGAACACATTAAATGAGTGATGAGGAAAAACGCAGTGCGAAAATGGATTTTCGGTGAAATATTATGCGTGGACGGAACGCTATAGAAATAGTTTCGTGTGCGAATAAGTATCTGTACTAACAAATGAAATATTAACATTGGTGGTTGTATATGTTTAAAAATATTTTCCACGACGAAACAATCTTCACATTCGTTTGATTCCATTTGTCCAGGGCTTTTTAACTTATGGCTGCAATGGGTTATTGATGCTCGTCTTACCATCTGATGATCTTGCATACATCATTTCACGCACTGCATCGATATTTTCCGACACAATAACTGGTCCTGGACGACCTTCCCGGACTTCATCAATGAGTGAGCATCCACCACGACAAAATTCGCTGCACCAGTTTCTCGATATATTTATTTATTTTTTCACCACCTTGTATTCATCTTTAAAAGCCTTAAAGTTCCTATATTTAGACTTACTGCTCTTATAAAGCCCTTTCCAATAACATCTCGCTATCGAGAGATGATTAACGATTTTTTATGGCCGGAATTGGATGGTATTGATCTAGACAACGTTTATTTTCAACAAGACGGCGCTACGTGCCACACAAGCAACGAAACCATTGATTTATTACGGGAAAAGTTTCCGGACCGTGTGCAGAGAACAATACTAGCTGGACGAAAAAAGAACTTGCTCGGCGTGCACCTTTAAACATCTACTTAACTACTCAAAGAAAAACTCGAAGGGGACAGAGCTCTCCTTCTAGACGCATATAACCGCAATTGCCACTAAAGTCCACAACCGCAATAAGGCCCTCAAATCGCTAACCGGTAGAACTTGGGGCAAAGACAAAGCAATGTTGCTGGCGACATTTGAAGCAGTTGGCGGGCCGGTTCTGAATTATGCAGCGATGCCTCCTGTTGACCCCCCTACCAACATTTTCACAGTGAGGCTATGCTCCCAGTTAAGGATCATAATAGGATATTTAGCAAACAATTCCACTCCTACAGGCACTTGCTGGAAGCCAAGCACACAATACCTACTGGACCTAGCTGTTTACAGACAGGCTATACACGACATTCATCAGGATCCTCTTACAACCTTCTTAATCTCCCGCCTTCCGAATGTCGTAATTGGAGTCCAATAACCACCCATTGTAGACGAAGAGCTTCAGCTACCTCGTGAGACTGGCGCGATCTTGACATAATTGCATTCAACCTCCCAGCAAACCAGGAGACGTCTCTTTAACGATGTTCCCGCGACAGTCGGTTCTACGTAACCGGAACGACCCGGATTTATATCAGGCCAAGGACTGTCACTTCAGCAGCATTCCTCGTATATACACGGGGAATGTTTATGCTGCTACAACAACAACAACAACAACAACAACAACGTCTCTTTAACTACACTGCCGAGGTCCAGGACCGAACAGCATATAGACAGGCATTGAACGGCATTCATCGGTGGTCTCTGCTCACCTTACTAAACTCCCGCCCTCGAATGGTATAGTACTTATACAAAACGGACCCCGACATGCTCAACATATGAATAACCGGCATGTAAAGGCACTCCACACGACACTAACCATTAAATCACGTGCCCCCTTAAACTTATTCACCCAAAACTCCTTTCCGTTTAGAGCCAACTAGCCGAAACAGCATTTGATGCAAAAAATTGTACTGTTTATGGACCACCCATCATCGAATGCAACAACGGAGCGGTGATTACAACGATTCCGTTACGGTCGTTCCCCCCAACTGTCGGTTCTACATTACCGGAACGACACGGAGTTATATTCGGCCAAGCAATTTTACGTCCACACAATTGTGCGCGCAAGATAAATTATATATATATGTGTGTAGCAGTTATGTGCACCCATAAACATCATTCACTTTTTGGTAACTTAAAAGCTCATGTGAAAAATATTTGAGTGCTTTTTTGTATATGGAATCTGCAACATACAAAAAAAAAATATTGATCGAACTGTTTGCTTCACCGTGTATACTTTCCGTTCTTCTTTGTTGATATGAATTGTGGTGTTTTAAATTCACATCATAGCCTCAACTAATTAGGAAGTATTCAAATAGTAACATCCGCTTTAATGCCTTACAGTCATACAAATATACATATGTATGTATTATAAGTTTATATGTATAAATATAATATGTTGCGAGTATTTTCTTTCGGAAGTTTCATTTCTTTTAAGATTTAAGCGCGCATATGGGATCAGAACTCGATTTGCCTGTTTTCATTTCACGATATCTGTAGGATCTTCAGCATTCATGTATAATCTTTTATCAACGGATGAAATGCTCAAATTAAATGCAATATGCCGTTTAGGAATTCTAAATACTTTCATCTCAAAGTTGCGTAAGCCGAAATCAGACAAAAAACCAAGCATGCAATGTATGGTACATATTGATATGCAAGCATGACATATAACACAAAAAAGCAACTGAAAAGAAATCTTTCAACAAAAGAAATCTATGCTTGGTGCGACTTTTATAATATTCCCCACTATGAAAGGCCAAAGCATCTTAGTTCCCCTGCTCTTTGTTTTATTTATTAATGATATCAATAGTTGTTTTTCCTTTGCTAATTTTCTTCTATATCCCTACTTAAAAATATTTTCTGCTTTAACCAACTCTTCGGACTCGCATAGACTTTGAGCCGTTGATAATTATTTAGCTATTTGAAGTCATAACTCGCGCCTATCTTTAAATATTAATAAATGCTTTAAATTCACCTTTGCGAAAATAGTTACCACTGTGCCTACACCCGTTATTGCACTGCAGCATGTTGATAAAATAACAGGCGTTTTTTCGATTCGCGTTTTACATGCCCGAATCATATTAACTTTATTATCTTGAAATCGTTTTTCATCTTAGGTTGTATAAGAAGTAATAGCTCAAACTTTTCGCATCCTTATATCTTAAAATATTATTTACTGCTTTCGTTCATTCCAGATATAACCCATTCCCCATTGATAGAATTGAACGTAAGCAAAAAGTTTTCCTCAAGTTTGCTCTGTATAGCTAATTTTCTCTGATGTCGTGGCTTCTTTTAAGTCCCGATTGCTTCTTATCAATCTTAAGCCGTTAGAAAGTAGATTTTTATAAAGGGTTTATAAAGCCAAGACCTACTCCCACGATCTATTAAAAAGCATCACTTTACCGGCCGCCGTAGCCGAGTAGGTTGCAGCGTAACTAGCATTCGGTAATCCCCAAGTTCGGAACATCGGGCATGAACCAATTTTCTTAATAGCGATCACTCCTCGGCAACAATGGCAAACTTCCGAGTGTATTTCTTTTACAAAAAAAACCATCAGACGTTCGGTGGCTTAAAACTATAAGTCCTTCCACATCAAGACGCACAAAACAAATAGGAGGTGGGTGTAAGCGCCAATTAAATATAAAAACGATGGTGGCGCAAATACAAAGTGGCGCAAAATTAATCACTCTATCGGAAGAATTCTAATTTTTGCAAGAGCTGCAGTATATACCCAGACAAACAATAGGACGCTCAAAGGTCAAAATAGGGCATCTTTATTTTCTATTTAAGAAGATCCAGACCGAGTTGCTCGTTCCGTTCACGATTTAAGTGAGATCTCTAATTCTATAGAACTTGATTTTTCAGGGTAGAAATAGAGTTTTTCTTCACAATCAAACTCTATATTACAGATAAACATGATTTCAATTATGTTACACTATTAATAATCACTAAGAGCGTATGTTTCTCGAAATAATGTATTGTTATGAAATGAATGAATAAACTCAACGAATTCCGTCTTACGAAAATATTTCTTTTAATAAATCTGTACATATGTATAGTATACCACAAAATAATACTGTAATATTTTACTACAAAAGTATATGTATATTACTATTGACTTTAAAATTAGAAATTAAATGTCCAACACTATTCAATAATTCATAACCATTCTTACTACTTCCGGTAGAATTTTCCCGTTTTCATTCAACATGTCAGTAATGTAGACATCTACCGCGGTGATGGCTAAAACAAATATGTGCATACATACATGTGCGCATATATATGTGGGTACGTAGCGGTACGCTATTTGTAAACTGCGGCAAATTCACCGCGCAAAACTATGTACATACATATGGACATTCGTAATGACTAATCATCGCTCCGCCGCCACCGCCTTGACATTTAACGTATTAGAGTTCAGAATTTCTAATGTAGACATACACAACCATGTGTAATTTCGGCAGGAAAGAATTTTAAGGAATACAATTTATTTGGCAATTGGCAACAATTCGGAAGTACAATGGCCCATAGCCCACACCGATTATACCTGAAAATAACCGTTATAAGAACGACTTTTGTTTGCCACAGTAACATGTATTATTAGAAAATATCTAGCACACGTTACTTTCCAACAATTGACCTTCACATGGTACTAACCGCCAAATTAGATAAAAAGAAAATACCAAGCGAAGACCGGCAAATAAATTAACGCATAGAAACACTCACTAACATACATACATATGAGCGAGTACGTATAAACACATAAACAAGGGCAGTTTATCTATAACTAATATGTATGTGCCTGCATACATTTCTGCATATGTATGCACACACAAAATCTATGTATATGTATGTATAGTATGTAAATTAGAGTCGGTAAACAGATACCACTCTGCGAGTTAATGCGCTTCAACTCGTAAACGAACAGCCCGACGCAAAACACTTTGTTGTACGTTCATTGACCACTGCACATGGTTACGTATGGATGTGTTGATTGAATGGCAGCATTGAGTAAACCGACGGTCAACTAAGACCGAAGACCTAATCAAACCAGCGATGTCTATGCAGTGACGTAGCAAAAGATAAAATATTTACTTTACTGCTCCATCGGGCACTGTGTTCAATGTCCTTTTGACTAAAGTAGTAGTAAAAACTTAGGCGTTGGATTATATTTATATTATTATTAGGATAATGGGCAGATTCTCTGATTCACTTCCGAGTAAATTTCAATGCAATTGCCACGAAATTTCAGTTTCTCTGATTCACTTCCGAGTGAACTGCAATGCAATTGCCACGAAATTTCAATGAAATTAACTCGGAGGTGAATCAGAGAACCTGCGCGTATATAAAACGTTGGCCTTTTGTTTCACAAGCAACGTGCATAGATTTATAGTCAAGGCGAAATGCATCGATGGTTTGCCATCGTTGGGGGAGACCAAACAGATATTAAAAAAGCCGAAGATTAAAAAATGTGCTTAAAATTTGCGTCAAAATTATTAAATAAAATTCATATGGACTACTGAAATCAATCGCTTTATATTACAAGTCTATAAGAATTATGCTCAAAGTAGAGGTGCCATAACCATAACGTCATAAACTTGCTGATCGAACCAAGCAATGACAACACTGAAATCTATTAGAGGTGACATGCCATGTGGCTGTCAGCTCTGAATGAAACATGGCGAATTCATTACTTGTGTTATATTTAGTTTCCCAATACTTTGCTTTGACAATCAAACTTACAGAACATTGTTGTTGGTCTAGTGTCACCACCTATAATGAATGCTCCTTGAAACAACCCCATCAACAACAAATTCAAAATTTTTATCAAAAACCAACCAAAATTTTGAGCGAATTTAAACTTGCACTTGGTTACACTAAAATGTTACAGCACTTAATTATACTAAAATGTAAGTTTCGTACACAAAATTTTCTATTTTAAAATTCTTAACTCAATGAAAATTTGTCGAACGTTTGTACAAAGACAATCTTGGAACTTTGATTATTAAATTCTTTGTTTTAAACTGTACCATATTTTTATAAAAAAAACAATTTAATAAAGTAAAATAAATCAATAGTTAACCCTTGCCAATATGTGGTGCCTTTATAAAAATTTCGGTGAAGTAAACAGGACCTAACTCACATAAAAACATTGGACAACGCAATAATACAGCTTTCTTGACCTCATGTACGCCACCTGTGATTAGTATCCTTGTGTTGGGCATTCATCTTGGGGTACGAACAACGTCGCTGAGGACGACATGGGGCCTTTAGGAGGAGTGCGGCAACGTTGGAATGCGTTTCCGCTACAAAAGTCTTGCACAATTTATGAGGAATGGGTCGACGCGTTGTCGTCGTACAAAATTCAACTATTTCAGCATTTCATACCATTTGAGAGATAGTTTTTTTATTTATTCAGAAACACTTTGAAATTGTCTCTTAAATCATTAAGGGGGTATTCTAGTCTAGAAATTTGAAAAAATCGAAAATTTTTTTTTTCAAAATTCGATAGTCTAGGTATTCAAAAATATCTCCCTAAAAGGATTTTGCAAAATTCGAATTATTTTCGAAATTACAACTATTTTAGTGACGCGACAGCTAGACTGGTTTGAGCGGACGGCGAAATTCAAACGCGTTTTTCTCAAAACTCCTTTTGCTGAGGTGGTTGACACGATATCTGAAGTTCTATCTGACCGATCCCTTTGAAATTTGGTGAGAATCTTTTTCATACATCTCTTTATCACTGGAGCATTGGATTTTGAAAAATTTTAATTTGAAGTATTTTTAAAAAATTCGTAAAGGTCAAAAAACAGGGGTAAAAAAAAATTTTTTTTTTCAAGTAGGCGCCATTTTGTGAATTTTTATTTTTTTTTTCGGCCGAGGCTCAAGATGTAGCGACATCTTTACTAATTAAGAATTTTCTTTGTTTGTTCGATTTAGATCACTACAAGGGTTGGAATCATGTCAACCAGGGAGCACTGTTTGACTAGCAACCCCTACTTCACCGACCTGTCACTGGATGAATTTTTGACTTTTTTTTTTTTTAATTTTTTTTATATGCCTTAAACATCAATAAATATTATATAAAAAAATGGATAGTAAAAATGCTTTTAATTTTTCTTTTATCCTAGTTTGAAAAATACCCAAAAAGTAGGGCTCTAGACCAGAATACCCCCTTAAGTATGCAGTATTTCTAGGTTATACGCATTTTCCGCCAATAAAAGCAGTAGAAAAACTGAAGGAATATGTTCCTATTTAAATATAAACTTGAAATCAAAAATGATTAATTACCAGGATAGGCCATCTGCTATTGTGAAAAATAAAATTGAGCTAGTAACTTCGGCTGCCATGTCACCGGGGATTCGGCAGCAAAATTCTGCACGCTCATTTCAAACGCATTCACACTCGTGCCATCAAACGTTGTCCAACACAATGCCAGTTTTTGTAAACAAACCGCTTTCACGACCCCGGTTACGTGCTAGTCCACCGATCCTTTCAAATTCGCTGAGAGGCCTGATCTTGGCCACCCCTTCTGAATACTTTTCAGTCATGCAATACCGATATAAGCATTCCGCTTACAAATATAAGTATTTCACGCTTCAAAGCAAGGAAAAATTGATCACGTTCTTCTCTATAGCTCTGAAATTTAATTTTGCACTTATCCATACTGACTTATCCTTCAGACTGAGCTGTTCTATTTCGAAAATCACAGGCTTTTTTAAACCTACTACCTAACGAATTTCTACATAGTATAAATATGAACATAGAACACAATATATATATTTTTTTGCGGATGAGTGTGTTTATAAAGTGTCTAATGCATCATCAAAGCTGCCGTTGCAGCCAAATGTCCGGAGACTAAATATTTCCCCCTCGTTTGGAACCGTCGCCCACCATGGAACCGCTTTCGCATTACTTCAGACTAGCATTCCATCTTCCTCATAACAAGGTCTATGCTTGTGTGCTTGCGCCCAGGTTCCGCTTTTTCACCCGGAGAATTTTTGCTACGAACCACTTTTGATTCCCCACGTTTACTCGCTGCTTAGCATCTTGTCTATTAAGGGGGGAAGCTGGTCTAGAATTTTGAAAAAATCGAAAAATTTTTTTTTGTCTTAAAAGGTGCTTTAGGGTCTTAGAAATAATATACCAAATGAGGGATGCCAGCAAAAATGTCTAAATGCCCAAATTTTTCATTCGACGGCAGTGCCTCGCAGGTATGCCCCGAACGCTATTTACAACTTTAAACGCGTTTTTCTCGAAATCACTTTTTTTAAACTGGCCGAAGACATAACTCGAACAAATCTTTACCGATTCTTACGAAATTTTGACAATACATTCGAAATACCTTTCTCCGGAGACGTACGTAGGATTTTTTATTTATATTACATAGTTTTTTTTTTAATCAACAATTTTATGTCGTTCTTTATAGTGAAAATTGTAACTTTTTGTTCAAACGTGCACCATTTCGCGAAAAAACAAAATATCGAAAAAATCCTACGTACGTCTCTTTCTGTTGTTATATAGAAACTAAAAAAAATTTATTTTTTGATTTAGGACAAAAATTAAGGAGTTTACGTCTTCGGCAATGGACCCCACTTAGGAGAACTGCTGGACAGCGGCCATTTTGAAATTAATTCAGACGAAAAATTTTGTATTTGTACCATGAAAGCTATATTATTAAACCTATTTCACAGATTTTCGATTGATTCCTTTGTTGAGTCAAAATAAATTCATAAAATATGCCCATTTTTTGCGCTCTAGACCAGCTTCCACCCTTAAATTTTCAGTTGTTATGACCGACTGCATTCTCCAATGTACGACGTTCTTGTTCGCAACGCATGCATGTAGAACCCAATGAATGAACCAAAATTCGGTATAACTGTCGTAACATCGTTTTAATAGAGAAGGGATAAAAATGAATACTGATGTAGTTGATATACTTATCATCAACCCTAATTTCTATACTCTTTACTAAGATTACGCAAAATTTCACTATCTGGACACATAGGCATTTTTTAAATCTAGTTATAGATATCACACTTGCACTCTTCCCCCCGATTGAAATAGGACTAGTGACTATCAAATCATCGGTCAAATGACTGTCACTGTTGTTGCAGGAAAGTCACCAACACGTAAAATTCCTGTAAGAAGTACAAAATTTTACTGTTTTCTTTTGTGGAGACACAAGTGACAACGCCTAAGAACTGATATGGGGTTCTAGCTTAATTCACAGTTATAACTAAGTTTCTGGAACTTAATTGTCACACCGAACTTTAAAGTGAAAGTGTAGCATAATAAAAATATTGGATATTAATATCGGCAGATAACTTCAATAATTGCACGATCATTAGGTGAATTTTGCTTGTGTTTTCGATGATCTACTGCCCAAACATAATTGCATCAAAAATCTCATCACAGAAAAGGTTTCTAAAGGCAATATAATATTAATTGTCAAGTGCTATTTCTGTTATTGTGAAAGCCACTGAAATACATACGTATTCAACCACAATCGTCGGGAGAAATAGCTACACACTCACAACCATTATTTTTAATCGACAAATTCAACACTGGTGGCCCCAGCACCAATTTGATATTGTTTATTAATTCAATTGATCAAATTTCCATTTTCTATTCTACGCATACATACATATACTCGTATATCCTCATAATAGAGCATAATATGTGTAAATATTCTATAATATGCGGTATAAAATATACACATCCAATGAGCATATTTACATATACAAGTGACATACAATATATACAAAACGCAAATATTTAATCAAATAACTTGAAGGTAAGCATTACAGATGGGTGCGGAAAAGTGCATTCCATCCCGCCTATATCGACCAACCTACTTTGAGATTTGGCTCATGTCATAGTTTATTATTATTTTTATTAGGAATGAAGCTATCTTTATATTGTTAAAATTACAAATATAAAATTCCTATACTAAAATATACTGGCATGTTTAATGATGAAAATAAATTCATTCAATAAGCTATCAGGGAAGCTTCTTCGGATGACTTATAGATCAGTACTGAATTATCTTCACGACAACATACATAGATCTCACAACAAAATAATTAATAGATACTGATGGAAATATGGTGAATTTGTACTGTATGTCAGCCACTGTATGTCTCAAAAAGGAATATAGTATATCATCATAAAACATTCCCGACAAAGTTTTGGAGAGTGCCGTTGAAGAGACACTCTTTGTTCTCGGAAGTAAACATAACGAATAACGTAAATTAGGGAATGCGAACTAATTACAAGATTGTGACTCGACATTTCGATACTATTGAAAATTTTTAAGACATTATTTTTTGTTCCCTCATAGTAGATAAATATTAACATAATATTATTTAATTTTGAGTTAAGCTTCTGCGTAATTAAATAGTCTAATTTTATACTATTTTGCCCGAATGCTTAATTTGTTTTCAAGTTAAGATTCGAGTTGCAATCTTGACTTTCCGCGATATTTTTCTTTAACATTAAATGGGATAACGTAATTTTGAAAATATGTACTAAGATTTATCAATTTTTTTTAACCGACTCTCGAGCCGAATTATTCTTATGCTAAATATAAAAACATGGGACGTTTCAAACTTTTTACCTATTCCATCTCAGAACCGCAGCAGGATTTTAATGAGAATTTTCCTCATGGTAGAAATATTTATATACCGAGGAAAAATTGTTAAGGAAATTTACCAGTCGATAGATGCATAAAAACTACAAAACATTCACAAAATCCAACCGTAATATTACCTATCAACAGACCGACAGTTTTGATGCTTTTTTGCATAATATGGCAAAACTGGTATCTATTGTTTTGTACTGTTTAAGTGCTTTTCTAGCATACAAATTTATGCACTCCTCACTCGAATTTCTAACTAAAATCTGCAATGATGTAAATATTAAACAGGTCTGATCGAAGACAATTTTTACAAAGTTTTTCACATATCACTCATTTAAATTTTTTTTATTATGACACTACTGAAGTACATGAGTGATACGCAAGCTGTATATGAATGTGTTCAAGAATCACTAAGCGAAAAAGTCCTCTTCTTACGAGGCAACCAGTTGAAATCCCGTATGTCTATAGAAACACTCACACATATATTTTATTTATCAGCTCTTCCTTATACATATATAAATATATTATATATATATAGCACATACATGTAGTATATTGACAAGGGGATCATAACGCGAATGTAAGTATAGAATAATTTATAAAAACACTTAATCTACTTTGCGTAAAATAATGAAAATTTCCAATAGCAAACTGATTAATAAACTGCTGATCATGAGTTGATAATATATGCATTTTATAATTCAGCCATAACATTCACTTTACATTAATATAAAAATATATATTATTACATTGTTTTCATTATACCTTTTAAAAACATTTACTACATATGTATGTGTATTGTGTGTAGTTAGTTACATATGTACATATCACTCGCACACTCCATGCAACCGGGGTCAACAAAGAAAATAGTTTTAAAGGGTAAATTAATGTAATTGTAAATGAATAAAATAAATATCCCACTTACATATGTACATATATATGTATGAAATTGCATCGTAATGTAAAATTGCTCTTAAGCCCAAGTTAAGTCAATATTAAATGACTTGTGGCAAAATAAATAACCATTCATTGGGTTTAGAAAAGTGATAAGTCGTATTCAATTTGGGCAACAAAATAAGAAAATATTTTCGGTAATAACGCCCTTTTTATAACACTGAAAGGAACTGGTTACGATGAGTGATACTCATATTTGCGAAGCATGGGTAACTAACTATTTTTCTAGTTGTTCCATCCATTTCATACACAACAGCGAACAACTTGTGATTAAAGCTACAATATGTTAGTTTGGTATTATCCACAGGGCTTAAATCATTTATATATATTTTTGCTATCACGGTATTTCTATAGTTGTATTTATTGATTTCGTATATACAATTATATCGGTAATTACCGACCCAAGATTATATATGTAGCATTAAATTACTTGAAGAGCTATTCGAACTCTATCTCTCTAAATATGTACATACAAGAATTACAAAGAAAACACAAACAAAAAGGATCAAAAAGGAATAAGCAATTGAAAAATAAACGAATAAGAGCGAGTAGAATGAACAAACTTCGCATATGGACGAAACAAACGAATGGGAATAAGCACGAAGCTACAAGGCGAAGGCAACAGCGATGGTCGACTTCAGCTCGAGTGCAATATACACCAGCAACAACAAAGCCGTACAATCCAACTTGCTACTATACCGGCGCCTGTGACTTCGCCTTTGGCGACGACGCGACCGCAACATTGGCAGCGCTGCGGAAGGCACACCCAAATTGAACACATTTCACAGCTCTTAAAACGACAGGAATCCAGGAGGGGCGAAGACAGCTTTTTACACAGACGGCCGACGACAATCAACTTTTTTCATGTTGTATTTCTAGTACTACGATGGTAAGTTGCAATCTTCCGGTTACAACTAATATAAATATGCGTAATTTAATTTACTTTTAATATGAATGCCATTCTCACAGCTAAACAAAGAAAGTGCATTTACTATATAAGTGCAACGCTACAACTGTGCGTCACCGGCGCTCATTACTTTCTTAATAACACATATCGTTATACAGAATTTTTCACAACTCTCTTGCACAGCTACTCCTTTTTACAAACTTCACTTTTAATTACATTCTTGACCTGAGCAAATTTTGCAAATCAAAATTTTCTAATTACCTGCTTATTCTCGATTATATTGTATTAAACTTAATTCTATGCGGCGTTTTTGCAAAAATATCACTTTTCGCCCGAATTTCGAAACAACTTCCAAAAACTTTCTTTTTATATCGTTTTTCCTTCACACACCAGTGTTTCAAACAAAAATGTCTGCTTATTTCGACCGTAACTGAAGAATTGAAACGCTTTGCTACATCCAAAGGCGGTGCATATAATGCGATGACAAAGACGCCAACAAGCGTTGCCGGATAATTTATAAAAATTAAATAGCTTCAAGAATTTAGAATTTCATTTAAAACATTCTGTATTTATATTAAATATAGCCTTTCTTTCAAAGACATGACATATAGCTTTACTTAGTAAAATTTCATTAATAATAATGAACCTACTTGGAAATTTATTCAGACTCTACTCACAGTAAACCTAACTAAATTTGCAGTAAGGTGGCAGTATCTTTGAGGAGCGACAAAACGACACCGCCTTTCCATTTTCGAAAAGATAACTCGAATTCGATATACAATAGCGTCTCAGTGTTGTATTTTCAAAATGATAGCCAGATCATTACGAACAAACCTGCAAAACATTTTTGTTTGTGTTGCAGCCATAACCCTGTTTTACACACCTTGGAACTCTCAATCACAAGTCGACTTTTAAATGATTTGCTTTCTTGAAAAGAACCTTTTCTTATAAGTTCTGTACTTTCTGTTAACTTTCACTCATGCCACTTTTAACTGAATTCAATTATAAGAAACACGATACAAAGAGAGACGTTTCGTTACTACTATTTTTTTTATCATAAAGCAGATTTTTGACCTTTTTCCACATGTAAACATTGAGTATAGCTTTGACACATTGGAATTTTTTGAGAAGGTTGGAATATTTCAGATTTATTACAAAAATAAAATTCGCATATCACAAATGGCAAATTTATGTGATCGGCAAACAAATTTTAAAGTTTTCTCAAGCGCTTAAAAGATCATTTAAAAAATATAGTAGTGTGGATATGAGGAAATAAGGTGAAATGCAGGTTTGATACTTTTAATCATTAAAAAGATTATGATACTAATGAATAATGATTTTATTTACTAAATTATTCTGTAACGATACTATCGATACTTCTCTAGAAAATTGCTAATCGATTGATGGTGCGACAATAACAGTACTATCGTGATAAACAGATGTGTTATCTTAATGCGAAGTTAGCCTAAACGTAACTAAACTTAACTTAAGAGTTTGGCAAGAGCTACTAAACGCTCCAGTATTATTTTCTGACACCTAATTTTTCTTTCATATTCTTCTTTGAACAGCTTCTTCTTCACTGTGTTTTGAAGTGCTTTTAGAATATTAATAAAATTTACAAGCAAAATTAAAATGGGTCACATGATTTTAAATTTAGAGTAGATGTATAAAACATGCAAGACACCGGAGTACAATAATATAAAGATAAAGATAGAGAGAAAGAGATAATAACTCGCCAAAAAAAATTTCCAAAATAGTTTCTACATTCATTTCATTTTAAGAATTATGAAATCGCAGAAATGTTAGGCTCGATTCTTAATGGTAACATCTTTCATTGTGATAGCATCGTTTATTGTAACTTAGTTTTAGAATGAGCTATTTATAATAAAAAACAGAGTGGCAAATTTTGATTATTTTAAAACTAACTAATTTATACCGGCAATATGAATGTCTCTGGCAATATAGCGGACGACTTTTTTTCTAGAAATACTTTCCTGCGGGCATCGCTGGTGCATCCACCACGTATATACGCTGTATTCTTTCCAGCCGACCTGCATTGAATATTACGCAGACTGACTTGAAAAAGAATGTTTAGTAAGTTAAATGAATTACATGGATAGTAACAATGCAAAACAAGCTATGCAAGCTGATATACGCGGTTTGAGCTGTACGAGAACATGAAGTGATTAATAGTTTTGTAAAGTAAAGAAAAGTAACTATTGTAAATAGGCACAAGGAAAGCATTTCAGAAATTTGAGCTAAACGTCACTGCGGTAACTCTCATTACTTTGCGTTTACTCGGGACAATTATGCGAAGACAATAGCTATGGCATTTACACTTTTTTACTAATACATTCACAATTCCATCATTGTCTTCGTCACTGTCTAGGAGTTTTCGAAAACAGTAAATTCAGCAAATGATTTGACTCAAATGGCCAATGTTTCTTTATAACATAAACGATTTTTCTCTTTTTTGACAGCTAATACATATTTTCATTTGTTCAGAGCATTGGCGTGTGTAAACTCTACGTTAAAGGAAAGCAGAGCAACTAAACATGAAGTAAAATACCAATTATATTTCAGAACATAATATATTTATTATATATTTTGTTAAAAATTAAATAAATATTTTTACCAAAATTCTTTGGAATTATTAATTTTGTGTTGCTTTCATTTTTAGAAACAGACAGACAGATGACACCAGTGTTGTGACGTAACTATATACATATAGTTCGTATATGTAAATTATAAGTAAGGTTGGACGTTATTTTGCAGGTCGTTTGTAAAAGAAAGCAGCTGTTGTATGTAATTTATTCCGCTGTTTTCCGTTTTTATACGAGTCTCTGTCCAAATTATTTAAAATATAGATATGCATAGAATATTACACAAGAAGTCGTCTTCTAACTTTCTAAGCCACAATGAAAAAAGGATTGATAGAACTAGCCGGTCGAATAAAGTCTTAGAAAATTGGATATTTTATCATTTTATACTAATACGTTATAATAATTAAAATGCCATTGAAATAGATAGATGGTAAATTCACGTTATATCGATTTCGTTATAGAATTGCTTGGGTTTTGTACTTAATAAAGTGGTTCATGCTATCAAACAACACGATTCGTACAACTTGTTGTGCAACTCTTATGTGTAAGTTGTTCTGTCAATTCACAGAATTAATCGCAAATTTGAGAATGTTTTGCTTTAGTATTCCGAAGCCGTTTTTGCGTGTCTAATGGGATGCATAAACAGTACAAAGAAATTAAGCGATTTAAAAGGCGAAAACGTTTTCCGAGCCGTGCGACTTCACTCCGATTCGACAAACCTGGGACGCACAGGATTCTTGGAACTAACGCCGAGGGAATTGATTTTTTGTACACGGTCAAATCAACGTGTTGTATGGGCTTTGCAGCATCTACGCAGATATGGAGTCAATGGCGATGTTTTTTCTTTTGAGGCTGGTCGTCGCTGTATGACCGGCCCTGGAATTTATAAATTCCGTTGTCAACGGGCGGATCAGTTGTACCATCTCTTTCAAAGTTACATAAATGCAGTGGCACTTGTAGCGGACGAAGTTTTTCCGTTTGGTGAGCGTGAGCGTGACCGCGACCGTGACCGTGATCATCCATCACATATACTTGGACGATCAGAAAATGTACACCCAACAAACAACTATTTAGAGCCAACACCGGTAGTGGATACGACAACAGGAATCTCTGTTTTACATCGCGCCAGAGCATTGCGTGATTCTTTTAGTAGCAGTCCGCTAAGTCTGGATTCTCCAGACTCGGCACCAAGTTTATCATTTGCCACTAATGAAGTAGTACATATTCAAAGCCCACGTTATCCTAGCGGGCGAGGAATGTATGTCAACACACCTAATTCTTCCAATGCGCTTGCTAATAGTAATGTATACTCGGAGCATCCTTTGCGGTCGCAAGTTGAGCATAATAACAATTTATCAAATGCTCCCAACAGTGCATTTAATACATTAGCGAGTAAAAATTTTATTAAGCACTCGTCTTTGGACATACCTCCTGAAGAATGTGCACCTATGTTAACTCCATCATCGGAGATTCTGCACATGTATGCAAACGTTGATAGTGGCACATTTGGTGCTAGTAATTTTGGTTTTGGAGGTATTGGAGATGTACGGAACGTAGGACGAAATCAGGAGCGTTGCTATGAAAATTTAAATCGGGAAAACTTAAATATTCTTCCTCCACAAGCTACATCGTCTGCTGTACCAGGGAGAACTGTTAATGTGATAGATATGTCCAAGGATCAGCAGTCGAATCTGTTAAAATCAACAGAAACAAGTGCAGTCAATTATATTGTTCTTGACTTAGACCAACCTCGTAGTCCGACCTTGTGTTCTCCTAAGCTACATGTAGGAAGTGGTTTGTCATTGCCAACAGTTGATTGCATTGAAAGTATTGATAGAGGGTGCCCTACAATTGGACCTCCTGATACACCACGAAACAGTGCCACGTCTGCGACAAAGGTACTCACCACTGTGACAACATCGATTACAAACACAACGAAGACAACAAAGAAAATTGATGGAAGTGCAGAAGAATTGGAAAATAAAGAAGAATCTTCATTGGGTTACTCAACAATAGATTTTATAAAAACATGTGCCCTTATTAAATCGTCTACACACGGTGCTGATTTCGAAGCGGAACCTGACAGCGAAGAATGTCGGATCACCCGTCATAGTAAATGCGTGCGGAAAGCTTACTCGATTAGTGAGTAGAATATCGTGCACCTTATCAGGTATATTTATTGAGTTAATATCTATTGAGTTTTTACCAATATATCGTTATCCGTAGATCTATCATGTTGGGAGAACTCAATTCCTGAAATCAAGATAAAGTGAGTTGTTTTGTAAAACTTTGGACATGGATATGTAAAATATTTAGATTATAAGTACGCAATTTAGTTTACATTAATGCAGAAAAACTTTAAATTATTATGAAAATCGGTAGTTCGTTTTAAAACTGACGCATACACTGCATAAACATACCTACATATTTCACAAGTTAATGTTTTTATTTTGTCATGTCAATTATTGTCAAGAACTGACATTTCCGCAGCATCTGCTTGATTTTAGTCTAAAGTTCGTTTGCCCATATTCACAAAATAATGATTTAATGTGCTTTAATTTTAACAATAAATCCTCTTCAGTTAAAGGCTTCTATTTTTGAAACAAATTCTAAAAAAGGAAAAAAGTTACAGAAACCGATTTATCGACAGTCTAAAAAGAACAGTGATATATATTCAACTTTTTCTAAGGGAAATATGAACTACATATTTCTCTGTCCATAACAATATTATACACATATTCTTATATACTTATGTACGTTATTGTACACATACAAAATAAAAGAAATTATATAATATTTTATTTCTTTGCAGTGTACCAGCATTTAGTACAACATATTAGATATAAGGGACATGGTGTCGATTGGATTTCTTTTGAGATTTTAATACACATATACTGGCATGTGTAAGCATATTCAGTTGAAGAAAAAGGCGTTTTCTGAGCGGATATTTTGTATTTGTATATATATGTATAACATTTAAAAAATAGCATATTTTTATTTTGTAGAGCTTTGTAAATTAAATTTATATTTGCAATGCAATTGAATTTTTATACATATGCTATATGAAATCGTATTATTATACATACCATGCCATGTACTTATGCCAAAGTTCGTTAATATTTCACATATTTTGTAGGCTTTAAAATCGTTTGTACTTAATTTTTTGTGTTCTAATTTTTTATTGCAAATGATGCAGGCATTAATACTGCATTTTTATTAGCTGTAGTATCAAAAAAGCCAAAGTACTCATGTATTCGTTAAATTGTATAATACTATTTAAGAATAATTTTGAAAATAAATTGTATTTTAACTAAAAACTGAAATTAATATGTATTAAGTATTTAATGAATACGGGTGTTCATATTGTCATTTAAAATAGTTTTTGCGACAACTCCGCCTAAACTTCAGAGCATCTGATTCTTGAGTGCGATACTGTAAGTTGGTCTTACGCGAAGCTCTGTGAAGAAAGTAGGGTATATTAAAACCGCATAAAATCGAAAAAACTACTTTACTATACCATTGGGTGTCCCACTAAGACCGCCTGACTGGAAACATGAAAATAGCGCAGTGTTTATTTAAAAATTTTGTTGACCGGATAAATAGACGCTCATGATGTTGAAGAAAATTTCCTCTATAATTTTTAGCAATTGTCTTTTTAATTTTATCTTAATATGTCACATTTAATCTATATGATAACAAAAATTCAGTTCCCATTTAATTTATATATAATAATTAAACAAATTCTTATTGTTTAAGCTTACAAATTGTCAAAATTTGTTAAAAAAACAAGTTCATGTTCAAACTTAACAACTGAAATATGTTTTTTTTGGGAGCGTGTCATTATTCTGTATTACAAAATTCTTGGTGACAAAATTCTGTAAGTGGCAAAAAAATGCTGCTTTTTAAAATTCTGCTCTTTTAAAATTCTGCTTTCTAAAATTCTGCTTTTTCAAAATTCTGCATGTTTAATGCGAAAAATTCTGCTTTGTTCAAGTTTTCTGATTTTCGCCATACAAGAAGTAACAAAATAAACATTTATTCCATATGTTTAAGCGATAACAATATTTTAGTTTGGCCAATTACAATATTTTTTGGAATTCTTTTTAAATATGTAGTGTGACTTAATTCATTTCTTTTCTTAATAATTCTTCGCAGCTGTTCGTTTTTTTTAGAAGAGTTTTACGCAAAAATACTGTGGATTGCGTAGCCGGAATTGGACTGATGAGGGTTATTTTTTTGAAGCGCGGCCGAAGGCCGCCCACGCGAAAAGGAGTTCTACGCAAAAATACGGTGGATTGCGTAGCCGGAATTGGACTGATGAGGGTTATTTTTTTGAAGCGCGGCCGAAGGCCGCCCACGCGAAAAAGAATTCTACGCAAAAATACGGTGGATTGCGTAGCCGGAGTCGGACTGATGAGGGTTATTTTTTTGAAGCGCGGCCGAAGGCTGCCCACGCGATAAGCAGTTCTACGCAAAAATACTGTGGATTCTATCGAAACTGAAGAAAAAATTATTATTATTATTATTTTTTATTTAATATCTCGAATAATAATAAAAAAAAAATAATAATAAATTAAATAATTACATTCCCTCTTTAACATTGTTAACATTATATTTTAATACAGAATTTTGAAAGCAGAATTTTAAAAAGCAGAATTTTAAAAACAGATTTTTGTTTTTAGAATTTTGTACATACAGAATTTCGACACCAACCCGTTTTTTTATTTATTTAAACTTTGAAATATTTACCAGAGAATATTTAAAAGGAGAGAAACCATGATGGAAATATAGTAAGGCAGAACCGCTTTGGGGCAGAGTCGTTCTCTCAATTCGTAAGACATGTTTTTTTATTGAAGTTTGACAACACTATAACACCATGTTAAAACCAAGAATTTGAATAAAAATAATTGGTGAGTACACTTCAGTTAGGCGGAAATTGGAAAAATCTTCATATAAAGTGCTTAAGCCATTTATTTTATTTCTTAAACATTAACATGCTTTATATATATAGTACATATTGTGACAAATCATGAATATTCTCGAAATACTAATACTCGATACTAAAATGAAAGACCGATTTGACCAAGCTGCGAACCCGAAGGTAACTTGGTACTTCTTTATAATCCATAAAGAAAGAAACGAAGCTTTTCCAAATCTGCAAGCATCCTGGGAAGGTTCACACAAGGTGATTAACAAGTTGAATGATGGGGTATATCGGTGCTTATACCCTTTCTGGGTGTAAGTGGTCTAGGAAGCGGTCACTCCTTTTTGTGGTATGTGTCTTGATGTTGTTCCATAAAGAGTATATTATGGTATAGACAGCAATGCAAAACTAGATGGGAAAAGGTTAAAGTTGTTCACCTTGTTGTTCACAGAGAAATTGGCTTCGCTTTGACTAGGTATGACCAATATGTATCGATGCACCGAACATCGCCGAATGTATTCAATATTTCCGATGCCTCGATGTTTATATCCGATACATCGAATCAACAAATTGTAGTGTTAAAAAAATCAGTGCAAGTGCACACTTCCGAAATTTTGTTAAACTCACTACAACACCCTCCTCTAAATATGTCTGAACACCAAACCAACCAGATTTTTGTATTTTGCATTCTCTGATGCAATAGCGCGGTAAAATTAAAATCGAATTGAAAAACTATGAAATAACAATTGATGTTAAGACAGCGATAGTAAGAAATGTAGTAATGTGTTTTAATAATGGAAATTTGAAGTCTCCTGTTTCCTGTTTGAACTTTCCTGTTTTATCAAAACATTTCTAACATAAGGCCTCTTCTTTTCGCCAAGCGTTAGCAAGTGACGAATAGATGAATTCATGAATGCGCCTTCTGAATCCGCTGTGTCAGAGCCCATTAATAAACGAACAAAAGGAATTATACGCAAACACAAACACAAGTAATTAAACGCACACACATACACTTTCTTGTCACGGCGTCTTCCGCATAGAATAGAAAAAGACAGGATTTGCACACTCTATATTATTCATTTGTGCTTTCCCATTTTATCACACTGCACTTTGTTTTTATAAGTATAATTAGTTTAAATGTCACAAATCACAATATTATCAACCCATTCGCTGAATTTTCACGAGCATGATATTTCTCCTCCTTTTATTTCTTTTGTATTGGAAAGGGACCTGACGTTAGACTTGTTAAAATCGCGAAAATAAAGTAACTGTTTTGATAAAGCGTCACTTAAGGTACTCAATTCGCCTTCCGCTTTGCCGGAATGCGCTAAAACTGGCAACGTTCTACTTTTGCCGTACGGCACTTGCTGCGTCTGCTATAAACGGCTCCACCCGAACTCTACCTCGGTTAGGTGTAACAAGTGCAACGGTTGGAGCCATCTTAAGACCTGCTCAGGCCTTAGGTCATGCAGGGATTGGTCCACACGGTATGTGGCCACCTGCTGCTCTCGCCGCCAGGCGTCTCCAGCCTAAACAGCTACCACATCCTCTAATGTGCCGGCATTACGAACCACCGCCACAAAACAAATCCCAACGGTTAGGAGCTTATCGGTGTAACACAACTGCTCCAACATCGACCAACTGCAACCCCCTTGCTTCAGCCCTAGTGTGGGGACAAACCAGCAGCTCTTGGTTCCCCGCACAGTCTGTTCCGTGTGTCAGACCAGAGTACCTCGGAACTTGGCATCAGTAAAATGCAATTCCTGCGTATGCTCGACACGGTGGGTAAAGAGTTTGAGCGCATCATTTGTGACCGACTACAAAGCTATCTGGAATGCCCAACCGGCCTATCTGACAAACAATTTGGCTTCAGACGGGCTAGATCAACAGTGGGCTCTATTAGAACGGTGACAAATATAGCGCGCATGAAGTTCTATGCAATGATCACGCTTGACGTCAACAATCCGTTCAATTCGGCGAGGTGGTCAAACATTTTGCTGTCTAAGAAATCTCCCTGGATATCTAATACGCACAATACGAAACTACTTTAGGTATAGAATCTTGCAGTATGATACGGATGACGAACTAAAGACATATACAGTTACTGATGGTGTCCCTCAGGCATCTTAACTGTGGAATGCCATGGACAACGGAGTACTCAGCTTAAAATTACCGAATAAAGCAACATTGGTAGGCTATGCCGGTGGCACCGCTCTTGTGATCACGGACAAGAAGCTAAACCACCTGCAGGAGAAGTGTAATGATGCAGCAGCTAGAGTCCAACTATGGACCGCAAGACGTCAAAAGGCACCTCCTGCCAAGGGAGGGGGATTCAATCATCTTATACGCTCCTCCTATATGGGCAGAAGCTAAGCCGTCGAATGTTAGACCCGTAGCTCAAGTGCGCCGACGAAATGCTCTAAGAGCCGCGTGTGCATTCAGGACCGTTTCAGACGACGCGGCTCGAGTCATAACTGGAAAGCTCCCAATAGATATACTTGTGCAGGAAATGGGACTACTTTATGACATACCAGGAGTATAGCCGATAACTGAAGCGAAAGCTGCAGAACATCTGCATTCGTTAGAAAAGTGGTAAAGCGGATGGGACTCAACTGTTAACGAACGTTGGACCTATAGACTTATCCCCAAAATTAGCCAATGGGTGACCAAAAGACACGGAGACGTATACCACTATTTAGCCCGGCGGCATAAGACGGTAGAATTTTATCGCAACATCTTCTTTGCTGCAGATGCAAAAGAAACCTCGATAGCGTATAATATCGATACCTGAGAGCATGCCACACATACCACTGGTATGACGGCCTTACTGTAGCGGACTCACGAGCAAGATAGATGAGATAATCGACTTTATGAGCTGACACGGAATCCCAATAGCTGCTGTTCAAAAAACCAAACTGTACGCTAGCTCCTCCCTGATAACCAGGGATGACAAGATCGCGAGCGAGACAGTAGGAGTGGCCTAGCGTTCATAGTCCACCACACAGTGCATTATCGTCTGATCGACGAAGGCATCGACCGTAAGGACAACACCTTAGAATGACAAGGTATCGCTGTCTGGTCAGGCGATGCCAAGCTCAAAATTTATAACATATATATACCCCTTTCCCTTGCTGCCCGGCAAGATATCACCCTGATATTGGCGCGCTCATCAGACGTGATTGGTTGTAGGTGGATTTAATGCACATCACGATCTTTGGTATTCAAGCTCACAAAACAAAGGAGACAGCACGTGGCAGAGCAGATAGACGACTCGACATTCAGCACAGTAAATGAGGACCAGGGTAGTGGGCGATTGCAGCAGCTCGCCTGACATAACAATTGCTAGCGCTGGCCTATGCTATCGCATCACATTAGACCACTTGCCCATTATCGTCTCGATTGAGAGACCTGCCGAATTGTTTCCGCAAATCACCGGTCATATATTAACTTCAACAAAGCTAATTGGGCTGGATTCGCGGAATTTACCGAGGACACTTTCGCCGCTCTCCGCATCCCCACCGACGTGCGCATAGGCGAACGGGCATTCCGCAAGGTGCTCACACCTGCTGCGGCTCACTTCATTCCTGCTGGAAGGATGTGTGACATTCATCCCGATTTCCTAGCTGGAGCAGCGTTTTAGCAAACTATCATGAAGGATCTCAATTTGGAGATTCGTCAACTGGTCACCCAACATAAGCGGACCAAATGGGCAGAGCACGTTAAGACCTGTAACTTCACTACTAGGGTGAGTAAGCTCTGATCTACCGATAAGGTGGCTATCACCTTGAACGGTTGCATTTCGTCGGGCCCGAAGAGATGCGCGAGCTATTTTAGCCGGCAATTCATACTGCATCCTTCGGCCGATAGATCCAAGCGTCGTGTCACCAGACGGCTGCGCAAACTACCGAACAACAGTGCGCTACTTGCTTTCCCCTGTGATGAGGTTCAGGTGGCCATCAACAAAACAAAAGCATCAAAAGCCATTGGCTCTGACGGACTTAACATGCTGATGCTGAAAAACTTGGGTCCATTGCGAGCAGGGTGCCTCACAAGGGTTTTCAATCTGTCTATGGACACTCTCATCATTCTGAACAAGTGGACATCAGGGAGAGTGGTGCCACTACTGAAAACCTGATGGCTCGTTAGGGCGAGGCCTGTGCACTACATTAAACATTTGAATGTTAGCGATTGGCGTTAAAAACGAAAGTACAATTATTCGGATAATTGTCTAAACAATAATAAACTGAATCATTTCCACAGACTTCGTTTAAAGTTTACAAATTGTTAAATTAAAAAAAAGAGGGATTGCGAACTAGTAATACGTCTAAATCCACTAGGAGCACACCAGTCCCTGTACTGGTGAATTTTCCTTCATGGTGAAAGCATAAACTTGAATACATAGAAAATTCTCTCACCACCAATATCATTAGCAATATTCTGTCTTGACATTTGTATATGCATGTACATATACACCTACATACTCGTACAATAACTCTCGGCGAACTTTTTCAGATGTTATTTTATTACAGTACGATGCGGTTGTTTAGCACAATTCTTGCTGCAGTATTTTTAGTTTTCTTTTTCCCCGGTAAGTAGGTATACAAACATAAATATGTACATGTATAAATAATAAACAATAAATAAAGTAAATTGATCAACTTAGAGCCTACAAACATATGTATGTATGTATGTATAACAAGTGGAAAATCAGCAGTTTGTATATATGTATGTATGGACATATTTATATTACTCGTCTACTACAGCCCGCGTTTTGTGTATTTAATTATAAGAAAACTCAATTAACAATTAATGAAATTTGCAAGCAAATCGGACGGTAGCTTTAAAAAACTTGTATGACGATTGGAAACATTGGGGCAGGTCTTTTCGATATTTCAGATTTTGTGAGTTGGGATGATATTGTGCTCTTTTCATATCGACGATCTTTATAATAATACTTCTATAAATATGTACATACATATGTATGCATGTATGTATTTGTAGATATTTATACAATATAAGGCGTTCGAAAACTCATTTTTTACTTATTAATTTATTTGTATACTTCTTACTTATGTATGTATGTATGTACATATGTTTTTATAACGGATGACATTGCTTATATGGACAGTGGCTAACAGCTATTTCGTGTGATCCTTTATTAAAAAAAAAGTGTTATATTTTTATTTAATATACATACATATGTTGTATACTTTAAAATAAGTAAAAAAGTTACATAAGTATGTACATATGTATATTCAAAGATATATAATAGAATAAGAAGAATATAATATATGTACATACATATATAAGAAGATATATTTAAAGTTACATATACATACATATGTATTTGAATTATAAATACCAACAAATAAATTCAAAGTAACTTTCATTTAAGAAGGATGTTTGCAACAAAAACAAAAAAGTGCGTAGAACGACTTCACAGCTTATTTCGTGTACGAACTTTTATCGTTACTGGCGTCAATATTGAGATCTAAGAAAAATTATCAATGCTACTGTGAATCATTTCTTAAAGTAATACATTAATATAAATTTTAATATACCGTGATGGATCGCCGTACAACTGTAGAAATAATTTAATAAATCACAGAAATAAAGGGATTTCCAATGAGAGGTGTTATTTTGATATTCAAAGAAAAATTCTATTTTTTAACACGTTCCCTGTCCGCTAAGCCACATATGGTTCAGTAAACGTGCGCCTGATAAGCACTGATACGTTCCTGAGCCATATGTGCGTCAGGGGGTATATGAACCACATGTGTTTCATAAACGTGCAGAAGCAAAAATGTCCCTCTACGCTCATGGACCATATGTGTTTCAGGTAGAAATACCCTACATCCGTTTTTTTTTTAATTATTATTATTACTAAAGCTATCCTATGACTACAAAAAAAAAACAAATTATTCAAAAAACTCTGTTGGACTTGTCGGTCAATTTTGCATTTTTGTATTGGGACAGGGAACGTGCTAATATACCATAAATGATCGGATGTTTATTTCATTATAAAGAAGAAGGTATGCCGTTAATAGTGGAAAATAACTTCAGGCAAATGACCACCACGACCACGCTTACAGGACAATATCCTTTTCATGAAATTTTCCATAGCCGAATTGCAAAGTGGCTGCCCCATGGCCTCGATAGCCTCACGAAATCAATCTTGGAGTCTTGAATCGACCCTGGGCTGTTGGCGTAGACCTTCTCTTTCACGTGGCCCCAAAGAAAAAAGTCACAAGGTGTTAAATCACAAGATCTCGGTGGCCAATTGTGATCACCTCTTCAAGAGATAACACGGTTCGGAAACTTTTCCCGTAAAAGATCAATGGTTTCGTTGCTTGTGTGGCACGTATCGCCGTCTTGTTGAAAATAAACGTTGTCCAGATCAATACCATCCAATTCCGACCATAGAAAAATCGTTAATCATCTCTCGATAGCGCAATCCATTCACCAATAACACCTGTTATTGGAAAACCCTTTAGATAGCTGAAAATGTAAATTTACAAGTAAGCACGTCCACAGTTCAGTATATAATACAACTCTTTGTCTGTGAAAGAGTGGTTAACAAAAGTTGCGAAGGGTCAAATAAATTTTTTACAGACGCTACTGAAAGGTGGATATTGAGGAAAATCAAGAAAGACCCAACCATGTATGCACCAGCGTTGACAAAAGAAGTTCGGAAAGTCTTGTTATCCGGAAACTCTAAGAAAAATTCTGCGTAATTCCGATTTTCAGCTCGAAACGAACCATTTGTTAGTGCGTGGAATAGAAAGCCCAGAGTGCAGTTTGCTAATAGAAGACGATGAAATATTTTCGAAAGACGTTATTTTTGCTGATGAAAACACATTTAATCTTTTTGCCTCCGGTAAAATTTCGCTTATCTAACCCCATTGAGAGCTACAGCCGAAGAACTGTAAAACACGGTGGAGTTCACATTAGGATTTATAGACGAAACCACTTGTTTGAAATTAATATTTATTTGAATTTAGCGAACAATTATTTTATTGCAAGGTGCTGAAAAATTGAGTTTACAGCATATATTTCGATTCCATCAAGACAACGACTACAAATATTCTTCAATCATTACTTATCTGGAACTACCTCCATGTGGTTGAAACACCAGCGCATTGCAATTGAGTATTCATGGAGTGTTCTTGAGCGAAATGACATATGCAACCGATCGGACTTAAAAATGGCGTTGCAGGAGGAGTGGGAGAAAAATGGCACTAGAATATATCAAAGAACTTGTAGGCTCTATGTAATCTCGGCTGAAATCAGTTTTAAAACAAAAAGTCTATTTTTAAAAAAATTAGTACAAATTTTCATAAATTTTGAAGTTTACCTAAACACACGCTGTGAGGGCGTTTTATGCCGAAAGTTGTTTTGTTGTTAATATTCTTGCTAAATTAAATATACATATATGCGATCCTTTAACTCCAATTCGGACCATGGTGCGTCTTAAATTAAAGTTATTTTGAATTTATTTTTTGGTGTTTGTAATTATATACCTGCATATTCTTATAATTATGTTTATAATTGAATATAGATTTCAGTTTTTTTTTTTTTTCAAAATGTAACTTACATAAAAAATACCACACATTTTCTTTGAAATAAATGAACACACGAATACATCTGTGAGCTACTGTATTTATGCACGATACACTACATTAGAAAATAATACATATTAACATCTGCTTTACAAAAATGTTATCAATAAAGTTTAATATGTTAGTGTGCATCCTGTGGGAAATCAACTAGTTACAAACTGGAGCGTTTCTAGTGTGTTTGGAACCATAACTAGCTCACAACTATTCTCTCGCATGATCAACTGGTGAGCTAATTTAACCCGGTAAAATTCTACGGCCGCCGTAGCCGAATGGGTTGGTGCGTGATTATCATTCGGAATTCACAGAGAGATCGTTGGTTCGAATCTCGGTGAAAGCAAAATTAATAAAAACATGTTTCTAATAGCGGTCACCCCTCGGCAGGCAATGGCAAACCTCCGAGTGTATTTCTGCCATGAAAAAGCTCCTCATAAAAATATCTGCCGTTCGGAGTCGGCTTGAAACTGTAGGTCCCTCCATTTGTGGAAGAACATCAACACGCACACCACAAATAGGAGGAGGAGCTCGGCCAAACACCTAATAGAAGTGTACGCGCCAATTTTTTTTTTTTTTTTTAATATTCTACGAAATGTAAATCCACTTCTTGTTAGTTTGTAATTAGTGTACACTTGTTGCTCTGTTTACTCGGTCCTATTGTATGCTATTTTTTTTTAATTTTCCCAACTACGTTTTGTGCGCGGTTTTACTTTTTTACTTGGTTTTTAAGATATACAGTCTCCGTGGATTTGCGGTGTTGAAAAGCAAACTCTTTCATGCAAGGAGGAAGGTCTTTCAGATTTACCTCTCTAATATGCTGCTCCAGTATTTTCTTCATAGCTTTAAGGAAAAATGAGTTGAAATTAATGGGTCGGTAAGCTAAAGGTATTTGCTTTGGTGTCCCTATCATCGGTAAAAATACTACTTGATCCTCTGTTCACCTGCTGGATATGTAATCCTGTAGAAGATATGCTCCATATGGGTTAGATAGGGGATAAATATTTGACGCCCTGCTGGAGTAAATAAATAAAATAAGATCTCTTCAATTCCTGGGGATTTGTATGGACTAAACGTGCATATAGCCTAGAGTTCTCGCTCTGTCGTAGAAAGTTTAGTTGAGAGTTTTTGACCTCTGCCTGAGATTGGTGTTGGGCGGTGTTAGGCGCTAATTTATTAATTTTTCAATAAACTTGTTAATTTATTAGACAATTAAATTAACTGATATTCAACTTTTATTTGTTCCACCCTATGCTCCGAGATGTGGGGCTCTTATTTTATGAATGAACGTACTTTGAGAACTATGCGCTTGCGTTTATGAATGAAATTGTGTTTGTTGTATTAACGAATCATGTAATTGCGTCTACGCATATGTGTAAGTAGTCACACGATTTAGAGTTTGTATGTATGTACACATGTATGTATGTTAGGACATCAAGTGTGCTCAGTTTTGCTCAGCGCTTGGGCTGGCCATCCACTTTGGTGAAAAACAAAATTGTGTGACGCCAATGAAGAACAATATGAGCATAGTCTGCGCTAATTTCTTTCGTATATCACCAAACATAACTTTCGTAAACAAACCGCTGTTCTGACTCTCGGCCAATTAACATTCTGATATTGGCCATAGCTCTGAAATCTTTACACTATGTGAACAATCACTGATTGGACGAGTGCAAGAATACGTATGAAATGAGCGAGCAGAATTCTACTGTCGAGTCCCCTATGACGTGGCAGCCGAAGTTATCCCCACAATTTTGCTTGTAATCCATTATCCTTGATTGTGACGTTAAATCGATTATTTTAATTGAGATCTTGAGAATAGCTACAGAAACGGCCTATAGATCTCTGTCAGGATCACATTGTCACATTAAATGAGAAATTTGATACCGATTATTTTGTGACGGTTTTCCTTGTATTTTACAGAATGTTCATTAAGTAATGTAACTGATCAACAAGATGTGGAAACAGCTCTAAAAATACAAGAAACGGCTGTGCGTGGTCTAATTACACGTACAATCGGTGAAGATGCCTCCAAAAGTTTCACAGTAAAAGTTGATAAAACAATGCCTCCTAGAAGTTTTCAAGTGGGTTTTCTTCTTAATTTTCATTTAAATATCTGTTGAATATTTTACAATTTCTTTGTTTTTTGTTTGCATCGCTTATTTTAGATTACAAAACTATCCCACTCAACAATTAGCATAATTGGGTCAGATGGCGTTTCGGTGGCGAAAGGTTTTCACCACTATCTTAAATATTATTTGCATAAATATATTGACTGGACCCATACTCAAGTTGAATTGCCGTTACCTATTCAGCTTCCAAATGTGACATTTTTTTCGAAATCGGCTAGTGACTTCATTTATTACCAAAACGTTTGCACATGGAGTTACAGTTTTGCGTGGTGGACCTTTTCTAATTGGCGTCGTCACATCGATTGGATGGCAATGATGGGTGTAACTTTGACTATAGCACCTATTCAGGAGTACATTTGGTATGACATATATTCCAATATGGGTCTCACAAAAAATGAAATAGACGATCATTTTGCAGGGCCGGCTTTCCAAGCATGGTAAGTATGAATAAGCATTGTAATATACAGGTAATTTAGTGTTTTATTATTAATTAATAATTATTAATTTTATTAAACTATTATTAATTGTTGCATCCCATTTCCTTGATTTCTATTTGGCGAACAATTTTTTTTATAATCAAAGTGAAGACCCCACTTCACGTCCGTCAAACGCTCGCCTGCTAAAAAAAACTGCTTGCCCGTGTAGAGACGCAAAGTACGAGATTCTTGTGCATACTCGTGTCTCGCGATGGGCTAGACTTTGTTTGCTTTCAAATGCCACTTTTGCACTTCATTATGGAAGCACCCCGGAATACAAAAAGAGGCGTATTCTCACTTCTAAACAAATATCCATCATTATTTTCACTTTTTTCCTCTTCATTCTTATTTTCTTAAACATTGAATACATGCTATAAATGGTGAATTCCATTAACTTTCATTATAGCTATCATCGGAGAAATATAAATTACCCATTAAATTGTTAAGTATTTCGAGACAATTTAATTAGCTTTATCATCATTCTTTGAATGCCTAGTTTCGTAACGTGAATTCGTACTGTAATTTAACGTGGACTACGTTACCCATAGTTACAGTTTAGGCTCCAACTCGCCAGTAATCTGGGATATAGGATATTTCAATTTCAATACTTTATTATTAACCCAATTAACAAAGTATTTTCTATAATCTTAATAATGAAAATCAGTAAAGACGAGTGTCAGCAGCGAAATTTATTCTGCGCTAAGTCTGCAAATATTCCTCGATTTTAAACTCTAAAAAACACGCAACTTGTAAAAGTCCAATTGTATTTTATTTCACAAATAAAGATCATGCGATTAGGATATTAATCTGATTATAATCTTAAGCGCAGCAGTTGATTCCTAAATGCGTTAAAAACTCCTGACAATTCGAGTACAAATTTCGAATATGAAAACCTCCAACCTTATGAATGCGCGGCATGTTTTACACCAGCGTAATAGCTCCTGCTTTGCTGTCAACTGAATCGAGATAATCATCAAAGTAGTGACTGCTTAATATATGTACATTAACAGCAGCCGCCTTAACCGAATGGGTTGGTGCGTGACTACCATTCGGAATTCACAGAGAGAACGTAGCTTCGAATCTCGGTGAAACACCAAAATTAAGAAAAACATTTTTCTAATAGCGGTCGCCCCTCGGCAGGCAATGGCAAACCTCCGAGTGTATTTCTGCCATGAAAAAAAGCTCCTCAAAAAAATATCTGCCGTTCGGACTCGGCTTAAACTGTAGGTCCCTCCATTTGTGGAACAACATCAAGACGTACACCAGGAGGAGGAGCTCGGCCAAACACCCAAAAACGGGTGTATGCGCTAATTATATATATATATATATTACAGCTCTGATTTTTTGCAAATCGTTCAGCATTCAAATTTTTAACAAACTGAGAAGTACAAGGTGAGCAAACTGCTCTAAATATTATTACGCGTACGTTCAAACCCACGCCATAGAAAAAGTTGAACGTGCTGATGATGCGTTGTAAAACTGCAAGATACTTTTAAAAAGAAAGTGTTCAGTGAAACGTCGTGCGATTAAGCTCATCCCATACTAGGGGTGATTTGCCTAGCCATACACGCTGTTGAACATTTTGGCTGATCTCCCTACTTGTCAACTTACGAACAAATGCTTTGCTTGAATATAGAATGGTCAAAAATATCTCTAAGATTCGGCTCCGAAGATTTTTTGCTATCCGGCAATTCAAAGTTGTCAAAACGCCTCAGAAGACTGCTTTCACAATGACTGTTTTCAATTTTGTGTGTACTTGTTGTTTTTCTATGTTTTTGCGACAGATGTATTGCAGGCGCATCTTCTTTACTAACTAGCAAAATTTGAGTAGCAACAATTCCTAAGCTTTCAAAGGCAAGGATTTCGTAACCGCAGCGAGCAACTCTTCGTCGGTCTATTTAGAACATTCGCATACATGAAAATACCAACGCTCATAACGAGGGAAATCGATGGATAAATAAGAAAGTAGTGAATGATCAAATGTATATAAAGAGCGTCGTCCAGAACCTACGCTCGCGAGCTGAATCTTACTTGATCTTTTTATGCGGTTGTTCTAAGGATGATAGATTACCAGGTTTTGCCTTCAGTTACGGTGAAAAACCAAATTGATCGGGTAACTTCGCTTATTTTACACTCGTCTAATTAGTCGTTGATTTTTTTTATATCACCAACACAATCTTAGTTTTTTCGAAAAAAAACCGCTGTCATAACCCCGGTTACGTTAGCCAATCAACTGCTTCCTTCAAATTCGCTGAGAGTTTGTTAACGGTCTGATATTGGCCACATCTTCTGAATTTTTTCACCATGGGTTGTTCAACGCTTTGCACCACGCGTGCAAAAGCAAAAAGTGCTTAAATAGGAATCAAAGCTTAATTTTCTGTAAATTTTTGTGTGTTGCAGCTTCTTTGTTTTTCTACTAATGATCCTTTTCCTATAAATATACAGCTGTGAGCATTTTGATAGCAGTGTTTACGAAAGTTTCTTAAATGTTAATAACCATTTTGATTTTTATGAAATCAGTATTTTATATTCACAATTTAAAAGAATTTGGGAATTAGGAATAAGGTCTGGTGATTGTTTTTGTTACTCCATAACCTCAATCTTATTTTTCTGAAGCCATTCCTTTTCCATTTTGCTGGGATGGTTTTAATCGTTGCCTTGTTACAGAATCCGATTCAGTGGTATTTCGTATGAGGCATTAGAGGCCAGATAATGATCCATAACTGGATCAATTCAAAAATGAGATTTTATAATATTAATAATATATTTATTATAATAGGATTATTACCAAATTGTTAAATACAAATAAATGATCTTGTTGCTTCAGCAAAGTCGCCTCCTATGAATTTGACTTGGTTTCAAAGATTTCATTTAGCTATGCATCCCTAAGTAAAAGATTTTTTTCAACTATTATTTAAATGGCGGAATTAAAACCCATAAAACGCCAGAGTCAAGGCGAATCTGTTAATGGCGGTATCGGTAAATCAGCTGATTTGTTTTTTTTCTTTCGCCGAGTCCATGTGGCTGCCAACCCTGAATGAAGCAAGGCGAATTCATTCTGCCATCACCTTTAATGAATGCGCCTTGGCTAGACTATTCCACCGTCGGTGAGATCACTATTTGAGTTTACATAGTCCGACTTAAAAGTGTATTTCGACATGGAACTGTACTTGCCTGTAACGTTACTACGGCATCTCCTTATTTTTATTTCTAGTGTTACATTTTGAATTTAGTTAAACAATTTTTATTTCAAAACGCATGCTTGACATTTCTTTTAGTGCATTTCGTTTGCATTTATTAATTGAAATTTCTTTTGATTTTTAGAGCGTTTTTATCTTATATGAGCTGGGCTTGGAAATCAATTAATTTCGGCAAACATTTCGTTTTATTGCTTTTTTATTAAGCTTTCTTTAGGCAAGACTTGGAGTTTAAATTCATTTTACATGAAACTTTTCTAATACTGGCGATTTTTTTTACTTCATTTCAGTTTCTAGTTTTACTTCTTTTGATATCGGTTTATTTTTTTTCAACCGCTAGGTCTATGCGACCTTCTTATCGAGGAGCCATTTTGCGGCTGCTAAGTAAAAGTAAAGACACATGTTCATCTAATGAGATACTGCTAATAGATGTCGTAATGTATTTTTTACACAGCTAGTGATCATTTCCGCATACTTATCTGAACTATTTTTTTTTTTTTTTGGATATGACGCACTTGCAGCAAATGACTTCTATCAACCTTGAAATTTTCAGACATAATATTCTTTATTTTTACGCCCTTCTTCAAGGTAGACTCTACGGCCCGTAAGAAATTATTTTTCCGTAGGTCAATTGGTAAATAATTAATATGTAAATAAATAAATACTAAACGGAAATCACATTTTTTGAGAATTTTGAAATCGATACGAGCTCAAAACCTATTTTCTACTAACTGTAATTTAAGCCCATATATATAATTTTACGCATATATACAAATATAATACACATATATGCTCTTCAAATTTCAGGCAGCGCATGGGGAATATTCGGGGCTGGGGCGGACCGATACCGCAATCATATAGACGTATGCAAAAAGTACTGCAGCAACGTATTCTGAAAGCAGAACGGGACCTTGGTATGCGCGTAGCTTTGCCGGCTTTCGCAGGACATGTACCAGTTGCTATGGCACGATTATTTCCCAACGCCACTTTTACACCTATTGAACGCTGGAATCGTTTCCCTAATAAATACTGCTGCGGCCTTTTTCTAGACCCCAGCGAACCGCTATATCATCAAATCGCAACTGAATTTCTCAATTTAACCATTAAAATCTACGGAAGTGACAACATTTATTTTTGTGATCCGTTCAATGAAATACAGCCGCGGCTCGCAAACGCTGAATACCTGAACGCCACTGCATATCATATTTACCAGTCAATGAGTTTAGTAGATACGAGTGCTGTTTGGTTATTGCAGGGATGGATGTTCGTTAAGAATATTTTTTGGACCGATGAATTGATCAAAGCGTTTCTATTAGCAGTGCCGCGTGGCAAAATGCTAGTGCTAGATCTTCAAAGTGAACAGTTCCCACAATATGAACGTACACATTCTTTTCATGGCCAACCATTTATTTGGTGCATGCTGCACAATTTCGGTGGGACTCTTGGAATGCATGGATCAGTTGATATAGTGAATACGAGAATTCGTTTAGCACGCAACATGGCTAATAGCTCCATGATTGGTGTCGGCATTACGCCGGAGGGCATTCATCAAAACTACGCTATGTACTCCCTGGCTTTGGAGCGCGGCTGGTTGCAGGATGACATCGATTTGAAATTATGGTTTGATAGTTATGCTGATGTGCGTTATGGCATAAGTGATGCACGACTGCATAAAGTTTGGCAATTGCTCCGTTATTCTGTTTATTCCTATGAAGGATTGTTGAAAATTCGAGGTAAATATTGCATAGCGCGAAGGCCGTCCACGAATCTCAGTCCATGGATTTGGTATAATGCTTCAAGTGTTTATGATGCTTGGGAGCAGTTACTACATGTGGAAGGAAACACTACTGTTCCGCAATACAACTTGCCGTTTCTCTTACATGATCTGGTGGACTTGACACGCCAATTCTTACAAATAACATTCGATCGACTTTACGTAAACCTAATGGCTGCCTACAAAAACAAACAATTTGACCGATTCATTTATATATCTGATAAGTTGTTGGAAATCTTAAATGATCTCGAAAGAATATTAGCCACCAGTATGGATTTCTCGCTTGGTCAATGGTTAGAAGCTGCCAAGAATTTGGGACGCAGGCCAGTAGAGAAACAACTTTATGAGATGAATGCGCGCAATCAAATCACTGCATGGGGTCCTGATGGACAAATTTTGGATTATGCAACTAAACAGTGGTCTGGCGTTGTAACAGATTATTATCTTCCGCGTTGGGCATTATTTTTACAGATGCTACAAAAAAGTTTGAAGCAAAATGAAAAGTTCAATGAGGAAGCTTTTAAACGGACCGTTAGTCGGGAGATCGAGAATCCGTTCAGTATCAGCTCTAAAGTCTATCCTTTGGAGCCGGTTGGCGATAGCATTACTGTTTCTCAGCAAATCTTCCACAAGTGGACTGCCTATATGAAAGATTCGCTTTTCATTGACCATAGTAGTGATTCCGTAAGGGCAATCCAAGCAACCGTTTTCGTAGAACCACACAGCAATTAAAACAATGACTGTATTCAATGCTCAAGCTATAAAGTTGTATTTTTCATTTTGTTATGGGGGGTGGGGGCTGCATAATGAAGCACATCGGGTTTTTGGTTAAAAATCTGCTCAATAAAGATTCATCGGTCTGTTCTGCTATAAATCTTTCAAAGTGGTAAAAAAGCGTCCGAAAAGTAAATTGGAATTGATAATTAGTAAGTTTGCAATATTTCGATATGCATTACACATAAGTTAATCAATAGTTTTAACACAGTTCCTTGCCGGCCTTATTAATTTCATCACAATTATTTTCTTCTTCTTCTTCTTGATTGGCGCTATAGCCGCTTAAGCGATTTTGGTCGAGTTCAACAAAGCGCGCCAGTCGTTTCTTTCTCGTGCTAACCGGATCCAGTTGGAAACACCAAGTGAAACTATTTCGTTGTCCAACTGATATTTTCAACGCAGATTAGGCCTTCGTTTTCCTCTGCTACCACCAGCTGGTACCGCATCAAATACTTTCAAAGCCGGAGCGTTTGTATGCATTCGGATGACATAACCCAGTCAACGAAGCCGCTGGATCTTTATTCGTTGCGCTATGTCTAAATTGCCTGCGATACTCGCCGTTTGTAATGTGCAAAGGTCCAAATCTTCCGCATAATCTTTCTCTCAAACACTCCAAGGGATGCCTCATCGGATGTTGTTATGGTCCAAGCTCCTGCGCCATACGATAGGACGGGCATGATGAGAGACTTGTTAAGTGTTAGTTTTGTTCGTCGAAAGATCACTTTACTATTCAATTGCCTACTTAGTCCAAAGTAGTACTTGTTGTCAAGAGAGATTCTGCATTGGATTTCGAGGCAGACATTATTATCGGTGTTAATGTTGGTTCCTACATTATCGAAGTCTCTTACAACCTCAAAATCATATTTGTCAACAGTGATGTGGGTGCCGATACACGAGTGCGCCGACTGTTTGCTTGATGACAGGTGGTACTTCCTTTTGTCCTCGTTCATCACTTTCACTTTGTTTCTATATCCTGTTTGGAAAAGGTAGAACTAATAGTGCGGTTGTTAAGGCCGAGGATGGTTCAGCGGGGAAAGTCTCTGATTGCCTTTCACTTAGGAGTGGCAAGGACGATTCTTCTGCACATGGTCCAAACAACTCACAACTTCCGGGCTTGCCCTCTGATTAGCTTGCGAACATCCGTTTGAGGCCGAGCTAATATAAGAAGGCAAAGCAACCCAGGATATCTGGTTGTGCGCTTGGTTTGGGACTTGCCACTTAAAAATCCTCCCCCAATGAAAAACAAACACAATTGTTTTACCGCCGAGAGTTTTTATTTTATTTTATTTTATAGAAATACATCGCGCTCATTTGCTACATAAATGTCATAATCTAAAAAAAAATCTGATAAGTACGTAGAAATTACCACTATCTTCATTTTATGTTGTGTAAGAAATTCATAGCGATATCTACCATACAGTGGTACATAACCGTTTAAGCGCACTTGACTTACTTAAGGCTTTATTAAATTAAGAAGAAAATCTTCTACGTTTGGCAACTTTCAACAGATGAAATTCAACGGTTCTTGCTTACGTTAAAATTAATATTATTGTTGTTATTGCTGTAATAATGAGCGCACTTTTCATTATTGTAAACCGCATACGTTGAGTATAAAATAAAAAAAATGTTAAACTGTTTCCTTTTGTATTTAGAGAATAGATTGGTAAGTTATCACTCTATTAACATAAACATCTCTGTCAGAGATGTGCAAGTAGGTGACCTCAACACAAAACTTCCTGCAAGCGGCATACGTGACGTTGAGGAGACTTCCGAAACGTTTCCAGTCAAAGCCTGCCATCTTCGCCGGTCCCTTCCAAAAAAATATCTTTTCAGTCTTAAACCTAAAAAAAATTAAAATATAACAAAATATGAATTCACCCCAAAGTCTAATTGAGCTACGGATAAAAAATACGAAATTAAGCTCGCAAGGAATACAGTCTCCAAGTCGTACACACTGAAATGTGGAAAATCTAAATAGTAAATTAAAATAAAAGGAAATGATGTTAACTGATGGAAATCTTTATTTTGCCGGGGCTTATCTGGGGTCGAATCATCACATCCGTGCAACGATCAACAGTCATACGAAAGAAAATTGCGTGATACGCCAACCGTATAAGCTGAATCGCAGTCAAACCAACGAACGGAAACGGATCGTAACTTATTTAAAATTCACAATAGTTTTCAAGTTCCACAATGCTTTGGATCGTATTTTTAGGTTACAATGACGTGGAACTGTCAAAACTGTTGTAAAATTTAATAAGTACAACTAAAATATAGCCATGGACCCGACGTTTTTGAATATGAATTCTAATGAAAGTGATGGAGATGCAAAAATAGTGCGCAGATAGCTAAGAGAAAAGAGCAATACTTGGGCACTCTCAAACACAGCGTAAATATGTAGATGGTTAGTTATTCTAGCTCATTTACAAACTTTCTCTTGCAGATTCCTGAAACGGCCAAAAAGTAAGAGAACAAATAAAATATTTCTTATTGAATTTTTCTCGAAACTGAAAATATACATACGAGGTGTGTTCAAAAATATCGCGAATTTTGAATTTTCGCAGGTTACGTATATTCGAAAATCGATTTTTTTATGGCGATATGTTGGTACTCATGTCTCTCACTCATGGCGACGAGTTCGGCCATTTTGAATGAATGGAAAAAGCGCGCCAAGTTCGGTCGAATGTAAAAGTTTTGCTTACCGTTTTCTTCGATTGCAGGGGTGTTGCGCATCGTGAGCTCTTGCCACAGGGTAAAACGGTCAATAAGGAATATTACCTGCAAGTTATGAGCAATTTGCGCGAAGCAATCCATCATAAACGCCCGGATTTGTGGAAGAACAAAAATTGGATATTCCATCACGATAACGCCCCTGCTCACACATCGTTGCTTGGGCGCGACTTTTTGGCCAAAAACAACACACCCCGTGACTTTTTCTTGTTAATAAAAATTAAATTCGTCTACATTACCGGGAATGCAAGTGTAAATAATGTACGGCGAAGTGCACAATTTTCTTGTGAATGCTATTACTGAATAAGCTTTAGATATTTTTGTAGTTTAAGGGGTGAGACCAGAAAAAATAATGATTTTCAATATTTTTTGTTTTGCTAGTCAATCGCTTTATTTTACAAAAATAAAAATGTAGCATTAATACATCATGTTTCGACTTGACTTTAGCAACATTAAAAAAAAATTATTAATTGTAAAAATTATCGCTGTTAGTGGGGGCCTGTTTCTCCAGAAGTTCCTTGCGGTGGAGATTCATCTAAAATCAATCGGACAAGAGAAATTATTTTAATTTATTTCAAAATTAGCCAAATGGCGCCCTCAAGAAATATTGTTCAGATTTTCGAGAAAAACCAACAATTAATTGTTAAAAAAAATTAAAATTTTGAAAAAAAATTCTTCGATCAGGCACGAGCTTTTTATGTTTTTCAAAAGCAATATAAATTTTATTGAAATCTAGCAAGCGGTTTTTAAGTTACAGTGATCACAAGTTCAAAAAACATAGTTTTGAGAAAAAACGCATTTAAAGTTTTTCTATCGATTCCGAAGCGATTGTTGAATAACTCGAAAAGTTTTTGTTGGATTCACTTAAAATTTTCACGCAATATTTTAAAGATATTTTACTTTAAGAAAATACAAAAAAAAAAATCCAAATTTTTGAAAATTGTGACTACCCTTAACCCCTTAAGAGGGCAATGAATGTGAAACGGTAATAAAAATCAACACCCAAATCCAGGATTTCATCAATGCTGGATAAAAAAGTTTCCAAAATATGATTAAATATCATCAATAATCAAAAGAATCGTTAATGGTGCAAGAATATATCCTTGTGAAACACGTGACGATGCCACGAATGGATAGGATTTAACAATATCCACAACTACTAGCGAATATCGGTTACGGAATGGAATCCAATTTTGGAGAACTTTGCTATTAAAATTCTAAATGTCTTCGAAAAGGCAACCACGCCAAACGAATCTATGTCGAATAAAACTTATTACATTTTTGACTGCAAAATATAATTTATCCTTGGCTGCTAATTCCAAAAGCTTTGATATTGTGATACGTTTAGAGACTGATCTATAATTGAAAATGTTAGATCCATATATATGGATTTATCAAAGATCGAAGTAGTAGGTCAGGATAAGGAGCTTTCACACATTTAATTAAGAAACTGAATAAACCGTCATTAGCTCATTTTGTAGATATTTTAAGTGTCTTAATACTGTTGCAGCTGCTTTAGCCGAATTAGTTGGTGCGTGATTACCATTCGGTAGTGCCTGGGTTCGAAACCCGGTGCATGAAACACCAAACGATAGAAAAAGTTTTGTCTAGTACCCGTCGGCCTTCGGCAGGCAATAGCAAATCCCAGAATGTATTTCTGACATGAAAAAGCTCCTCATAAAAAACCATCTGCCGTTCGGAGGCGGTATAAAACTGTAGGTCCCTCCATTTGTGCAAAGACGTCACAGCGCAAATTGGGCCAATAAATATAATAAAAGGGTGTAGGCGCCAATTATAGACATATATATAATACTGGAAACTACATCATCCACTCTTAAACTGAACGCGCCAAAATCTACATATTAATCAATTTATCGCACATCGAGTACTCTTACTGGGTTTAGCGTGGGTACAGCATTGTCTTTTGACAGCGCTAGCTTCGAATCTATGTGCTCTGCGGCCAAGAGATATGTAGTTTACGAAACAATCATAATGTGAATTCACTTCATCCTATCTATGTGATTGATAATCGGGAGCTTTTGTACTATGACTGAGGTGGGGAAAGGTTGTCCTCAGGGCGGAGTACTTTCACCTCGCTTGTGGTGTTTGGTAGTGGACTCTCTATTTTACATCCAAGCTTACGTGGATGATCCGGAAAATCTTTCAGAGAGATTGGGGAGAAAACACAAGAGATCTTGAATGGGATTGATGGATGGTGCACCTATACAAGACCTTCTATCAATCCCACAACAAGACAACCCTAGTTTTGTTAGCATTCAAAAGAAAACTATAAGATATTAACCATTCAGTGCTTACATGCGTAACCCTTAGTTTCTCCATGGAAGTGAAATATCTAAAGGGAAACTCTGGAAATGAAGCTGAAATGGAAAACTCACGTTGAGCTGAACGTAAATTGAGCGCTGGCAGCTTTTGGACGGTGTCGGAGAACCTTTTGTAAGACGTGAGGTCTGAGACCGCCTATGACATTGTGCATACATAGTTTTAGTCAAAACAATCGTTGTTGTTGTTGTAGCAGCATAAACATTCCCCATACATACATATATGGGGAATGCTGCTGAAGTGACCGTCCTTGGCCGAATATAAATCCGGGTCGTTCTGGTAACGTAGAACCGACTGTCGTGGGAACGTTTCAAAGCAATCATTTCGTACTCTGCTCTAGTATATAGCAAATGTGGGTGCCTTGAGTACAACGTTAGGAACGGCCCTTAACGCTTTGTTGGATTTACTACCTCTGAACTTTGCGATTCAAGAGGATGCAATGAAAATAATGTGTCGACTGCGTTCTTACGGATACATGGAGTTGTTGCCTGAGTAGTACTTTTTGTTTTTGGCACCTACAGACAAACCGATGCCTGCAATATTTTTTAGAGAGAGATCCAGACACTTTCATAGGCAATTCAGTAAGAACTTTGTACAGTGATAGGTCCAAACTGAAAGTGGTACCGGAATCGAATGGCATTCGGATAGTAACTTCGGATGATTTGCAGTACTTAAAGTAGCCGGCTGGATAATTGGCAAAGGTGGCTAGGAATTAAAATCAGGGTGTTCTAAAGAAACCACTTACACCTCTTCAAAAATTGTTCACGAAACAATTAAACTCTTCATAAAAAATATCTGCCGTTCCCTCCATTTTGTGGAACAACATCAACACGCACGCCACAAATAGAAGGGGGAACTCGGTCAAACACCCAGAAAGGGTGTACGTGAAATTATAATCTGGGAAATTTGCAGAGGAGTAATGAAAATAACGAAAGACTAATTTTATCATTGAATTAGCTGCTGAATTGCCGCCGTAGCCGAATGGGTTGGTGCGTGATTACCATTCGGAATTCACAGAGAGATCGTTGGTTCGAATCTCGGTGAAAGCAAAATTAATAAAAAAAACATTTTTCTAATAGCGGTCGCCCCTCGGCAGGCAATGGCAAACCTCCGAGTGTATTTCTGCCATGAAAAAGCTCCTCATAAAATATCTGCCGTTCGGGGTCGGCTTGAAACTGTAGGTCCCTCCATTTGTGGAACAACATCAACACGCACACCACAAATAGGAGGAGGAGCTCGGCCAAGCACCTAACAGAAGTGTACGCGCCAATTATTTATTTATTTTTTTTTTTTTATTAGCTGCTATAAAAAATATTATATAATTGTAAAATCTGACTTAAAAAATGTTCTCAATGAAATTGCAATATCAAATGATTTTCACTTTTTAGAAAATAAATGAAATATTTCAATGACCATATCAGATTTTGATGGCTTGGTGCGTGACTACCATTCGGAATTCAGAGAGAACCTAGGTTCGAATCTCGGTGAAAGACCAAAAAGAAGAAAAAGTTTTTTCTAATAGCGGTCGTCCCTCGGCAGGCAATGGCAAATCTCCGAGTGTATTTCTCTAGGAGGAGGAGCTCGGGCAAACACCCAAAATGGGTATTATGTTATTATTACAAAATTAAAAATGATATCAAACATTTTGTAAAAATTCCAGAAAAGAAATTAACAACCCTATTAGTCAATCCCAGTTAATAAAATTCAATGTACCAAAGATGGTCTAATTATTATAAATTACACTGCCGCTGCTATTTATGAAGACGACTTATCACTAAAAGCGCTGATGAAGAACACATTTTTGATCACTTATAAAAGCAAACTGGCCGTGAACAGACTAAAATGTGAAACTTCCAAGAGAGACGCATACCCTAGAATTACCGTCAATCGAATCTCCATATTCTAAGAAGTTATTTCGAGCCGAACGTATTGTTGAAAAATATAGGGCTAAAAACAATAAATAAAGAATATTAAACTTCAAAGTAGTATTTATCAAATAAAAGCTTAGTTTTCCTCTTCCATTTCAATACCACAATAAAAACTTTTATATTAGGCTTTATTAGTTATTGATGACCATCAAATTATCAACATTTTGCTGGCAGAACGCGTTACGTTATGTTCGCAGAAATTTTGTGAGAGAACGTGATGCCATCTCATTAAGAGGAGCACTGCCGGAATTATTACAGCTCGAACACATTCTTATTCATTGCATGCATTGCTTGGACATGAACCCCCAAATAAAAATGTTCAAAATAACAATTTCGCACAATTTGCCGTCACTCGGTTAACACCATTTTTATTTATTCCCAGCAAGTATTGAGCTCGCCCGGTTCTAATATAAAACGCAAAAGATATGTAGGCTTTAATATAAATTAAACATAAATAAAACAAATAATGATAAGAATATTCAGTTTAAGTTGTGAAATTAATTTCAAAGGTTTATTCCGTTCTATAATTGCTTAGTTCAAATGGTAAAATAGCAGCATTCGTATTTTTACTATTGTATTTATGTCATCTCATCACTCTCTATGCAAATGAATATGTTTCATAACGCATAATTTTCACAATTTTTCGTTAAGTTTGATTTTATTTGTAGCATACTATGCTGTACCAACAAATTACAGTACCAAACACCTACTTCAAAACCCTTTGTCTGCATCTGTTTTATTTATTTGTTGGCATAATTCATTTTCACTCACATACTCGTACAATCATTTGTGATTAATATAACAATTAACGCTTTTTGCCCATTTTCTTTTATGTAGTTTGCATTTGCTTCTCATTCATTTTTTCTTTAATGTACAAACTATTTCTAAATTTAATAAAGAAACGCAATCATTCGCTTTGTTGGTTATATTAAATAGTCTAATAATATTTATATAGATTTATGATGTTGGATTTTTTAAACATTCATACTTCGACGACAAATATTCATTTCAAACATAACTTTAGAATTATTCAATATTCTCATACGGGTATTAATTATAAAAAGATGTATTTGAATAATAATTGTTTGTGTTGTTTTCACTTGTTTCTTTTTCACGTAAATCAAAACATTCGCTCTTCACTCATAACTTCTTTCAACTGTTGATGTTGATGTGTTATTTTTACTCGTCCTGCATATCTTCCGGTAATTCGTGCGGATTCATCATGCCCGGTACATTGCGCTTCATTATAATCTTATGATCTTGCTCCTCCCGTAGTGCTGCCTCTCTCTCTTCTAAGAATAAGTCGGAATCGTCCTCGCCAGTTATTTCCTACAAAAAAAATAATTTGTAAATAAACAGACCGACTTTGTACAAGTACGAAAAATTTTTACTACGGATTTTTCATAGCCGCGGATCATGTTTAATGCAATATCGCCCAATTGCTGCAAGTGTGTCATGATAAAAAAAAAATATGTTGTGTGAAAAAGACACAGGGATATCAATTAATTACTTTTACTTAGGGAGACATAGTAAGCGGAAAACTTTGACGACTGTTTTCCCCACATTTTGGTTTTTGTTTTTGTATTATAACACTCTTGCAGGAAATGCGCGACAAATCTTCAAATTATTTAAGAGTTTAAAACACCCCTTTATAGTTATTTGCGCATACGTAAACATTATTAGAACTGATCAATTACGGCAAACAAATTCACTCCAATTTAAGCTTCAAACTTACCCTAATTTGAATTAGGAAATCTCTCAAATGCTCTTTAAATGCTTGCACATTTTCGTCCAGATTAAAAAGACCAGTAACAAAGACTTTTATCTGGTTATCGGTTAAGTGATTGAAAGCAGATTTCAGCAAAGAAGCCACATACTCTTGTACGAAAATGGTATTGTTCGGTATTGGGCCAAGAATCACGGTTATTTTGTTATTCTCTACCAACGAGAACATATATGCCAATATTGTGGCATGATTAGCGAGGCCGGCTGTGTGCGAAGTATCAGTGACAACGGAGAATATCTGCATTAAAATATCAGTAAAATATGTCTGATAGAAACTTTGCGCTGCCTGTGGGTGCTGTTCTAAGTTCTGCAACATCTGTAATAGAAGTAAAATTAACAGTAAAATTAAACTATTTTTTTAAACTAGCATTGCTGTAAATGTCAACCATACTTTATATAAAATGTTCAAGCCCATGTCAGCAACATTGCGCATTGTGTGCTTAAAGGCCCAAACAACCGAATCGAATACAAGCCTAAATTGTGCCGGTGGAATATTGAGAAATGCTTTGAAGCAATGCGCGTTGACGGCTTGCAGGAGCTCGTAAAAGCTAGTGCGATGCTGCGGATAATCTTCGAAATTTTTATTAATCATGTCGAGTGTGCACTCAAAGACGGCATCAAATATTTTTGGTACTTCGTTTGTGATGTAATTACGTAGTTTGTGCACAATTATGGCCATTGTACTGAGCACTTTTGGTTCTCTGGCAGACGGCACTTTGCAACGCTAGACAAGTAATGGGATACAAAAAAAAATTATAATTTTGTATTGATTAAAATTGATTAATACAGACTATTTTATCGACAAATTTGACTGGAAATAATTACCTGGTAATCTAGCAAAACAGCATCGAGTAATGGGGGAATAAAGTTATCCATCACTAATTGATTGTCATTAGAGCGCGATACCCATTCCGATATTAGAGTCAGAGTTTCTTTCTTTACAACGTTCATGGCTTTTATAAGCGGCTGATTATTTACAACGACACCATTAACCTCAATCGCCTGAATAATATTCTCAGATGTGATTTTATAAACGTTTAGCATATCCAAATATATGCGTCCCAACTGAATCACGTAGGCATGTCCCAATGCCTTGCAAGCCGCTACATTCGTCTTCAAAATGCTACCCAGCTGCTTAACAGCTGTCATATTTTTCAGAAAGTCTACGTTCTTAGAGGCACGTGAGATAATATCATCCCAAACCTGATTTGGCAAGAACATATATTTCTCAATTAAGGCGTCTTGTTGCACTTGATCCACCTGTGCTGATATCATATAACCAACTGCTTCATAGAACGTATGTACCTAAGAACGTAAGTAAAAAAATAGATTGGCAACATAAAAATCAGATGTTTATACCGCTACTTGCCTGTTGGGGCTGTAAGTCACAAATTATGCTACTCATAGTGCTTAGTATTTCATCGATGAAGGTACACGCCTCATTGGGCTGTATGGTCACAAAGTGGCGTCTACACTTGATGGCAATCTTTATGAATGTATCGCAGGCCATATCCTGTACACCATCATGAGTTTCATGCATAAATTCGAATAGTTTGTTCACCACGGTTTTAAGAAATTTCCAATGAGCACGCAGAAAACGCGGATACTGCCCAACAACGTACATTATATTCGAGGCGATTATAGCCTTATTATCCTTGCCTTTCTTTTGTTCACACAAGCCGAGTAAGTCCTTTATAACTGTGACAAGGAAACGTTTTTCGTCTTCTTCGCAGAAAGCACCTACAAAAAATATAGATGTTCAGTTTACATAATCCGAAAAAAATCTGTTTGGCAAATAATAAATAGAATCGCAATATTTTGAGCAGTTTCGACTACGTTTTTTTTTTCGTTTTTTTTTTTTTAATTTTCATTATTTTCTTTATAAATATGTATATAATTTATTCCACATGCAACAAAAATCATACCATACTTATATAAATCAAAGGTTCAAATTTTATACAAGATTTATGAATATAAATTTTAGTCTAATAAAACGCAAGTTTGAAGTGGTTCAAAATTGTCGTTGTTTTTTGATAATTTTTTCCCTGACGGCATTATTAAACAGAGAGATATAAAATAAACTCTATTCTACCTTAACTTTTGTTTGCTTATTTTTATATCAGTTTAAACATAGAAAATGCTTATACTCCATATATCATAGGTACCCCACCACATATTTATGTAAATTGCTAGCCCAATATTATGCGAAATTTCAGCATGACCGAGTGTAATTCATATCTAGGAAATCTATCAAATTAAAAAAAAAGTACGTACACAGAGTACACATTCACTCTGTCTAATATATAGGGACGTAACTCACGTGCCTCCAAAACGAGAAGAGAACAACAATAAGGCGTCTTAAAAGCAACAAGCTTCCTGAAGCCAGCGATATTCCGGTTGAGCTGTTCATATCCGAATGCTTAGAGCTGGTGTGTTCTCCCGATCCATGGGTTGATTCTGCAGTTCGCGTCAACTACAGCGAGATAAATCTCTTCAATATGGCTTACATAACCCTATTGATCCACTGCTTTTTTAACGTATGCACGGTAAAAGCAACGAGTTTATCATTTGTTCTTTTACTGTTACAAAAAACGCACTTGATGGAAGATTCCATTTTAAATAACAAGTAAGAAAATCGAACGAAGAGTTAAAATTTACGTCTTTACTAGCCAACACTGTGGAAAGAACTAACTATACCTGACGTCGTACTTTGGGTCCGGACACTGTTGTCCTTGAATACCGCCCGTATTGTATTGCAGGCAGATGGCGACTTATAGACGGAGAGCTCATGACCAAAAAACCCAACATATTTTATACTTCTTGAAATTTTGTGTGAGATTAGTTTTTTAATACTCGAATCGATATCCGGGGGCTGGCTGCTCAATAGCGGTCTTAAATAATATGTTGGGTTTTTTGGTCATGAGCTCTTAGACTATTATGAATCACCATTCAAAATTCCTAGTAAAAAAGTAGAGCCAGCGCGTGCGACAGACAGTATATAAACGATATACGCTCTCTCTCGCGCGCCCACATTCACGTAAGTCGGTCTCGCTCGCACTCATGAATGAATGAAATGAATGAAATTTTTCAAATTTTCCATGTGATGGGACCATCAGAATGGGCTGGCTCTACAGATTTCATCAATTTATTGTATTGCCAATGTCGTGTAAAAAAGACAGCCGGTATAAAATATGTTGACTTGTGCTTCCATCAACGCACTTTCAACATGGGCTGGCAGTACTTTGGGACCATGAGAATGGGCTGGCAACCATCGTTTCATTTTATACAGACCGTAAATGAAGTTCTGTTAAAATTTCAAGTGGTATAAAATATGTTGGGAAAATGTTTTTTATTAACAATTTTAAGAAATAAAAACCCATAATTAAGACCGCTATTGAGCAGCCAGCCCGCGGTATATCGATTCTAGGATTAAAAAACTAATCTCACACAAAATTTCAAGTAGTATAAAATATGTTGGGTTTTTTGGTCATGAGCTCTTAGACTATTATATTGTGTGAAGGATTGAGTTCATTGGTACGTATAAGTGCGGATTTTTGCTGTTCGCCAAATCTTGAAGAAGACCCTGGACAGGCAAATCGACATAGATTTTAAAACCGCTTATGACAGCTCAAAAATAAGCTGCTTATACGACGCCACGGCTAATTTTGGAATGCCCCTTAACTTTTATATGGTTATATAGAATGATCTTTGGATATGTCCAAATAGGGAAGGTTCATTCTGACCCATTCGAAACCAAGGAGGTTGATCTGACGCTATTTGGCCGTCAGAAAAAGCACGGACTTCTACATAGGATCCAGTATTAACACCACCAACAGTGTTAGCCTGGAAATTAAATGAAGCTGCTATTTCGGGCTAGGTAGACAATTGAAAAGCAGGTATGCTTTCTCCTATAACGACATTGAGCCGAGAAGAAAGTAATATGAAGGTCGCTAAAATGGATACAACAGAAAGACAAAAATCCTAAAAGCGGTTTAATAATAGATTAAGGAGAAATTATCTATCAGCCACGCTCCCATATCAGGTTCGTTTTGCGATTACCGATTACATAAAAACCTTTTTAGGTGCTGCTGTTTTCGCAAAAAAGTAAGCAACTTCTTCTGATCACAGTGAAATAATATAAAGCGTTTGAAACAAGTTTGATGTACGCATATTTGAAATTTCCTTATTTTCATTTTTAGTTTTTAACTATTATAACTCTAGATGCTAATTTGTTAGTTATTTCAAATTTTGCGTAAGTCATTTTCTTTAAATGGTTTGTTCAAATGCTTAATTCTATAAAATGTTACATAAATGTGCCCTACCATGAGGTAGTTCGAGTTTTTTCCTGGAATTATATTTTCTCTTCTGGACTTAGAATGTTCTGTTCTAATAGACCACAAGGGACACCCCAAATATTTATCTTTAGAATTGATGCTAAATTAACTGCATCACGAAGCTCAGCCAGATTAGCTGGATATTCATATACGGATATGGGGCTGCTATCATCCGGAAATTCTGCAACAACGAAGTTCTCATAATTATTGTCACTGCATTCGCTGATTGTATCATCTTCATAAAAAAAGCTAATAGTGCTTCGGCCATTTCTGCCATGAAAAAGCTCCTCATAAAAAATATCTGCCGTTCGGAGTCGGCTTGAAACTGTAGGTCCCTCCATTTATCGAACAACATCAAGACGTACGCCACATATATGTATGCATTTCAGTGCGTGATTTCGATAATTTTACAAAGAAATTGCTATAACAATATGTTAAAAAGCACCGAAATTAAAGCCACTAAGTTGGGATTATGAACAATAAACGATTTGAAATGCTTCGTTTGCTTCAGTGGTAGCTTTCTTGTGAGTATTTATTCAGCACGACAGTGTACGGATTACTGGTGGCCATCTGATGACCATAATGCAATATATGGAATAATTTCTATTTGAAAGAAAAAAAATTGTTTTTCGTTATTTATTTTATATATAGCTGTAGAATGGCCATAATATAGCGCAGATATTTTTTTGTTTTTGATTTTAAAAAAACCCCCAGTATAACCAAGGCGAATCTATTAAAGGTGGTATTGGTAATTGATTTGTTTTTTTTTTTTCTTTCGCCGTGCCGTGTCCATGTGTCCATTCTTTGTTTTCTACTTTGCCAATACTTTGCTTTGACTATCAAACCTAAAAAAATTGTTGTTGGTCTAGTCCCACCACCTTCAATGAATGCACCTTGGGCCAGCAATCATAAATCATCGTATTTGAAATTTACCTTATAATAATGCTGTGGAATAGTGTGCAAATAGATAAAAATAAATCAATCTAATATACTTATATACAAGTGAAGGTAAAAGCGCCGTATGTGTTCGTGAAGTTTGCTTGCTTTTATGTTTTGTTTCAATTAAGTTCCTCCAAATAGTTTTTATATGTGCAAAGTACGCCTGCGCGCCTCGAAACCTCTTAAATGATAATAGGTCTGGTCATGAAGCAAATAAATTGTAAGAAGTTTTGGTGTTCATGTATCCAAAAAACTTGCAAAGTAGGGGAAAGTGAAAGAGCAAAATGGCATTTCATTTTGAGGGGAAGTTGCAAGTTTTTACTGGATAAATTTTTACTTGCAAAAATTTACAAGTGAGAAAAACAGCTGATCGCAAAGTAAAAATAAACACGAATTTAAATTTGTGAATTGAGTCAAAGTTGAGTTAAATAAAAATGGTGATTAAAATGAAGAATGTAAATAAATATACAGGGTGAACGATATGAAGTGTTACCAACTTCACACTGCTTGTATCTGTAAAACAGCTCATGACATCAACGTCAAAATTGTTCTAATGGCAGTTCAATATATTGTTTATAAGCCATCAAAAGCATTTGCGTCTCAGTTTGAATTGAAGTTTGTTGAATTTTTTTTTCTGTGATGGAATTCAAACGTAATAGTGTGATTGCGATATATTTGGCTGGAAAATCACAACCAGTCATTGTTCGTGAGCTCAGTTACCTCAAAGTGAATAAAATGTTTGTGTATCGTACTATAAAACGTTACAATGATACTTTTAGCATTGGAAAACGCTATGGAGGTGGACCAAAAAAACACCGCAACGCCAGAAATGGTTCGGAAAGTGAAGGCTCGACTTGAACGAAATCCAAGTCGAAGTGGAAGAAAAATGGCCAAAGAACTGAAAACATCGCAAGAAAGCATTCGACGCATATTGAAAAATGAGCTCAAGGTCAAGGCTTACAAGTTCCAAAAAGTACACGACCTTTCAACCCAGCAAAAAAAAGTTCGGTGCGAAAGAGCAAAGGAGTTGTTGCGCTTGCACGAACGTGGCGAATTTCCTAACATTGTGTTTTCTGATGAAAAAAATTTCCCAATTGAGCAGTTCATAAACACTCAAAACGATCGTGTTTACTTGACCGAACGCTCATACGAGAATTTGAGCCTACATATGGCCACTCGAAGCAATTTCCCATCGCAAGTAATGGTTTGGGCCGCAGTGACCGCTGATGGACGCTCTCCAATCGTTTTTATCGAGCCTGGTGTCAAAGTAAATGCGACTTATTATCGGGAAAATGTTTTAGAAGCTGCTTTAGAGCCGTGGACACGCAAACATTTCGGTCGTAGTCCATGGACGTTCCAACAGGACTCGGCACCGTCTCATAAAGCTCGTGTGAACCAAGAATGGTTAAAAAATCATGTTCCTTACTTCATTTCGTCCACACAATGGCTTTCGAATTCGCCAGACGCAAATCCGATGGACTATTCCACCTGGTCCATTTTGGAGAGCGAGGTGAGGACTAAAAAATTTGCCAGTATGGATACGCTGAAAAAAGCGATTATACGAGAATGGGCCAAAATACCTCAAGATCACATTCGTGCAGCATGCAACTCATGTTTTGACCGTTTGAAGGCTATAGTCAAGGCAAAAGGTGGTCATATCGAGCTTTGAAATCAATAAAAACTAATTTCACACAAAAAAGTTATGGTGTTTAGTTCGTTCACCCTGTATTTTAGATAAACTTTATAAAGTTTATTTGAAGAATATTTATATTAAATAGGATTCGGGGAATGCTATAGAAGCATGCAATTCTGAGCTACAGCCTCCAGTAACCGTTACTGCAGTTTCCGAAATACAAATCGAAATCATTGACGGTATCTTTTATGTTTCATGCTCGTACTTCCTGGTTCATAACTACTTTGGCAACATATATACATGCGTGCATAGACAGAAGCAAGGAAAATATGACAGAAGCTGTGATTGGCACAAGAATATAATTCCTAATGGAATGTTGAACAGCGATGATGCAATGGAACAAATTATTGTGCTTGCAAATGCATATGATGCTATGCTCGTTATTTTGCATTTTATTTGTTTTATTTTATTTTTTTTTAATAATAGGTAGCTCAACTGAAAAAATTTACGTTTTGTGATTTTTCCCGCCAACAATTTAAGCAGCTGTTCTTTAATTTTGCAAATTGTTACTGGTTTTGCGTTCATGTACATTTTTTTGATATTTTTCTCTTTGAGAGCGAATCCTCGGAAATTATGTTACTGGATGATTTGTTCATGAACAAACCTAAAATGACACTATCCGAATGACGCTTTATACAACTTTTGTACACTCATAGACAGCTCTATACAATTGCTCTTCCTTTCCAACATTTATAACCTCACATCTGCAAAATTTCTATTTTGCCTTTGCCCCGTTCTCTCATGTAGGCACCTTAGTATCAAGCAAATTGGATCGGTGTGTTCGCGTATGCAAATTGCGCGGTAAAATAAAAAATTGAGTTGTCGAACTACGAAAAAGCAGCTGAACTTACTAGGCATTTCGACACTCAATTTTTAATTGCTTTCAATGGTCAATTTCAATGAAATTTGCAAATCGACACAGCAAATTGAATAAATTTGCCAATTCATGTCTAAAATATTTAAGTCATATATTGCCAACATATGCGAAGCAATGGACTGTCAGTTTGCATGTTTGACAGCCAATTGGTATTTTTTTTATGCTCACATTGAACGCGTCTTTTATCATTTAAGTTTTCCTGACAGTGCATTTCCCTCTCTTGCAAAAAAGGATTCACCCCGAATCGCGGCGTCCTTTTTCATCTTGATCGTATAAATCAAAAACTGTTTTCAAACAATGTGTTGTTGTTGTTGTAGCAGCATAAACATTCCCCATACTTACATACGGTGAATGCTGCTGGAGTGACAGTCCTTGGCCGGATATAAATCCGGGTCGTTTCGGTAACGTAGAACCGACTGCCGTGGAAACGTATCAAACAATCAAGAGCTCGGGCACAACGTGCTAGCTTACTTAAAGAGTACTCAGTACTGTGGAAATCAGGGACCTTCTAAAATGTGAAAGTTTTTTGGTTTTAGAGACTTCAGGACAAATTTCCCATGCGGTATCACGATGGTCTATGAGGCTGAGTGTCACTCTTAGTGGACAGCCGCTACCACCTAACCTAATCGAATACAATTTTATTTGTCAGAATTGAGCGTTTTAAATCTTCTGGTGAAACCCTCCTTTGTTTTTCCTGTTTATCAAACCTGGGACCTGTCTGCCGATAACCTTAAACTTTTTCGTCAAATTATTTGCGCGTCCGACATTGTCAAGTGCAGCATAATATATCCAAAAGTTTTTTATAGATTCTGATTATAAAGTTTAAAATTTCGATAACAATTTTTAGAAATTCTTTCAGTTTTTGATAATTTTGCACAAAGTCTGGAAGTTTGACTTATAAGGTGCTTGCTATGCAACAAAACCTTAACGATAAAAAGTGAACATGAAAAATATTGCGAATATTGTAAAAAGATAAGGTGTGTTAATTATGGGAGGACAAGTATAGGTATATGTATAGGGACCCTCAGTTTTATAGTTTTATGAGCTTTTAGGGGGAACGGAGGTCTCTTCCTATAGAGGAGAGGAAACCGCGTTAGTTTCGATATTCGTGCGGGTTGTTTAATCATAGTCGTTCATAATCGAGGCGTATTTCAAGGCTAATGATTTGTGTACAATTGCTCATAGACTTTGACTCATGATTTTGTTCACGTTACAATATCCGACGTATACGTGATGCCCCAAATGAAGATTTGATTCGTTCATGGGTACGAAGGCTTCGGGCAACACGATCGGTGGCACACAGCCCATGGCCGGAGACCAGCCGGACATCGGGAACATATGAAAATAGTGAACTCGTCGCTACAAGTTTTTACGAGCGGCTGCTCTGGTGCTTCTAAAAACTATTGTGCATTAAATATTGAGGAAGTATCTCCCTGCAAAATTCAAATCGTACAAGCGCTTACGCCTAACGACTATAATTTGCGTACAAATTTCTGCGGGACAATGTTAGAAGGCCATTTTTATTTAAATGGAGGTGTAAATAAGCATAATTACCGTTTTTAGTCACTTAAAGGACAGAACAGACTATTAAAACATCAAGAGCCACTTCACAGTGCCAAAGATACGGTTCGGTGTGCATTGTCAAGCAGTGAAAGAATTGGACCATATTTTTTCTTTAATTGTCGAAGACAAGCAATTTCTGCGGCGGTGTCTTATCGGAGCATGCTCAACGATTATTTTCTGCCAACAATCCTTCCTTCAGGATACACACATGGTTTCAGGAAAATAGCGCAAGGCCGCACACGGCAGAGAGACCATGACGATGCAGTATCGTATTATTTTTATACGATAGTATATTTCTTCCCTAACAAACTGATAAGGCGTTTCGATGACACATTGAAAGCCACCCAAGTCACCCGATCTTACCCCTATGGATATTTGGTAAAGTATGGCCTCAAAAGTAAAGTCTAAGAAACAAACCCCGCCACCAAAATCTCGGCACTAAAAGAAAATGTCATTCGCCAGGTTAATCACATCCCGATATTACTTCTCCAGTGAGAGGCTCCGAGAACGGAGGTCAAAATTGGCATTTGTCAAGTAGAGAGATGCATAATTTTACACGATAGAACAGCGCGTTAAAATTATTGTAACTTATTATGAAAATGGGCGATCTTTAAGAACAACATATCACGAAATTCGTGATTTTTTGCTGTAAATAATCGTGCGAATGAGTCGACAATTCGAAGATTGTTGAAAAAATTTCAAGAAACTGGTTCTGTCGATAGAAAAACTTGTGGCAAACAAAAAACTGTAGACGTACTCATGGTGGACATTTAAATTATGCCATTTATCACATATAATTTTTAATAGCCGTATTTTGAATAAATATCCGTATTTTGCATGAAAATGAAAGAAACCAAATTTTTACGTATTTTATTTTAAAACAACACCTGAACGCGTTTTTGAAAGACCCTTTACATCTCTCCGTTCTGGGTGACATTTTTATACGAGAATGAAGGAATAGAGTGATATGAAATTGGTCCTCTGAGTTCCCAACAGTTTTTTGGCATGAAAATCCAAAAACTACAATTTATAAAATTAAAAATAATACATTTTTATGTATTTTTTTTTTTTTTTACATACGAATTCTTTGATATTTTTTAAAGATGGCTTGTTACAAAAAATGGATTTCAAATAAATATTCCTATATTTTTAGTTAATTTCACTCGAACATTTTGGGTATTTTCATAGTACAAGTAAATTAATGGTAACATTAGATATTCAGTGACGAATGGGTTTATTTTGCCCCGGCAGCGGGCATGAAAAAGTTCACCATAAAAATCCGTCTGTCGTTCGCAGGCGATATAAAACTGTATGTCCCTTCAATTTTGAACCACACCAATATGTATACACGGGTAAGTTTAAAACCGTTTTAGTTTTTTTTTCTAATTTTCATAAATTTTTTTATAAAAATATAGTTCATTATAAAGAAAATTTTGTATTGTAATTTATTAAACGACTTTACAAGCTTTTAATAGCCTTCAATTAGAATATCTTATAAAGTAATAGTTTGTCCAAAACAAAGGTATGTAAATTGGCACGCAAAAAAAAATCCAGCGCACTAGGCTCCATCAAAATTCAACAGCTACTGTATATTAGCCTCAAACTCCGACTAAATGACGCAACATTCTCTGGACAAATGAGTCCAAAAAGTTTATTTTTGGTCCAACTTGCACAGGAGAATATTTTAGGTCAGGAACAAGGAATATGATACAAAATTTTATATAAAGATAAGACGTTTGGGGGTGCACAGGACTGATATTTTGATAATGAAATACGAGGTATTAGAATTACGGCTTTAAAAAGGCTGTATATAAAGAGAGATATATTCCTTCTGAGAGATTCAAATGTTTAGTTCACTCAGGGTGAAATATTCTTGTTGTTTTGCTGAATATTTAAAAGAGATAGTAAAGTGACAATTTTAACAACCAATCTGCATGACGTACGACATAGATTAACGAATGGCGATGCTTAGGTACATATAATACCATCAAAACTTTCATTAAATCTAAGCTTTATAACTTATGCTACATCTATGAAGGAAATGGATGTTAAAAGTGGCGTAAAACACATCGTACAAATTTCGTACATACCTGATATTGAGCCAATAGCCCAGCAAAGCGTATTAAGGTTTTTCCATGAGAACTCAGTTCCATTAACTTGGTTCATTAGCTTAAGTGTCATTATACGTTCCGTGTCGGCATAATCTAAATGTGTTAAAAACACAAGTGTTTCACGCATATTTTTATACAAATTAATGGCGTTGGTATCCTTCATGAATTCGCGTACTACTTCTCCATTTTCATTTTCGACAACCAGCACTTCTTCTGGTTTGGCCATTCTTGAAATCATAATGTAACGAACTTTCGATAATATATTAGCGTAGTAGCGGCGACGAGGAAAAGCATTACGCTTGGTCAATGATACTGCATCAGTTTGAGTTAGATACGCTGTAGTGCTAACAAAGGTTTCGCTATTGTAGAGATCTTCGACTAAATTGTTCCAGTACTCCAAACATATCTTGAAAACTTCAACATCTTCAACTTCCGATATCATTACCAAGAAATGGAGAGCCTGATCTAAATGCTCCATTAATTTGACATCCTCCGCAAGTTTTCCATGCTCCTTGAGGAATGTGCACAAGAACATTGCCAAATTTTGAACAAATACCTGTTCAGTGCTGCTGCCATTAGCGTAAATATGACTCATATTGGGATTCTGACCAATCATTTGATCCAACTGTAACATTGTGTCCTTGAACATTTTGGTCAAATTTTCATTGTAATTGTCCATGGTAAGACCGGCAATCTCAGAGAGGCACATCAGCGTAACATTTCGGAACATGGGAACACTCAGAAACTTAAAAATAAGCGTCTCGATTAACGCTGTCTCAAATATATATCCCAGTGGAATCCAACTCAAGAATCGTAATAATGTCTCCAAAGTAACTTGGATTAGTGGTGCATTCATAGAGCTTTCCAAAACAAATGAACAAAGTTGGAAAATCTGGGAAAATTCAGAGCACATGGTATCCTTTAAATGTTTTGCTTTCGTCTGGGTTATTTGCCCAGCAGAAAAGTCAAAAACCTCTTCACTAAGGTTTTTCAAAATAACCATATTATTCTTACAAAGACTTTCATTAGTCTTTGACGCTCCTACAATGTCACTAATAAATGTTTCCCAATTACGAGGCCATTCACGTTTTAAGATTTGCACCAATATTAAATTTAATTTGTTCAAATACACCTTATTGGCCTCCATTGTTTCCGGGTCTGAAGATGTTTTAATGATAAGCCCAACAACATATTTCTTGATTCCTTCACATTGATTACGGGGTAAAATTTTCCAGCGAGTTTTAATAACCTCTTCGAGAATTTGCAGTGCATAGAACTTGGTACGCTGATTTTGAGAGAACTCTAAAATACTGTCGACACGAGTCCAGGCATCTGGATGCTCACGCAACGTTGTAAGGATATCTTGTGCTAGGCGCAACTGCTCCCCCTGAGAGGTATACAAACACTCTACGATCTTGTCAAGTAAACTGATGTCTAGCTTTTGAGAAAAGTCCAACAATTTGCTGGCTTCCTCCGTCGACAGCATCGCCATTGCCTTATAATAAAAGCAGCGCTCTCGTCTGCGTCTATCGTTTATGTTGGGATTAATTTTGTTGTTGAGGAAAAATCAGTGCTATTTCCGTATTTTAGATATATATTTATTCACTGGTCCAGAGCCTGAAAGTTAAAAACGATATAAAATATTGGAAAGTTTTTTATTATAACGTGCAAAGCGTTTCGATGTGTATATATAGATAGGTACATATATATTTTTCATTTTTTAATAGAGTAGGTACATTATTCTATTCAACTCCTCAATTAGGCAATTGCGTCGCATGCGACATTTTCCTTATTATAGAATCTCCACAAGTTTGTTTGCGTATATTGTGTTCCCGTTGAATTTCTTTTACTCAATAGTTTATCACACAAATTTTTAAATACGTTTAATATCAGTTCCACGCTACATACTTTTGTAAAGAATGTTATTTTCAGGAAAATGTGCGTGTCCCGCAAAATACATCCATCAAATCGCTTCTTCTTCTTATTTGCTTTATGTATCGCACTTACCTACCAAGTAGCAGCAGCCGTCGTTGTAGCGCTCGCCTCGAATTTAATTAAAAATGCGAAAGTAAAAGCAAACCTATGGGCGATATTTTTTCTTAACAGACACCGAAACTTCTGTCGTAAACTTTCATTCAAACTCTTAAGTGAACTCACTACGCTCTTTCACACTCACAATTTATAAAATTTTACAAAATATTAGCAATTTTTCAGATAAAAATCGCTGATGACCGCAAAACGAAACTCACACAAATCCTCAGACTTAGAAAATCTTCACTTTCGCCGTTTCACTTTGATGTTAAATTCGTCTTTTAACATAATACCAAGAATAACGCGTCCCAGGGTTGCATAAATTGGTATATGATCTCTGAACACGTTATATCAGTATTAGACAAAACTCATTTCATAGACAATAAGAGTTCAGATATTATGATTTCGGTATAAAACATTTTGGTTTAACGATTATAGTATATTTATGAAAGTTACTTTAAAAAAATTCGTTCTCAAAGATATATTTCTCATACGTTCCAGTTTATTGGTGGGTACCCGGTTCGTTTTCAACTTGTAGCACTACAACATTGGCACAGTATTCAATAGCCATGCGCGAAGAATAGCCAAAAAAGAAGAACATAATTAGATGCTCTGCTGAAAAGGAATTCATAAATACAGGGAAGCCTTTACGTGAGGCTTAGATGCGCAAGTTTTGAGACGATTTGTCTCTAAATTTTCAACATACTAAACACTTTTTTACTAACAAGCTTACTCCTTTGCCAATTGATCAAAAGCTTGTATACAATTTTTCTATCAAGGCGATAGGCAAATTTGATTAGCAATACTGTGGGAGAATCTTCAATTATTTTCAAGACAACTACATCTTGGAATTGAAATATTCCATCAAATTGTTTACAGCTTATGTATGTTGTAGGCGTTAATTCAAGTGATTTTTGACAGATCGTTCAGGTGTACAACTTGAAAAATAAAACTTGAACATGTTTACAATAATGGAATTTATCTAACCGTGTAAAAGCCAAGTAAACCTCATAAATCTTACAAATGCCACAGTATAAACTAGCTAACTTTGCATGAAAATTCATTTATACAAATGAGATAAGTTAACTCAAATTGTTAATTATTTGATTTTTAATTAAACGCAAAATATTCCAAAATTTAGATTAATAAAAATTTTTATTATTACCTGAAATTATTCGGCAGAAATGAAAGATTGGCTAGGTAGGGCTAATTGTGCAAGATATATAAACTAAATCTCAATGAATATGTTGGGAACAGGAAACTTCGCGAGTGGCAACAATAGAAAGCGAATAAGATGACAAACAAACACATGAATTCGCCTTGATGGCGACAGCAGATGGCGGGACACACTCGCTAGAAGATACGAGTTGCCAGATCTAGAAATTACGATAGTTATTAAGCAGAGGTGCATGCGCATAGAGTATTTAGTCAGGGGTTGAGCGTGTAAGCGAGAAGTAATAAAGTAATTTAGTCGTAAGGTGAATGTGCACATGTAAAGTAAAGCAGTTAAATGTTGAAAATAAAGTAAAACAATTTGAGTCGCTTGCGACTTTTATTTGACAATCCAGTGAGGAAACTCAGAGGAATTATTGTGAAAAATTTATTTGGATTTAAGAGTAACAAAATTCGTAAAAATGTAGTGTTTGCTCCTTTCTCCGAGAAAACGATTTTTGAAAAAACATGCTAAAAAACATCTTTAGACCAATTAAAAGTATGAGAATTCAATCTCGATATCTTTGCAATGTCAATTATTTTTTGAAAACTTAAAGTTATCGCATATGAAAATTTGATTGTGGCTTTTGATATCTCCTCAAAATTTCATTAGTTCAATACGGCTACAATCGAGAATGATAGAGAAATAGATTGCACCTTCCGAATTCACTGTGTCCTAAGATTCCATGAATAAACAATCAAAAGGAAGGGGAATTACTTGTTTGTGAAGAAGAAGAGGAGGCGAAAGCAATGAAAACAACCAAACACACTTACTTTCTAACAGTGGCGTCTTCCGCATAAAAGCGCAAACAAACTGCATTTAGAGGCTTTATATTAATTCGTGCTTTCACAATTTAACACACGGCATTTCGTTTTCGTTAGTTTGTTTAGTTGAAATCTCACAAATCACAATATTACCAAGCCATTCACTAAATTTTCTCAAGCATGTATATTTTCTCCTCTTTTTGTTTGTTTTGTTCGTTTATTTTGTATTGCGAATGAGCTGACGTCAGACTTGTCCAAATAGCGAAAATTCACTAAATTTTCACAAATATGTAATTTCTCCTACTTTTGTTTGTTTTGTTCGTTTGATTTGTACTGAAAAGGAAATTCACGTCAGACTCACTTCGCCTTGACGTATATGTAGTGGTTGCGGTAACGAACTCACCTTTTATGAATTCGCCTTGCAACTGTGCATCTCAAATAAAAGTTGTGAACTAAATCAGGAAGTCTGACAACCCATTAATTTTTTGTTTTTAAGTAAATTGGTGATGCTATTTGTATTTACTTGTTAGGAGGATGTCAATTTATTTACTTTGCTTAACAACAAATGGTGGCCTACCTGTGTTTACCCGCAAAAAAGGGGACTGTGATAATGTATGTGCCGCAGGGTGCATTAAATTTAAACCCAAAGATTAATTATTTTTATTTACTTATTGCTCATTGCAGTTGCCTTTTTCGACAGTAGCCTCACTAAATGGTTTTCATATGTTTTTCAAATCTCTGGATATAACATTACAAGTGACATATTCCGAGGATTGGACCTATATTTGGAGAGATTTTCACAACGCTGTCACGTTGATAGTTTGTGGCCGCTCAATGACTGAGGGGATCTTGCAGTCATTAGCGGAAATTGTTTTTGGAGCAATTGCACTATTTGTAAATTATAACGAGTTAGTTGACTTAACTTTGTTAGATCGAATGAAGAAGGAGGCAAGAAATTATGTGCCTTTAATAGATGCCGCCTTGGAAGCATGCACCACGCGTATATTGGGATTTACTGAGTGTATATTGTCGGTAGAGAACCAACAACTGACACAACGATTAAACGATTTTAGTGGGCTTTGTGGCTCGCTTTTTTGTTGCCTTGTAGTTGGAAATAGTGTAGCGGTAGGCACAGAAGGTTGGTGGGATTTGGACCCCATCGATCGAGAATTGCTTTTGTTGCTATTAAATTCGGCGAGTACTCTACAGAATGATGTTCCTGTGTATTTGCCTAAACGGGATGCAACGGTAGAAAGGATGTTTTTTATCTTATTTTATTTTTTAATTTTTGTTTGTTTTATGTGTAATCCAATGAAAGCTAGCATATCGATTCGTGACTATTCCATTAGCTCCAAGTAGTATCGTATGTGTTATATGTGGAGCAGGTCCGAGCTTTCGCGAATTGCGGGCTATGGCGCAGGATGCATTCGGCTCAGAAAATCTTCAGAACGTGGAGCGATGTATGACACGGCATTTGCCAGAGCATTTTGAAATTGATCAGTGTGTACTGGCTATTATAGTAGCTAATGTAAAAGTGAAGAAATGCGTTTTGGCACATAATTTAAATCAAACTTCTGGAGGAAAGAGAACCATAGGGGGAGGTCTTTTGCGTTTAGATTTCATAAAAAAAATTTTTGATCAAACTTTACAATATAATAAAGCTCTTAATGGCAAAAGTAAAGAAGTTGAATTGCATTCGCGATATTTGGAGCCTCTGGACCAGTATTGGTGTTTGGATTACCATAAGTGCTATGCACATTATGATCAACTTGGAAATACTATTTTCATCCTCTTTACTTCTTCGATACCAACTCCTGCAATGAGGTATTACATATATGTCAAACCTATTTATGTATCATATTTATAAGGGTGTTTCACATCAAAGCGGAAAGGTTTTGAATCCAAAAGTAGTTATGTAAGGAATATTTTCTGTGATAAATTCATATAAATATTAGGTAAAGTTAAAAGTTCCCAACTTTTTTTCGCCTTATTTCGAGGATGAAGTTAATGCAATTATAATTATCCTTATGAAAAGGATGCACATGCCGTTTCGACTTTATCAACATTTTCGATGATTAGCCTACCAGAAAGGAACAGTTGGAATAGCCACTTTGCTGTTGCATTCGGTTTTATTACATTAAGTCCATAAACATCTCACTTTTTGTGCCGCCATTTTCTACCACTTTTCACCTTGGCCGTGATGGTCCTGGAGAATATATCGAAAAATATAATTGCTTTTTAAATAACCGTATTGTATGGCGCAATGCAATGCGTTCCCACAACAATCGGAGGGGAAGAAAGAAGAAAGGGGGTATTAAGTGGCTAGGGATGTGCGGGGTATCTTCACTTGCCAGACATACATATCGCACCCTAAATACAAAAGGGTCACAACTCAAAATGTGCCTTCTGCTGAAATATGAACGAGACGTTATCAATAAAACGGTCCGCGGATGACATATGGCAAAAATAAATTTTTTGTTTTTTGGTAGGACTGTTATAAGCTTACATACATGGCAAATTTCAGCGTGATATGTCACATAGTTTGTTTTCTGTGCTACTGTAAACAAGTCAAGTTCGAGTGTGGAAAATTTTGAGTTGTGACCCTTTTGTATTTAGGGTGCGATATGTTGAGTATGAGCAGATAAGTAGACTTCAATATCCAGGTCGTAATTGTGTCAAACTAGCACACGTGTCACGAACAACTGAATCTATTTGTGTGCAATGGGTGGTGGCTGGACTCTGATAACGACATACGGAGAACGAAAGCTCACGAAAGTAGGAAGGAACTCTTGGTTGTTGTTGTAGTAGCATAAACATTCCCCATACTTATGTACATACGAGGAATGTTGCTGGAGTGTCCCTCCTTGGCCGGATATAAATCCAGGTCGTTTCGGTAACGTAGAACCGACTGTCGTGGAAACGAAGGAACTCTTGGTAAATGAGAACAATGGCTGTTGGATATAGTTGTGGATCTCGTTAGTGATGTGATAGAAATGGCGTGCCAAAGAGGTGGCTCAACCTCCACCAAGTGCCTACCGGGGTATTGTTTGCACTAGGAATTGTTTGCTCAGCATAATATTATTCTTGACAGAAAGCATATATGCTTCACTGAGCTGGTTTTGTACAGAAAACATCTGGAGGCATTCCATTACCTTTCTATCACTAGTTTCAGGCGAACAGATCACCGCTGCGTAATTTTAAACGATTGCCTTAAATGTCGCCAGTAACGTTTCTTTCTCGAGCCCAAGTTCTACCGGCCAGCTATTCAAAGACTTTTTGTGGTTCTGACCTTAGTGGCAATCGCGATTGTATGCGTCGAGAAGCAAAACAAATTATCGAAATTCACACCCAGTAATTTGGGGTTATTTACCGTGGAAATTGGTGTATCATTGACGTTGACTGTAAGTGATAGTTTGACTTCCTTGGCCAATGCCATATATGGAACCGCTTTGGACTTACTGGGCGAAACTTTGAGATTTCTTGCCCTGAAAAGGGACTGGATGAGGTACTGTGCTGAATAGAGGGAACAAAAGACCATGAGGTCGAATTGAAAACCTCATACAGAATCTAATTCATTCACTTTTGAATACGATTTATCGATGTGACGCCAGACGGAACTTCCTGGTGTTTGAGAGCTTTGCATGGTTGCTTTATTTGCCTCTGTTTGGCGACTTGTCCCTGTGTGAAAGTGGATTGTTCAATGCCAACTAGTAGCGTGACAAATCCAACGCTACTAGGGATGTTTTCTCACAGGGTCGGTTTTAGTTTAGTCCACGGTTGTTGTTGTTATAGCAGTTAACTTTGCCCTGTCAGTGTACTGCAAATCATCGGTCGTCTTCGTCTAGCTCATCTAACGGTAGGCCCGGGAAACTTGCTGTTTCGAATGTTTGGGTCCAAAGGGAGAGGGGTATTAGATGAGTGGGTTTGATTGGACATGTGAAAAGGTGGTTACTATCGTGCGGGGATCATACGACTCCCGTTGTGCCTATGTTTTTCAACATCAACATGTTTAGTCCCTCGTGATGGGCGGCTTTGGAGCTTTTTTACCTTCTTGATGATTACCTAAAATTCATCGCTAGTGAAAACAAACGGTGCACTGTTGCTTAGCAGCTTGTCCAACTTTCTAGTTGCATGTCGATTGGTTCGGCCACCGGAAAATGCAGTACGAAACGCAATAAGCGAATGTGATTGCCCCTCTGGGATTATCAATATATGCTCACGAGCGATAATACCCGTAAGCGATGTTGTATATCCGTAATAGGTTTCAAATCCAGTATAAACAGCCGTATATACCCGGTTTTCGGGGCTCCCCTGTTTTCAAATAGGTAGTTTATTTTAAATCAACCTGTTTAGATTTTCGAAACCATATAAATAAGATGATTTGATGTAGAATGCCCACATTTTTACATAATTGTAATTTTGTTTTTAATTTTAAAAAACACTTTTTTCAGATTTATTACACAAAAACTGCTATTCTCAATTTCTCAAGATAAAAGCATCGGATGGTAAATTATCGTTGAAAATAATATATTTATTTATATAGTAGACATCGAGTTTTTTACAATATACGTGTATATTTATGTACTTATTATATGTTCAATTTATTGTCTCAGATTATGTTAGTAATTATAACTACATTATCATACATTGGCTCCACAGTTGGTATACTAGTTTGGATTAAGTTATTGTCAGTTGTCTTATATACGTATGTAACATACGAAATCTGCGTGCGTATGCAACAAACGAAATCTTACGGAAATTATTTAGTTGGTTTACTATAACTTTTAGGTTTACAGTATGGTTAAGCAAGAACAATAATTCTATATTTTTTAAAAGTACGGATCTGACCTTTATACATGGCAATATAAATTTAAATAAAGACAGAGGTAATCGTTTTTTATTTCAAAAGTATTTATAGAGTTTTCTAAATAAAGTTTGTAGAGTTTGTGTTTTTGATTTAAGCAACTTAATTAGATAATAGATTTTTGGCTGTGTGGTACAAATTATTGGCCTCATATTTTGCTAGTATATTTGGTAATACGTGCACCTAAATTCATACATAAATATACCTCGCACTCGAGGAATCCTAGTATTTTGGACATTGCCGTTAATTATTGCAACAATTGGTTTATTTAATTGGCTTTGATTATAATAAAAAGTAAACTCGAAAAATTAAATTCTTTGTTTTAATTTTGAGATTATTAAAGTTTAATTTTGTTTTAAATTAAAAATTCTTATAATTATTTCTTAACTTTTGGGGACATAATATACATTTAAAAAAATTATTTGAGAAAAAATTAAATTTTTTTGTTTCCAAAATTTTTGGTAATTTTTTAAAAACATTGTAGATTTTTTTTTCTTATTTTTTTAATAACAGCTCGGACTTTGTTCAGTAATCTCTGCAAGTTTCATAATGAGATTCCCATAACTCTTCAACATTGAATACCTATATCTTAAAATTATTACATTTCTTTTTCATTTGTGAGTTTACTTCTTATTGTAATCAAACCTAAAAAACTTAATCTTAACACACTTCATCTAATAGTATGTTTCAAACGTTTCAAACATTATAGCGTATTCAAAATAATTTATCAATTAAATTTTTGAACTTTTAATATTTGATTAATACATGTGAGTAATAATAATTGAATAGACATTTATGTAGACCTACAATAACGTTTTATATCTTTCGCTACCATCATTAATGTTAAAGTGAGCCCAATATGCGAATTAAACTGTAGAATTCAATTGGCTTATTTATTGTAATTTAATTCAATTCGAAGCAAATGAATAATACTGGCTTTAGTTTAGCATGGAAAGATATAACGTTTTATCTCACCTTTTCTCTGGTATCATTTATGCTTCTTAGTAATCATGGTGTGCTTGAAGCTAGTTTAATTCAAAAGTTTTCTAAATTCGGAATTTCTTGTTGGGTGTGATGGTATACGGCATTCTAGAAACATTTTGCCCTCAAATTCAAAATTGCCGAACAGGCCATTTATGTGAGAAATCGAATAGTAGTGTCGGCGAAGTATTCGATATAGTCGAAATTCTATGGATTAACCTATCGATAAAATATTTTATGTTTGAAGTTTTTTTTTAATGATATTTCATTTTACAGTTAATATTTGTTATTACATAACAAAAATATTAAAAACGATATAATTTGGTTAAAGAAGTGGAATAGCAAGTATGTTTCTTTAAATAAATATGAAGGCCATTATACTCACAACTAGATCGTAACTAGTGCTTTCATACTATGAATAATTGACATTTACTATGTGTTTTTTTCACACTAGTTTCAAATCACGTATTGAAACTTTTTCGAAAATCACTTAAAATTTCAAGCACCCAGTATTGTGATGTTTTTGAACAAGTTCTTTTTAAAATTGGCTCCACCATTTGTTTTGCTCCATTCGTCATTACATAATTTTGCTTACGACTTTGCTAATAATTGGAACGTGCTATTACATATATAGAGTTAACATTTAGAACAGATGTTTCTAAAGAACTTTTATCGAAGATCGGCGAATGTATGCAGCACATATATTTTTCGCACATCCTTTCTAGACCCCTGCATCACACCAATCAATATAATTAAGCTTAACATTACCTATTCGTCTCAATGTGTCAAGGCAATGTCTCGAAGATTATCGTTTGAAGAGTAGCATCGCGTTCAAGCTACTAAAAGACAGACATGACTCCTAATATATGACTCCAAGTATTGAATGCTTTTTCACCTCAGAATCTTGAAAACGTTTTGTCCGACGATTCTTTTCCACAATTTCAACTTCAAACATAGGGTATACTATATGATCGATTGGCTGCTCGAGAGAATTTCGACCATATGAAATATGTCGCCGATTCTAAAAATCGACTTTTTCTCGCAAATGGCCCGTTCTCCGATTTTTATTTTGAGGGAAAAATGTTCCTAGAATGCCACCGAATCACACCCAACAAGAAATTCCGGAGTTAGAAAACTTTTGAATTAAACTTAAATCAAGCGTAATGTGACTGTCACTGAATTTTTAGGTAAATCTTTCGAGGTTTCTGTCATGAACTTCTTATTAAATTACCAAGGGTTACTCTTTGTACATCCACTCTTATTAAACCTATTACAATTGCATATAGTATATATACCATATATTAATATAAATTGACGAAGAAATCAGTGGAATGTATTTAATACATACAACTTTTAATCAAAAACTAAAAAGAAAGAAGCGAATAAAAAATAGCCTGTTAAAAAATTTGACTAAAACGAATACATTTAAGGCAGTACGGTTATATTTCGCTCTAGATATAATAATAACACTACGTTACTTTTTTAAGCGCTTAACGATTTTCCAAAATGTATGTAGTACGTGATGTACTAATACATATATGTATGTATATAATAAAGTGATCCTTAAATAGTGTTCAGGGCGAACTTTTACAATTAATGTGTGTCTTAATGTTTTCCAATATATGGTGGGTCATACAGGTTTATATCACCTCCGAAAGCAAATAATTCTTTTGGAAGAAAATTTTAGGTAAAACATATTTTGATGGTTAATATTCCCGTTGCCAATGTCAGCGCCGGAATGTCACACATAAACACATTCATCTAAGGTTGGCTCTGTGATCTAAGTTCATAAATTTTACCGTTTACGTTATCCATAATTAACGGTTCGGTGGACCTATTGTTAAATTATTTGGGTTCTGATAGCCGTGTTTATTCATAAATTAGTGGAAAACGATTTAAAATACTAGTATTGTTAATTTTCTTTAATACAAACTATTTTATATAATTAGTAAATGTAAGCATTTTGCTCATTTCTACAAATCAAAACAAACCAAAATACTTTAGATCTATAAACCTCACTTCCTTTGTTCTCAAAGTTTTTGAAAGAGTGTTGAACGTCCACATTTCACGCAACACATAACGACAAGACGGTGGGCACAGTTCTACATGAAATTGTTATTTAACTTTCCTTCAAGGGATTTACACTAGGCATCTTTCTCGTTATAGAAGGAGCTTTTAACCAACTCTACTCGGATGTTGTTATTAAAACTCTTCTTCAGACTGATCTCGACCAGTCACTGGTATTATTCGTTGCTAATGATTAAATGTTATCACTGACGGACTCGTTTTATATCGGGTTTTATTATAAATTGGTTATTTCAATCCACTAACGTTTGCTAAAAGTGATACTCGATTTTTAAATTGCGTAATAGTATAGCCGTGAGATTGGTAAAATATGTAGAGAGGCTGCATTGGACAGTTATTTAATTTTTGGAATTCTCTGTACTCGATTTTACATATATTAACTATAATCAGTATCGCGCAAGACTAACAGAAAAAGTAACAACAAAAGCTACACGAGAGTGATTAGTACTGCAATACAAAGGTGTTATATGGGGGAAATCAAGTCTCTGCTGTGCGTGACTGTGAGGAAAGGAATATCACCAAACACCACAATTCGCAGGCATATATCAATCGAGGATTAATAGCCTGGACACAAATAAGCTGCTTCAAGATGCATATGTGTGATGAGTAGGGCAACCCAAAATATGCAATGTATGGGGAATGTTTATGCTGCTACAACAACAACAACAACATCTCGGGATTATTCCAGACCGTAAACTCAACTGCAACCGAAACATCGAAAACAGTCACTGTTTGGGGGTCACCGTTAGAAAAGATTGTATTCAAGAACTACTGAAAATTTTAAGATTACAATTAAAGTACTGGTAATAGTATTGTAATGTAAACGTAATCATAAGTGCCCAGCTAAAAATTATAATTAATACAATTATTGTTATAAAAATGTAATAAATCAAATCAAACAAAAAAGGTGATAATTTCAAATTTCTTTCGAAAAATTAAATTTTGACTGAAAAAAAAACTAAAACAAAAGGGATATTTATTATTATGCCAGCATTAAACTTTATATAATATTTTAAAAGCAAAGAAACATTCATAATATCAAAGGAATGCAATTTTGTTGACGAAGAAAAAGGGTGGAACAGATCGTATGGCGTTGATTATCAGGAATTGAGTGATAATACTATCTCCGCAAATTTCCGTTACCGCTAATATCTAATTACATTAATAGGATTCATGGTAGTCATTATTTTACTACGTTAGATAGGGTGAAAGGCTACCACCAAATACCACCGACCTTTCCGATTTCTAACACCTGATAACTCACATACGCTCCGGATAGTTGGAGGGATATAAGTTAAAAATGTGAAGAACTTTGAAAATGCATGTACTTTACTCGATAACAAGAACCAAACTAGAATTGCATTACAACTCTAATATTGTGCGCAGTGTGAATCTTGACGTGGCAGGAACTTTTTCTTTCAAAACTAGCATTCGTTGCAGATAATTAGGCCGATAAAGGCAAACTCAAAGTGCTTTAAAGAAGAGTTTACAGCAATTCGAGAGCACAGTGTTAATCTGTACGGATTTCCGGGCCATAGTGGTGTTCTAAAGAAGCAGAAAAGTTACTAGCACAAGGTTGACTAAGAAGAGGGGGAAACTTTGCTCCATGTGACCGGTCTTAAGTCCAATCTTATTTTGGGAGAATTTAAAAAATTGCAATGAACAATTGACGAAAATTAAGTTAAGGAGTGATGATACGAAAAATGTTTATACAAGTATAATTAAATAGAAGAGCTTCGAGGTTTTTAATCAGTACATACCATTTTCTGTTTGCGACAGATTAGGTAGCAGAAAAGATAGGACGACCTAGTAATATTAAGGTTATCTAAAATAAATTATTATTTAGTATTTATTCACTATTTTTGGAACATAGCTCTCTAATTGTTACTGTTCATAGCAGGTGGTGCACGCTGCAATATTCATGACGAATTTCTCATCTCTCTTAGCTATTTGTGTTTGAAGGGTAATCAATTTTCGGTAATTACTTTATATTTTACACCTAAAAAATCTAAAAATTTACTCCACGCATAACTTCTACAAAAACAAAAAACAAACAAAAATACAAAACGTCAAATAAAAAACTAAAGCAAACATAATCAATTTTTTTCCGGAAAAAAATGGTACTTTAACTCTTTAAAAATATAGTTAATATTATATGCATATATAATTTGAGTTGAATAAGTTTTCTGTGTTTGTGCTTTTCTGCAATTCTGTACTCTAAATTATTTTTTGGGCAACATTTCATAAACATTTAGCAACAATTTAAATAAAAATTACAATAATTACATATAGTACTTCACAGCTCAAAGTAATTAGCAAATTCAGCACATTTTACTGTTTGTATAGTAATATATTATATAACCTCAAACCATGAAAACAATACACTTAGAGCTTTATATGGTCGAGAAAATTTACTTACATACCTATATCTATATACTATGTCATATTCCGTAATGATTCATTCCTATTCAATGTTCCTTGGAAAATATCACTAATTGGCACTTGGATTAAGAATTTGATCTAAACTTGCATAAGTGCCAAAGAAAAAACCGCACAATCCAAATACTAGAATCGCCATATCTTTCCATAATATCCAGTTGTACTTGCCCAAACCCACTGGATAAAATGTGATTACATCAATAATTGGCGGAGCAATCAGTGCCAATGCAGAACTACTAACAGCGCCCACCAATGAGATTATCGGACCCAAATTTGGTATACAGACAGCCAAAAGAACTGAAAAAGAGCGAAACACAATTTATTTATAATATTATATTTGTACGGCTATTAAGCTATTTTGTATTTTAAAACAATTAGTATTCGCAATGTTAGAATTTTACTATAGCCATCCACCTTTAACACAAGCAATATATTTTTAGCTGTATACATTTTTTAACTAATCACAAATAGGAAATTTAGATGGTCAATTTTATGAAATTAAATATTTTCATACATTACGCAAAGCATTTTCAAGCTTTTAAAAAATTTTATTTTGATAATTGGAAATCAATTTCTAAATAAATAAGTATAAAAAATTACAAATGTGTTAAATTAACGCCTTATATTTGGGTTAATTACAATATATATGCCTCATCTCAACTTAAATATTGGCATGAAAAATGGTGTATTTATTGAGATTCTCTATTGGAGATACCGATTAAAAAAATGTTGATCATTTGAAAGACTACTTATCATAAAGGAGGTGTGCAGTCAACCACAATATAGATGCTGTATAAATGTATATGAGATGAGTGCTTGACGAACCACAGTTGTAACAAATTCGTAATATTATTGGTCAATATGTTCACGAAATATTTCACAGGAAAATTATGATCGTTTCCATATTATTAACTTATGCCTAAATGACCGGCAAAATTCAAGCTTGAGTTTCGCTATAAAAAAATGTAAATGCTAATAAATAGGCGTATTCTTTTCGCAATACGCGTTGTGCAATTTGTTAGTTTTGTGAGAAATTTAGAATGCGAACGTTGTTTTTACAAAGGAGTTCCGCCAATGAAAAACGATTTGAAGAAGTGTTCCTATGTACACACCCTAAAGGTCCAAAAATGTCACGTGCATCTGCAGCAAAATATGTCAAGAAGTTGAATACGTTCATAAAGAAAGGGTGAAATAGCACACGGAAGTTAAAAACCTTAACAACTTCCCGGACGAGGCAAAAAAAAAAAACCTCTCCAGAGCAAGATCAGAGGATTTGTTTGTTTGTGACAAAGGAATTGGGCAAACGTAATGTTCACGGATCAATATTCCTTTTGGGCGAATCTGATACTGATAATGCTGATAATCAATATCTACGAACTGCTAATGAATAAAATTCACCAAAAAGCATTTTTACCATCAGCTGCGAAGATTTTTGGAAAAACTAGCCAACCTTGGATTTTACAAGAAGACAAGAATCCTAAGTATTGAAGCCGAAGGTGTGTATAATGGAAACAGCTAAATGTGATTGAAATGTTGGAATGGTTTTCATAGTCGCCTGATGCCAACCTTATTGTAAATTTTTGGGCAATAGTTAAGCAGAAACTCAAAGGAATTTGCCTCATCATGGCAAATTAGGATGATTTGGTCGCTGTAAAAGTAACATTTCACACTAAAACTATTTTTTTGTTGTTTTTTTTTTTTTGTTCCAATCAGTTGTGAGTTACAGGGTTATAACAATGGAAGTTAAAACAGAGAAAATTCGGTGCATTTTATACTTTTTCTTAGATAAAGACGAAAATACAAACCAGGCCGCTGAAATTGTGAATGGTGTTTCTGGTGCCAGTACTGTAACCATTAATTATGTGCAATTTTGGTTTCGCCGATTCCGTTCAGGCATTTTTGATGTTAAAGGTGAATCTCATACTGGTAGGCCCGTCGTTGAAAATGTCAATAAAATCACAGAAATAATCGAAGTTGAACGGCATGTTAATAGTCGTAGCATCGCCCAGGAGCTAAAGATCGACCATAACACAGTTTTGAACGTGTTTGCGCAAAATAAAAAATTAAAATAATAATATAGATATAATTGGCGATTATACCCTTTGGTTGTTGAGTATTTGACCAAGCCCTTCCTCCTATTTGTGTGTGCATCTTGTCATTTTTCTATAAATGGAGAGACTTCCAGTTTTATGCCGTCTCCAAACGCCAAATGGTTTTTCGTATGAAGAGCTTTTTAAGGCAAAAATAAGGTTTGGCATTGCTTGCCGAGAGGCGGCCGCTATGAGAAAACACTTTCTATTATTTGGTGTTTCATGTAGTCACGCACCCACCCAGTCGGCTACAGCACCCGCGCCGTTTTACTATACCACACCGTTGGAAGAAATATGCAAGCTGATATAAAATAAAATTCAAAACAAGTTTCTTTGTTGTGCATATCATAAACTGGGTAAATAATTTTTTTTAAGTAATTTTGTGTGCTTTTTTGATGACGCGCGACCGGACCAACTGCACCTGCAAGTTTTAATTTTACATAATTCCCGGCACCTATTAGACTTCATTAGAATATAATTATTGAAAAAAAAAATTTCTGTATGTATATGTTAGTCGATGTGGATGTGTAATTACTGTTAAGCTTTCAGGTAAAAAACTTTCTCATATACATATTTTATCCAAGATAGTCATCACTCACGCCTCAGCGCCATGTAAAACGACAAGATTGACGAAAAACTTGGAACGCGGGAAAAATACTTTGCCTTTCAACTGATTGCTCACCTTTTAAGGTAACTCTTCTTTCGATATTTTTTATATTATTATAATAATTAAAAAAGTTCTAAGTTGTATAATAAATTTTTTTCACTTTCAAAATCGTAATAGCTTTTTATGAAAGTTTCGGGGTTTTTAGGTCGAATAGTTTTTTAATTACTTTTAGTTTAAATAGCAAGTTGTACTGGAAAACTTTAAAGCGGTTTTTGGGGTTACGATGGTTTTACAGAAAACGAGCGATATGTTTGTATATGTATGTAAGTATGTTATTTTACAGACCATATCATCAGAGATGGAAAACTCTTCCCATTTCCTTCGTTCATTCTTTTTATTTCCTGTCGTTATTTTTCATGAGGGATGTTCGCATGAGTTTTAGTACTTCATTTAAGTACTTATTGAGAATTTTAAAATAAATTTATGTAATGAATAAACTATAGATATTTGTTTTTTTTTTATGTTTTCAAAATCTAATGTTAAACTTACAAGTAAATACAACCAATACAATCCGCAGCGCTGTCGATGCCAATTCTTTTGTGCGTTGCTCTTCGCATTGATTGCGAACGAAAGGCTCAACAATATTAACAGGCACGTAGAATTGCAGAGTGTATGACAGGAAAATCGCTACGGCCATGGCAATGCGCACCATCTGTGAAATACTACAGAAAACAATTATTAAAATCAATCAAATAATTGCAATAAATACATGCATTTAAATCACTATCATATATTTAATTAAGAGTTCTAATTATTAGTATAATATATTTTATTTTCTCCATTATTTCATTGTGTTTTTATGGTAATATTTTCAACTTCCCAGAAACCAATTATTTCAAAATTTAAGTAAACTTGAGTTATTTAAAACAGTAACTCAGCAACAGTAACAGGCGAATGTGGAAAAAGTGTAATGTAATTTTAAATGTACAACAAATTGTATTCGTGCATACAACTCTCCTGATGCCGACAAGGTTCGCCAACATTTCGTGTTTAATCGGTTAAATAATAAATTAAGTAAAGGCTTTTTATTAAGGTCCCCGGTGGTCTAGAAATAGTTTTTTAGGATATTCCCAGTATTTTCGATTCTACAGCCGTTTTAGCACGTAGAGTCAGATTCGTCACGCGGCGGCACCAATGGTCGCATTTAAATGGTCAAAACTTTAAACTCAATTATCTCACAACTACTTTTTTCGGCCTGGTGTTGTTAAAATAAAAACTATTCAACCGTATCGTCTGAAATTTTAATATGCTGTTGACAACAGCTATCGCCCGTACTAGAATCATATTATTATTTCAATTATTTCGTATTTTTTTCATTAAAAAACTGAAAAAACCGATTTTTAGAGTGTCAAATTCAAAACCGCACCATTTTTTTAAATTTTTTTTATTCTAGTACGGGACATAGCTACAGTCATACTGATTTATAATTTGTTTGGTCCAATTTTTCGGGAGGGTCAACTTTAGCGCCATTTTTAAATATTTAAAATTAAAAAACAATACAATTTTTTTCTTATGTAAAAGTTAAATAAAAAGGCTAAAAATTTAAATATCGTTTTTTTTTTTTTTATTGTAAAAACTCCTGAAAATACCCTAATTTTCGGGCTCTAGACCACCAGGACCCCTTAACTCTGTCATCTCTTCAAAAAGTGAACAGCCACCTTCCTTTTATTACCCACCCAGAATCGTTTTTGCATAATTATCTTTAAAGTGCAGGTTTATATTTTTTGGTAAATATATGTAATATATTTAAGTACAGCTCAATATTTTTTGTTTTTCATTTAGTTTTTTCGAGGTTTGAAAATTTTAAATATAAAATCAAATGCTCCCTTATATTCTCAAGCAATAAAGATCTGCACTGGTCGTTTAGTGCGTTGAATATACGAAAGACGACTTTTCGACATCCACTGATGTGATTGGACAAAATTCAAAATTAGACATTTCCAGTGGTGTAAGTACATCCTTCACTTGTTTTACTATTTTTTTAAATAACACTGTTTTTATTACACAAAGATATGAAACCCTAATTTCTTTTCAAAACTATTTTTTTTTTAAATCGGCGTTTAGTAATAGTTTAATTTGCCTCTTCGTCTAACAATAAAATAAAAGTAAAATATCTTCCCTATATTTACAAAATAGTTTTAATCAAAGACTAAAACATATTTTTATTTGTCCTGACAATTCATCAAGAAAGGGGTTTACCGAAATCTTGATAAATAATCAATATTCATAAATAAGAAAAATACTGTTTGTCAAGTGCAGAGAGTAATAATACGTTCACATTAAAGTAGATTATCTACTATTTCGTGCTTAACTCCCAATCCGTAATTAAAAAGCGAAATTATCCATACAAAATTTCTTTCCCGAAATCTGAGATTATAAAATAATCCTAGATTAATACCACACTTTTTTAAATACAACCCTGTGTTATCGATAATTATTTTTACGAGTGTAAAAACTAAATAAAATATACACCGGGAAAGAAAACAGGTTTGTAGACGTAGTTCTAATAAATTTTTTGTTTAATATTATTAAATAGCTGTACCCGGCGCGCGTTGCTATGCCAACAACTAAAATAAAGTTAAGAAAAATAACTTTAAAGAAAAATCATTTTGTTGATTTCGAAAAAATCGGTTGAACAGGGCAGAAGTTGCTACTCTGCATTCCCACCTGGTGGCGAGTGGCAGCAATGAGCATATTCTACAAACCTTCTCCGTGGAAAAATACATATACATATATACCATATACAATATATAGTTTTTGAGTTCATCGAGGACATACAGACAAACATTCATTTTTATATAAAAAGATTATGCATTCATATTACAGAAAAAACGGGTGTCCATAAACACTTTGTCCTCTTATTACTTATTATAAAATGTAATATCGAATTTGCCATGCGTATTGCTGATATAATTTTTTTAACCTTTTAAGCGATTAGTTTTTCTTAGACAGCTCGATGTACTGTGCTGAATTAATTTCAAGCAAAGACTGTCGATGCAAAACCGGTTTTCACCCAATATTGGATTTACCGTGCGCGTTGGCTGAACGATTATGATAACGATTATCAGGAAATTCAGTGTTCATGCTTACTTTATAATGTCAAAATAATAGGGAAATTTTCGTTTTTTGATTAACTTTAAATTTCATAGCAAATGCAATTTCTTTTTCGGCATGACGCCCATATACGACATATGTTAACTAAAAAATGAACTTTTGAAATTGACGCATATATACGACATAATCACTTAACAGGTTAAACCTCAGTAAACATCGTTTACGTATTTCCCCAACTGTTTAATATTAGCAGCCAGTTATGCAATTAAATTAGCTATTTTTCTCCTATTCATATCGTGAATAATAATTAAATGAACCAAAGTATTCCACCAAAGCAATTTCTATGAAGAAAAACCTTTCAAAACAGTCTTGACAGCTTATTGTCAATTTTGCAGGTAGTCTGCATATGTGAGCGGGTAGATTAATTTTGTGGATTTATTGGCAATTAATCAGAATAATACTACAGTTTCCGCTAAAAATATCAAAGATTTAGCTCAAATTAAAATATCGGATTCGATGTGCTAAGAATTAATAAAAAATTATTTCCAGCTAAAATAATAAGTGTAAACTGCATTAACCTCTACATATATACATACGAGTTCAAAGTATTATACATATATTGATCCTATTTTTTTGGTGTTTTAATATTTTGATTTTACTACAAAATTTATTGTAGATGGAAATTCCCCATTTTTATATCTAGCTTCATTTTTTTACAAAACTAATTAGAGAAACTTTCCAAAGTTGCATACGACTTATAGAATATTGAAACATATATAGAATAATATGAAATACTGGCTACTCACAACTGATCAGGTGGTAGATTAAGTGTTATGCTTCCTTTTACATTTTCTCCATACTTTAAATAACCGAAAAATCCAACTGTGGTGTAGAGACAGGCAACGACAGTCATTCCAGTGTTCAATACACCCGTTGTGCCTCCAAAATCTTCAGGTTTTTTCATATTGTTTTCAAGTGGTAAGACTACGCCGATTCCTTCAAAAGCGTAAATAGCCGTCCCAAAGTACAATGGTAACTGAGCCCATGATGCAACCGGCTTTACAGTATCCGTATCAGGTAAATCTTGTAGAATGTAGAAGAAAGAGAATGCCAGACCTAATACAGTGAGCACTGCAGCAGCCAATGAAACAGGTGTTAAATATTTAAGGTTGCGCACTAAATTTAATGGTATCATTGGAAGTAAGATTAGCACCAGGTAGACTTTCACATTTATATAATTGTGTGGAAAATAATGATCCACCACCTCCTTGATATTAAAAGCCACAAAAACAAAGTAAACACAGCAGAACCCAATTTGAGTTATAAAAAGGAATGTCGTTATCATGCGTCTGAAACCCAAAGACAAATATATATAAATATATACATTTGAATAAAATAGCACTACAAGCTGAGAATTAAAAATTGATAATTGCATTAATATATATTATATATAGAATAACTTTACCGCGCAATATGGGAGTAACGTCGCAAGCCAATAGGTCCCGTTTCAAACGAACAAAAGGCTACTTCGGAAAAATCAAGTGACGGCTGTTGCAGTCTTCGACAAAGCTCATGAGAACATTTCACCAGCATGTGCATACAATGCGTACAAATTGCTCCCATGATGAGAGTCCCAAACAGTCCCACATATAGGCCTGCATTTTTAAACGCATCTGGCATAGCCAAAATTCCTGTTCCGATGTTACCCTTCAGCAAATGCACTAAGGTGTCAAAATTCGAGGTCGGATGCTCCAATGTCCGATGTAAAGAAGGATTATATGACGACTTGTCTAAACTCTCATTTGAGTCTACTGTAATAAAATTATAATATAATAATATAAAAATATTTGAAGTTAAATTTTACATACCACCAATGCTATCATCACTTTGAACATTCACCAGTGTATTATCTGGAGAGTTTCGAATGTCTGGGCGGGGTACCTGCCGTTCTTCCGATGCAGTTGTTTCGGACTGAAGCAAGAGAGGTTGACGTTCGGACATTTTTTTCTTTACAATTGGCTAAGTGAAATATGAGGTTTGGAAATTAACAAATGCATAAATATTTTGGAAAATTGTATTAAAATAAAAATCAAAAGGATACAATTTCATTTTAGGACATGAAACAAAACTTTATTTCAGATTACAGAAAAATAATGAAACAAATACAATTACATACAGATGTGCATTAGTTACAATGTCATGAAGTTAAATATAATATGACTTCGATTCGCCACTTCTCTGCTGCGGTTCTGCGTTACCGGAATCACACGTATTTATATCCGGTCATGGATTATTAGTTTAGAAGCATTCTCCAAACATGTATGGCACATGTTTATGCTACAACAACAACCAGTGAGGTTGTCTCAATTTGTGTTAATAGAGATTTATGAGATATGTATACCGCCTCCGAAAGGCAGATTGTTTTTTATGAGGAGCTTCTTCATGCTCATTAAATGTCGAGGGACGACCGCTTTTGGTAAAAAGATTTTCAACTATGAATCTAGTGAATAATAAAAAACTATTTATGCGAAATTACAATTTTATTCCTTTTTTTCTCGAAGTTGAAAAATTTACTGTATTGCTTTTATTTTAGTTTTAATCTCATTTAAAGTTTGGTTTGTACCGTTATACCATCATATTTATTTTTTATATTTGGAAACTACATTTAATATAATGTAAAACCCCATTAATTAATTAATATTTCTGCACTTTTAGAAATCAGTATTGGCTTCGGCTTCCATCGCCATTCTCAGACTTTCATAATTCAGCCCTTCAAAAATAGTTTTCACGTTTTCCATTTCTTGATACACCTGCTCATTTTGCTCGTCAAATAACATGAGGCTACAAAATAAGAAAATGTCATGGGATTTTCAGATGAAGGATGGAAACAACACAAAATTTTCCTTAAAATTTTTCGTATATACATACGCACATATAGGTATATGTATATGCTTACACCCTTTGTTGGGTTTTTAGCCGAGACCCTCCACCAATCAGTGGTATTTGTCTTGATGTTTTTCCCCAAAAGGGAGGGACCTCCCTCCGAGCGACAGATGATTTTCTTATAAATGATTCGGAGGTTTACCATTGCCTACCGAGGGGCGACCGACCTTTTCATTCCCATGGCAGCCGGTTCTACGTTACCGGAATGACTCGGGTTTTTCCCGACCAAGGGCTGCCGCCCCAGTATACTAGCCCTGTCTAGTGTACCGTATCCCACAAGAACCTTTTCTATCAATTTGTTGTTTCGAACGCACAGTGAGCTTCGAACCTGGGAACTACTGAAGAGTAGTCACACACAAACCATTCGATTTTGGCGACCGCTCGAATTTTTTTATATGGAGAAAACGTACCAGACCAAAACAAAATTCTCCAAAATCGATGCGATTTTCAAGCTCCATCAAAATATACCAAAATTTAATGGACTATGCTCATTGCTTTAAATTTGTAAAGTTAGAAAATTTAAGTCACCTGGGTTTTATTGTAGAAACTGAAGGGTTTTCCAATAAGAGGTGTTAAGGTCAATGACTTCGTTGCTTGTGTGTCACGAAGCGCCCTCTTGTTGAAAATAAACGACGTTGTTGAAGATCGGTCGGCTTGAGTTCTTGTTTTAACTGGACTTAATAAGCCTTAAGACCCAAATCTTTATGCAGAATACGGTGTAACAACGATTGTGGAATGCCTAATTCCAAAGAACGACGAGGAATGGACAAATATTGGTTTTCTTCAACACTTTCGGCTACAACAGCAATATTTTCGGCTGTTCTTGCGCGACGTGCACGGATTTTATTCTTTACATCACTAACTTGTCCCAACAGCTCGAATTTTTTCACCAATTTCTGTATTGCGGTCCGACAAGGTGCTTCACGATGACCTAAAAAAAGTTGTACGAACCGTCTCTGCCAAATTTTCACCATTTTTATAGTGAATTTTAATAAGTTCAATGCGTTGTTTAAGCTTTTATCGTTCAATTTTTATTAATGGCGTAGTTTCTACTTGTTAAAAAATGACATCTTCAAAAGTGACATCTACCGAAATAGCGGGCTATTCAAAATAACACATCTTATTGGAAAACCCATTACTGTAAACAAATCAAAAAATAATAAATAAAACATAAATAGCCAAAACTTTACAAATATCGCGCTGATATTTGTGAACCCGGGAGTATGTATATATGTACAATTGACGCGTACATCATTTAATACGTGTTTGTATTAATCCCGAAAAACGGTGTTTCGACCCTATGTCCAGATTTCTTTCGGACGAGTTACAGAACCTAAGTCGTTAGGTCATATCCTCAGCCCATGCAAATGGCTTCGCAACCCGTATTCAAGTATACCATAAATACTATTGGTTTTTTTATAAAAAAAAATCGCCTACTCGCAGCTGCATTCGCTTAAAAACTGCTTTGGTTTTCGGTAAAAGTCCTAAAATTACTATTTTCAAATTTATGCAAGTTTAATTCTTTGAATTCCCTAATTAATAAAGAACGGTACTGTGACGTACTACTTTATATATCAAAATATATTATTATTATTATTTATAGGGGATATATACAATATAACCTTAACTTAATTAGCACACTGGCTAATAGGGTTTCGATGCACCTATCAAAATATAATATGTCGATCGCAAATGATATTGTTGTCTTTCTTATAATTCCAATATTATACAAAGGCGTTTTGATTTAGTAAACTATCCCGTTTCAAGTAAAGGTTTAATTTCTCGATAAACGGTTCACTAGACAAGGCTAGCTTACTGTGCGGCAGCCCTTGGTCGGGAAAAACCAGTCATTCTGGTAACATAGAACCGGCTGCATGGGAATGAGGTTTATTTTCTTCTGATTCCCTGTTGTAACATGTTGAAAAATCTCTTTTTTTTGTATAATTTGAGCATACACATGTTTTGAACATTTTGGTAAAGTGATTTTGCAATATTCTTGGTCGGTGGATACTACCAATAGGTAAATGCAGTTTCACTTGGGTTTCATTGGATTAAACCCAGAAGTTAAGTTGATGTGCATCGAAACTCAGAGCATACATTTAAAATAGTCAAGAACATATTGATTGATTTGTCAATATAGTATTTATGCAGTAATTGCCTCCACACATATTAAACACATAAAAGCAAAGAAAAAATATTCAAAATAAAACTTACATATGTATATTGTTTGATTCGAAATATTTAGAAACGGAAACTCATAGAGGAAATAATCACTGAACAATTAGGTATTTATGACTGAAATTAAAGAAAGAAATTAATAACAGAAACTTGATAACTTCAATGTCTGCATGCATGTAGCATTAGATATTCCAACCTGTTGAAGATTCGTAAGAGGTGTTATATCTTCCATTGATTTTTCTTCGTATTCAGAGTATGGGTAATATTTTACTGATGTCCTTAACTCAAGAACGATCCGTTCACCAATTAAATGTAACTCCACAGCTGCTTTATTTTAGATGTTTATTACAAATCACTTACATTAGTTGCAACGCTTTTATTCAACATGAAACGAGTAGACTTTTGATCGATGACTAAACGGAGCAGTGACTGGTGCTGATATTATTGGTAAGTGGAAAATTTCTCCTTGATACAGATTTCATCGACACAAATAGTGGCGTTGTCGTTATCTGTGCACGTCAAAGCATCACTTTTGCCTGTAGCTATATATATGTATTATTGGCGACAAATTATTACTGTAATCCATCCAATATTTACAATGAGCTTTGTTATAATCGCAACTCCCACAAATAAACACGAAAAATAGCCAGTGCTCCCAAGTATTTAAAAGGTTATACCCAGCATCACTCACATCGAACTTGGCTTCTATAGAATATGTTAAAAAATTCTCTGCTAAAACAGAAATGTCTGGTGAATATGGCACATTTCACTGTTAAATCATATTTAACTTACCTGATCTCTTGCCATAACTGTTTTAACGCCAGCTGTCATTTCGCAATTTTACTACTCAATTATTATTTGAAAGATATTTAACATATGTTAAGACACATTTAATAGAAAATGTATGCAATTGTTTACGTGTACTTCTTGTGCCGTGTTTCAAATAAATAATACATTTGATGTTATAATATAAATACATAAATTAATTAATTACAAGATCGTAAATACTATAAGATGCGAAACCACGTTACTTTTCAGATATCCTATAAGAATCTTGACACCTTGCGTTAAAGCGTTTTTAGTTTTCCAAGATGAATTAAAAACAGGTTTTGACTATTGAACAAGACTAATTTATTTTATCATAACTTCATTATTGCTAACTTTGCTTATTTTCTAGAATGTAATATAAACGCCGCATGGACAACGGATTTCTTGCTCAATATTTAAAGTAGGTTTTTTCCTACTGATTATTGCGTTGAACTGTTTACAATTTCTATTGTGATATTTCCTGTTTATTTAGTTACTTATATTTTGTTAGTTGGATACTAATTGAAGTCATCATATTTATCATAATTCGTATATATAAAGTCTCCCGAATTCGCTCATTTAAATTAACAATTATGCCTTTATGTTTATAAGCAACAACAATAGCAATTCTTATTATTATCACTATACTTACCAAATTGTATCCATGTAAGAAATAATTTGCTATGAAAATTCAACTCAAAATGTTTTTTAGATTGGATTTATTGCCTTGTATTATTTGATCGAACGTAATTTTTTTTTGTAAAGTTTCGAATGTCTTCATATTTTACACTTACTTTAACATATTTTATTAAAAAGTTTCCATTTATGCTTGATTGGTTTCCATTACAAGTTTAATTAACTAGTACATTTATTGCATTTTTAATAATTGTTTTTATATCTACATATAGTATGTATGTACATATTTATGATATTTCTATTTCTTTACTCTTTGTGAGTTGTTCTTTTAGCTGCTTATTTTCCTCAAACTCTAGTGTTTTATTCTCGTAGGTGATAACTTTGTTCTAGCAAAGCGGTTGGGTCTAGTGAACGAGGACAAAACAAAGTACCTACTCTCATCAAACAAACATTGTTCGTAGTTATAATTTTGAGATTGTAAGGTACTCTTACGAACGGTGAAGTTTCGTAAAATGGATTGGCAACAATAGGTATCTTTTTTTCGCCAAGCGTTAGCAAGTGTAAGGCAGTGAATTATACCAGTCTAATGAGCTATAGCTTGTTGATGCTTTCGCATGCAAACATTTCGCCAAGTTAATCGAGCATAGAGATAGCAAGCGGTAAAATGAACGAATAGAATAGGCCTAATAGCGAACGAATGAGATGCCAAAACAAAAACACGAATTAGTCCTGATGATGATACCAGACAGCGGGACAGAGCACGTTTGGGTTCAAGTCTAATGAGGCGTCACTTGGAGTGTTTGAGAGAAAGATCCTGCGGAAGATGTTTGGGCCTTTGCACGTTAGCGACGGTGAGTATCGTAGACAATGAAACAATGAGCTGTATGAGCTTTATGAGCACATAGACATAGTGCAGCGAATAAAGATCCAGCGGCTCCGTTGGCTGGGTGTCATTCCGTCAAGAAGAAAATGTTTATATCACTTTGAATTTATTATTATTATATTATTATTACTTGTAGCGTTAATATTAGGTTTCGCTTAAAATGGCGAACAAAGATGCACAATAGGGACAAAAAAATCACAGAGAAACCTTCTAGTAAAACTATTTATATTTAAAATATGATTATTATTATTTTTTTTTGTCAAACGCTTCTGCGACTAACAACCTCAAATAAAACCACAAAAAACGGTAAAATCCCAACCTTTGAAAACTGGGAAAGTACTTTTCTATATACAACCCTGACTTTCAGAAAAATTTAGTTTCAAAATTTCTCAGCCGACTGCCGAGCTGAGTTGTAATTCAGTTTCCTTTCACCTTTTTGCAGAAGCCAGCTCACTTTGCCAGTTCATACTCAAAAAGCAAAAACAAAATACATTTAAATTCTGTCTTTGTACTACTTGTATCACTTTATATGAATTCGCCTTTGTTGCCTCATAAAGGCCAAAACATATCCAAAAATTGTTACGTTTATACTTTGGTTTAGGACGTAAACGATAATCAAATTTTGTTCGCAAACACACATCTCTAGTTATTTGAAGACTTCGACGTGTCTTTTTTATACGATACCAGTAAATAAATAATTAAAATGACCAGTGTTAAAGGCGTGATTGGAAAATTCTACAATGATTATGTAGAAAACACTCCTCGTAAGCTGAAATTAGTGGATACCTACCTGGCATACGTCTTTCTAACCGGCGTTATTCAGTTCGTGTATTGTTGTTTAGTCGGCACATTCCCATTCAATTCTTTCCTGTCGGGCTTCATAAGTACAATAAGCTGTTTTGTACTCGGCGTTTGTCTCCGGCTTCAAGCAAATCCGCAAAATAAAGCAGTATTCGCGGGTATTTCACCGGAACGCGGTTTCGCTGATTTCATTTTTGCACACGTTATATTACACTTGGTTGTCATGAATTTTATTGGATAAGAATGTCACTGAAATAAATCAAATACAAAAAAATGATATTTACGAAATATACAAATTAAAATTACAAAATATTTTTCAGTTTAATAGGCGTAGGTAACTTTGAAAAGGGTCAAGTTCTTCTTCACAAAATTCTAGCGTTATTTCTGGTTCATCAATTGTATGTTTTAATGCCGGCAACGGCTCTAGCCAGTGATACAATTCTGGGGATGGTACCTTATTAAGTTTCTTATACTTATTAGGGCATGCATTGTGTTTCTGAATCAATATTGAATCATTAACGTTAATAGGTGTGAGATTTTTAAAGACTACTTGATCAGTATTAAAATTCAGCCTTTGGGTTACCTGCGGAAATAAATTGAAGTATTTAAAATATATAATAAAAATATGCATTTATAAAGTTATTTTGGTTTACTTTTGGTGCGATGATCGCTTTCGAGCGGGGTGTCAAATCAATATCCTGCTTAAATAATGGCGGTCGCATAGCCTCAATGTTCTCTATTTGATTAACTTCGCGCAAAACGCTGTTCAGTTGGGGTGCGTTATATTTCCTGACAGTTTTGTCTCCATTAGAACCAATGCTCGCGGCTACCTTTACAGCTTGCACTTGGTTAGCAGATGGGCAAGAACTGCGTGACTGTGCTTGCAGTTTGTTTTTGCACATCATACTACAGCTGGGATTGACCACATTCTTTCGACACGTTGAATTTTTACTTAAAGTGCTAAGGGACTTTTTTTGGTAATTTGACATTTTTAAATAACATTAAACGGCGATAGAGCCGATAGTCTACTTTTAAAACCGCTAATCGTTTTCTTCTATTGAGTATCGATTTTATCCCATAATAGCAAGTTCCCATGCTATTTCAAAATACGTTGATCAGCTAATTTCGTGATGGAATTTTCAAATGAATTACTGGGAAAATTTTAAATTAATGGCCCACGTTTTAAAAAAAAGTTTTTATAAGTATGGCCGATGGGGTGGGTAATTTTTATAAATATTAAATAACCGGTTACCCTGTTTATAGTAATTTTAGGCAAAACTGTTTTCTACTTAGGCGGCCTTGGGCCGCGTTCCAAAAAATGATTCTCGTCAATCCAACACCAACTACGTGCCCACAGTATTTTTGTTAAGTATTAAAATCAAATTGTTAATTTAATTAAATATTTTCAAACTCACTCTATATATTTCAGAGGTTGTTATTAAATTTTAACAGAAGAGTATGTATGTAAATTGCGTTCCTATATTGTTTTGTTTTTATTCAATTTGTTTGCTTTGCGTCTGGCAGCACATTATTTCACGCATGCTTTTCAGTAAATTAATTAGAATTGTCCGCGGACAGGTAGCAGTATTGTGAATATAGTAAACGGCTTATTTGATTGTTGAATTTTGTCAGTAAAAAATGGAAAAGTATTTTGTAAACAAACACGCGAAGGTTACGGTTATTTGCCACTCTCCATGAAGGTGTAAAGGGGAGTCCACTTAAAACATTGTGATAAATTTTACGAGCAAGCGAAACAAAAATCAAAACCAAAAGAAAAAATTCAACCCACCAAATCGCAAATAATAAAACAGCTATTATACTGATAACATTTTGTATGTATGCGCATACAGTTATATAAACCGATTATATTAACTCATGTAGAATATTTCGCTCATAGTATTATTTTGTACTTCGCGTGAAAGAGACTACAGCTTATGTAGACTTATGCATATTTATATTTGTAATATTGATATATTTGATATTGCTCTGACTTCGAATCTTTCGCGACCCACCGAATTAGCCATTTACGTCAAATATTTTGTCAAATTTACTGTCATCTAAAAAATTATAGAGAGTGACGAAGACATTGAGAGAATTGTGAATGTATTAATATATTTATAAAAAAGTTTGATTGTGTTTGGAAACTGTTCGTGTAAACGCCAAGTAAGCCAATAGTAACCAGCCACAAAAATAACCAAATTGGTGTTTTTAACTAGAAATCGACACATCACTGATTGCGGTTTCCGTAATACAATTGTTCGAATAGTCATCTTTTGAGTCTATTGAATTTATCACAATATTTAGGTTGCCAGAATATTAACTGAAGTACGAACGTTATCAGTGTATTTTAAAGGTAAAAAAAGAGATAACATAATACGGATTTTTATTTATGGCAGCTACATATTTTTCACAGCCCTTGAGATCAAAGTGATAGTATTTGAATTTATGCTACGACACGAATGCACTTTCACAAAGAAAGTGCAATGCAAAATCACGTGGCAAAGCTGTCCTTATTTCATGTAATTCGTTAATATTTTTTTTAGGCTTTCAACTGAATCGAGGAAAAATGAAATTTTTAACAGCAAAAGAAATACGGGATGCCTTTCTGGGTTTCTTTAAAGAGAAAGGTCATCTCTATGTCCATTCGTCCAGTACCATACCTTTGGATGATCCTACTTTGCTCTTCGCTAACGCTGGAATGAATCAATTTAAGCCAATATTTTTGGGTACAGCTGATCCAAATAGCGAAATGGTCAAGTGGATTCGTGTAGCAAATACGCAGAAATGTATACGCGCGGGTGGTAAACATAATGATCTTGATGATGTAGGTAAAGATGTTTACCATCACACGTTTTTCGAGATGTTGGGAAATTGGTCATTTGGAGACTACTTTAAGAAGGAAATTTGCACATGGGCCTGGGAATTTTTAACGGAACGTATGAAATTGCCGAAAGACCGATTATATGTGACGTACTTTGGAGGCGATAAGGCATCTGGTCTTGAACCCGATTTAGAGTGTAAGCAGTTTTGGCTAGATCTTGGGCTCCTTCCAGAGCACATTTTACCAGGTAGCATGAAGGATAACTTTTGGGAAATGGGAGAAACGGGTCCATGTGGTCCATGCTCCGAACTTCATTTTGATCGCATCGGCGGGCGTAGTGTACCGCATCTAGTAAATATGGATGACCCAGATGTCTTAGAAATTTGGAATTTAGTGTTTATACAATATAATCGAGAACCCGATGGTACTCTAAAATCATTACCAAAGAAGCATATAGATTGTGGAATGGGTTTTGAGCGATTGGTGTCAGTGATTCAGAACAAAAGGTCAAACTACGATACTGATCTTTTCATGCCGCTTTTCAAAGCAATACAAGAAGGTACGGGTGCACCAGAGTATGAAGGACGAGTAGGCGCTGATGACGTGGATGGCATTGATATGGCATATCGGGTATTGGCGGATCACGCACGAACAATAACAATTGCACTCGCTGATGGAGGTACACCTGATAACACGGGGCGAGGATATGTACTTAGACGAATTCTACGACGAGCTGTAAGGTGAGCATTTCATCTAATTTTTTTATGCTAGTATGAATTATTATAGATATACATATATATAATTAGCGATTATACCCAGGTTTTGGGTGTTTAGCCGAGCTCCTATTTGTGGCGTGCGTCTTGATGTTGTTCCACAAATCTTGTGGGATCTATAGTTTTAAGCCGACTCCGAACGGCAGATATTTTTTTATGAGGAGATTTTTCATGGCAGAAATACACTCTGAGTTTTGCCATTGCCTGCCGAGGGGCGCCCGTATTAGAAAAAACGTTTTCTTCATTCTGGTGTTTCACGGAGATTCCAACCTACGTACTCCGAATTTCGAATGGTAGTCACACACTAACACATACGCTACGGCGGCCGCCAATTGTGTATGAATTATTAGTTAGATTAAAAAATTATAATTTCCATAAGAACACTCAACACTTAGTTTTTTTAATTAATAGATTCTTACAATTCAAAGCAATCCTGTGATAGATTCAACTATTCTTATGTTTTGCGATAAAGTGAATGAGTTTAGCGAGAGATCAATATGTCTGTACTTATATAATTAACTCATTCTATTTGAAAAAGAATAAATTTTCTCTTCGCAGCAGAATTTTATAATTATTAATAAATATCCAGCAACAGGTATACTAATCTCTCCGAAAGGAATATCTTATTATAGGATTTATTCCAAAAATTGGAAACGGTGCAAACGGTACGGAAGCAGCGGCTCTTTTGAGCTTTTCGTTTTTTTTTTCAAAGCTTTAGCTGCCTAAATGGAGTTCCATTTTCGCACTATTTTTTACTGAAATTTTCAGAGTGATTACTTATCAATCATACGAAGTATTTAAGAATAATTATCAAAATGTATGTTTTGAATTTAAATGTATTTTTTTTTTGCATGATTGCACTTTGATTTTTGGGGTAGCCCTTTTGGTGAATAGCATGAATAGTACAAGGTGTACAAAGCCACAACCAAATGAGTGGCGAACTTGGTGGCAATATACATAACATTGATAATAAATATAAAAACACAATTTCACCTATGCCTTTTTTTTTATCCATATATAAATACGTCACATTAAACACCTTAACACCCTTTTTTGAAGTTCCATTTAACCGACTTTAATGAAAGATACCTATATCGATCTAAATCTATTATCTATTTCAAATGTTGAAATATTAATCAATATATCGGAAGCGAACATCTTATACCATCCACAACTTTCTTATCGTTTATCCCTGAAACAGATTATGTTAAGCCACTGGAATCCCGTGTCTGTCTAATAGAATCGTTTAATAAGGGAACTGGCTTAAGTTCGGCTTTATCACAAAAAAATTATTTAACTTCGGTATACCATTGCACCCATTTATTTCTGAACGTCTCTGACTTTTTCAAATATTTTACTGCAAATTCATGCGACATTTTTGGTCCTTTAGAGTATGTACATAGAAACACTGCTTGAAATCGTTTTTCATAGGCGGAACTGATTTGTAAAAACAACGTACGCTTTCTAAATTTCTCTCAGAACTAACAAATTGCACAACGCGTATTGCGAAAAGAATGTGCCTATTTAACATTTAATTTTTTTTAATGCGGAGCTCTATGTTTGAATTTTGTCGGGCACGCTTTTCAATACCATTTTAAGTAAAAAAGTGGGCGGTATTCTAAAAGGGGGTGCTGCATGTAACCTAAAAATGTAAATTGTGAAGTGAAATTTTTGAATCTTAATTTTATTTGTGGTAGATCTCCGTGTTTCATCTTATCTATATATAAAAAATATTTTTAAGGTATGAATAATTATAAAATATATTTTTCGATCGAAAGGTACTTTGATGCTGACGGGAAATAAATTAATCGGATTTCAAATTGGTGTAATATAAAGCTTAAAAATCAATTAAAAGATATCACTACTACAAATGCCAAAATATGTGTATATTCCTCCTAAATGTATGCTTCAATATTGATACTGAATTAAAGAAGCGTGAAACGAAATTAGGATTTACTATTATAATTCAAAATACGGCTCTTAATAGTTATATGTGATAAATGACATCATTCTAATGTCCGCCATGAGCACGAGAATTAAATTTTTCAAGGACCCGCTTGTGTTTTAGCTCTGGGATCGTTGTTGGCTTATTCACATAGACATAACTTTTCAACAAACCCCACAAAAAGTAGTATAGTAGAGTTAGATCGCATGACCTAGGTTGCCAGTTTATATAGCCATTACGTGAAATTAATCGGCCGGGAAATTTTAGACGGCAGTAATGCAATTCATTCGGATATCAGAGAGAGAACGTTGGTTCGAATTTTGGTGAAAGATCAAAAAAAAAAAAAAGTTTTTTCTAATAGCGGTCGCCCCTCGGCAGGCAATGGCAAACCTCCGAGTGTATTTCTGCCATGAAAAAGCTCCTTATAAAAAATATCTGCCGTTCGGAGTCGGCTTGAAACTGTAGGCCCCTCCATTTGTGGAACAACATCAAGACGCACGCCATAAATCGGAGGAGCTCGGCCAAACACCCAAAAAGGGAGTACGTGGAATTATATATGTACATATATAATGCGATGTTTTATTGTTCAGTTATACATCAATTTAGACATTTCTTGAATTTGAATATAGTTGTATGTTTTATGCATTACATTTAAGAGACAAATGCTATTCTTTGAACAAATTAAAATAAATCGTTTTGAGGAAACTTTTATAGCTAATGTTTCTCTTTATACTCTTAGATATGCCACGGAAAAACTAAACGCGAAGCCAGGCTTCTTTGGGTCACTAGTGTACACTGTTGTGGATTTGCTGGGTGATGCTTTTCCTGAAGTGAAAAAGAATCCTCAGCAAATAATTGAAATTATTAACGAGGAGGAAGCGCAGTTCTTAAAAACATTATCCCGCGGGCGAGATCTTTTCAATCGCACAGTCGCAAAGTTGGACAACCAAAATATAATTCCTGGAGATTTGGCTTGGAAATTGTATGACACGTATGGCTTTCCAGTTGACTTGACCCAACTAATGGCTGAAGAGAAGAATTTACAAATAAATATGGAAGAATACGAAAAAGCGAAACAGGCAGCTTATATAATGTCACAAGGAAAGAGCACCTTGAAAGCGGAAGAAATTTGTTTAGATGTGCATGCCATTTCCGAATTACAATCAAAACAAATACCAATCACAAATGATTCATTTAAATACAAATATCAAGCTGAATCTGAAAAATTTGATTCTGCTTATAATTTTGGTTCATGCAAAGCAACTATACTTGCACTCCGTTTTGGAAACGAATTTGTAACTAAGATTGAACCTGGTAGTAAAGCAGGCATTATTTTAGACCAGACAAACTTTTACGCAGAAAGTGGTGGTCAAATTTATGACAAGGGTTTCTTAAATAGTGCTGGTGATAAGTTTTTTGTTGAAGCAGTTTATAATCGAGGAGGGTATATTTTGCACATTGGAGTTGCAGATGGAGAATTCGCTGTAGGTGATGAGCTTGAGCTTCAAATCGACATTGAGCGCCGTTGGTTAACTATGAAGAATCATTCCGCTACTCACGCATTAAATCATAGCCTGCTTCAAGTACTTGGCAAAGAGACTGACCAAAAGGGATCATTGGTGGTGCCAGATAAATTACGTTTTGATTTCAGTAGCAAGTCTGCTATGACAATTGAACAGGTAGTTAAGACCGAACAATTAACGCGAGATATTGTTTATAAGAATATACCTATATTTGCGAAAGAAACAAAATTGGCCAATGCCAAAAAAATTCTTGGACTTCGCTCAGTTTTCGATGAGGTTTATCCAGACCCTGTGCGTGTAATTTCGTTTGGAGTACCAGTGGAAGAGTTAGAAAATAATCCCGAAAGTGGAGCAGGAGAAAAAACGTCAGTAGAATTTTGTGGCGGTACTCATTTACAGCGATCGGGCCATATGATGGAATTTGTAATTACTAGTGAGGAAGCCATCGCGAAAGGCATACGGCGTATCGTAGCTCTTACTGGTCCTGAAGCAGTGAAAGCCTTAAAGAAAAATGATGAACTTCAAAAGCAAATACAAACATTAAAATCTACAATAGAAGAGGATAAGGATGGTAGAAATTCAAAGAGCTATGTAAAGCAAATTGTGGAATTAACAGAGGAGGTGTCGCAAGCCGTAATACCGTATGTGAAAAAAGATGAAATGCGTAATTTGCTTAAACAATTGAAAAAGACACTCGACGATAAGGAACGAACATTGAAAGCAGCTGTTGCTGTTACCGTGATCGAAAAAACGAAAGAGATTTGCCAAGCAAACCCAAGTGCCATATTGTTAGTAAAACAGTTTGAGGCTTTCAACAATACTAAGGCCCTTGATGGGGCTTTAAAGCAGGTGCGTACTTTGTGCCCCGACGCCGCTGCGTTGTTCCTTTCCGTCGACGCCGATTCTAACAAGATATTCTGCTTGGCCTCTGTTCCAAAGTCCGCTGTAGACAAGGGCCTTAAGGCAAATGAATGGGTACAAAAGTTATCTGATGCCATTGGTGGAAAAGGAGGTGGAAAGCCAGAATCTGCACAGGCGTCTGGTTCAAACTACGAAAATGTGGATGAAATCATGAGATTGGCTACAGAGTTCGCAAAGATTAAACTTGGTGTTTAATATCTGACACACGTTTTACTAAAACTTGAGACTTATTTATTTTATTAATTTAAAAATATTTTGTTTGCGGCCATTTTGGCATTAAATAAAAATCAATTTAAAATTATTTTAGAACACTTTGGATTAAAAAAAACCTAGCTTTTCAACATATTTGATCGAACGCATTTTAAAGTACCTACATTTTAAAGGTTCAGACATATTTTCTGATCGTTTCTTTTGCGGTGGCAATGAGCTGGAAATTTGTCATTGGAAGTAGACAAGCAGCAATGGCATTATTGTACATAGTTAGCAACATAAAAAATTGCTCAAAATCTCACAAATGGCTACGACTGGGCTATAAAACTGCATACAAAGGATTTTTCTAAACTTTTAAATTTTTTTAAATTCTTTAAAATATTTACCTTTGAGTTATATGTTTTTTGTTGCAGTATAAACATATTGGTATGAACTATATTTAAAAAAATAGTAAAAATTTCGCAATAAGTTATGCTGCTATTATGTAATTAAGACATGATTTGTGAGCTGAATTTTTATTTGGTATTCAATCTATTAACCCTGCGAGGCATTCAACAAGGACGGTTGGAAGTGAAGTAACTGCTATATCTGGTAAAAAGAAAACGGAACGTTTAAATCGCATTAGAAAGCAGACAATAGCCGCACTTATTTTAGTGGTTTCTGAATTTATTACCTATAAACGTCAATATTTTTCTATCTATGTACATACATATTATTTAATCGAATTAAACTTTTAAATTAAATTTTTTTTGTTATCCAATCTACTGCCTCTGAGAAATTTTCAACAAGAGCGGTTGGAGGTGGAGTAACGACTATGTCTGCTAAATATTTTCCTGTTTTGACTTGTATACCTTTTAATCCTAATTGCATTGCGCCTGCAATATCATCATTGGGATCCTGCAACATAAATGAATTATTTAACAAGTTTTTATTGATAATGTTGAAAACATAAAACAGCTATGTACTTACATCCCCTATCATAACACATTCCTCTGGACGTATTCCTTCAGGTATGGCACTTCGAAAAAAGTATTCATTAGGTTTTCCTATAAGTATTGAACGTATGGAAGTTGCGTACTCTAATCCTTTAATAAAAGCTCCGGGACCCAGTGCAAGACCATCACGTCTCTTATAGTATTTGCCTTGATGTATGGCTATAAGCCGGTTAGTTTTGTTTGCCATGAGCAAACTGAAATTACAAATTTAAAGTGGTCTACATATATACTATTGATAAATTTCGATACCTGAACTTCAAACTAGATAATTAAATATAAATTATTTTAGTTATCCAGTTTATGAAGCATATGGGAAAATTAATTTAAAAAATTTAGGGAGTACCAACAGTAGTGTACCGGTTGCAAAAGCATTAATATGAATTTTTTGATCAATTTTTCCATGTGCCCTACAAAGTAAATGTCTTACTTGAATGCTTTGTTTAAGTTCTCGTAGTAGAATTCCTCGGGAGCTAGTCCAACTACTACCGAGTCGAGTTGGCGTTCCTTGTCTGTGCAAACAAAGTCTCGGCGAGCATCTTCGCTTAACAAATAAAATGGATTAAGTTTCTCCTTTTCAACATAGTTTGCCGCAGCACTTAATGAACTAAAAATTTCAGATGTTTCCAATTCAAACCCCATCTTTTGTAATCGTTCATGAAGTGTTTTTCTCGATTCCTTTGTGGTATTCGTTACAAACTTGATATGAATATTTGTTTCACGTAATCTGACAATATCAAAAAGTTATTTTTTTTTTGTTACAATTTTCAATAAATAGATACCTCTTCAAAGCATAAACTGCATTAGGAGTGGGTTCATCTTCAACATGTAAAGTCCCACTTAAGTCTATAAGAGCAGCCTTTATGGACATGTTTGTACTTTTTTGGGATAAAAAACGTTTATTAAAACTACATCTGACAAATCTGGCGTACATAGTAGCCGATAAGGCTATTTTATATGCAGATAAATTCGATTTGGTAGCCGATATATAATTTTCGATTATTCTAAAAATGGGGGAATTTTTAGAAGATTGCCAGTTTCCCCAGTGTCGCATCCCCAACTTTGTATAGGGCAATTCACGATTAAGAAAACAAACATCTTGATAAAATATGATGTATCTTATTTCTGGGCAAATAAGCTTATATGACTCCCGTAAAAGTAATGGTGCAGCCAGTGTGCTAATTAAGTTAGGTTTATATTGCATATATCCCCTATAAATAATAATAATGATGCTCACACTTACCAACGTAAACGTACGTTCCGTGTCAGCTGACACGATTAAACTAATGAAAGCCCCATATAATGAAAACTCACCATCGTTCCGTTACGAAGTATCGTAGATCGTGTACGTGGGTAAATGAAGAATTTTGGATTGTTCCGTAAAAATGTGTTAGCTGATTGCTCTCTCACCACGCAATGTTGCCAAACAGTACATTTCGAAATCATCAAACACAAACGACAGAGATTATGATAATGTCGGTGAGTGTAGGTACCATAAAGAAAACGCACCGTTTCACTACTTGCCACTAAAGCTTGCTATAGGGTTTGCAGCTTCTTTCAAACCCAAAACCTGCAAACACAGGTTGTTGTAGCAGCATATACATGTATGGGGAATGCTTCAGGGAATATCACTAGATAACACTGCGGTATGAAAAGCAATTGTAATCAATTATATTGAGGTCATATTACTAGGCCGACATCGGCATTATTTGTTTATTTCAATTTCAGGATATATACATATAAATTTAAGATAATATATTAATATTTAGTGAAAATTCCGCGAGATTTTTCATTCCAAATTTTCGGCTGCGGAGTTCTTTTTATAAGACATACATATATACATTTTACAATAAAATGTTTTTTTGGGGGGTAGGCGGTGACACTGAGCATCCCTCTCCGCCCAAATACAATGTGGTGGATGTAATGAAAAGTTAAGACGTAAAAATTTATGGTACGAATTTCGTCACAGCAATCAGCTGTTCGTTCGTATCTTTTTCCAATTACCAAATATGTCCTAACCTTAATGCTTTGCCCCATGATATTTTAACAACACGGCCCAAACAAAATTTTAATTCAAAATAGCTTTTCGATCTACCTGCTTTGACTGGGCCTAAAAAATGGTTGCTTCTCAATTTTTAGCGGCTTTTCGAAGAATTTTTGTAGTCGAAAATGGTTTACATGTTGTATTACGAAGAACACATACGTTGCCAAACGCTTTGCGCCCCATTAAATCGAAATCAACTAGAAAAGAGGTTTGTTTTCATTTTATTTATATAAAGTTTTAATATGTTGACAAAGCTTCATTACAAAAGCCAATTTACTTCGTGGACTCAAAACAAGTACATGTAATCGGTGGGAAAGGCGGAGATGGTTGCATATCTTTTTTACAACTTTGGTGTAATGAACGTGCCGGTCCCGACGGTGGAGATGGCGGAAATGGTGGCCACGTAATTTTCCAATCAACTACAGATGTACACAATTTTAATCATATACTCAGCCAAATATGTGGTTTACCAGGAGAAAACGGCCGGAGTGAGAATTGTCATGGGAAGAATGCACAGCACACAGTTGTAAAAGTACCTATTGGAACGGTAGTGCGGAATAAAGAGGGGTGCGTAGTTGGGGATTTAAGTGAAGTGAATATAATGTTTGTTGCTGCGCGAGGAGGCGTCGGTGGAAAAGGAAATCGATTTTTTGCCACTTCGGTTCAAAAAACCCCAAAAATTTGCGAGTACGGTCCAGAGGGCGAAGATGCTACTTACGTTTTGGAATTACGAACTATGGCCGATGTAGGTTTTATTGGGCATCCCAATGCAGGTAAAAGTTCATTGCTTAACGCAATTACACGAGCGAAGCCAAAAGTAGCTCCCTATCCATTTACAACGCTTCGTCCTTACATTGGAATGGTGCAATACGATGACTTAACTCAATTGGCAGTCGCTGATTTACCAGGTTTAATACCGGACTCGCACCTCAATAAAGGACTGGGAATACAATTCCTTAAGCATGCAGAACGTTGTAAAGTGTTGCTTATTGTTCTGGACGCCAGTTTGGATAATCCTATGCTACACTATGAACAATTAATGTATGAGCTAAAACAATTTAACCCTAATTTAGCGAAGCGCCCCAAAATAGTTGTAGCGAATAAAATTGATTTACCAGAGGCCAGACATAATTATGTAGATCTTCAAAGCAAATTCGATGGTAAACTTATTGCAGTTAGTGCAAAGACAGGAGAAAATCTGTCTGAACTATTATCAATCATGCGGGAATACTGCGAGCAACATACATAAAAGTAAAAACATAAAGCATAAAGAAAAAATATTTTATTTATTTTTGTTCATAGACATATATTTATCAACTAAAATTAATACATGAGTTTAAGATTTAGTAGCACAAATAGCAGTGAAACATTTCAAACAAACAAATTTTATAAATCTTCCTCTGAAGTCGGCAACCAAAAAGCCATGTTTGTACAAGCCGATGCAAGCATCATGTATTTGGGATTGAATTGTACGCATTGCACGGGTCCTGGGTGATCTCCGTTTAAAACGCATACTTTACAACCAGTGTCCGCGTTCCAAATATGCACACGACCATCTGTGCTCCCCGAAAAAATAAATTGCGAATCCGGACTGAAACTGGCTTCTATGGGAATGCCCTTGTTGTTTGGATAACCAGTGAAAGTTTGCAAAGGAGTTCCATGAAATGCGTCTACTAAACGTATGATGGATCCATTCGTACTGATAAGAATTATTTTACCATCCCTTGAGAATTTCAAACCAGTCCAATCACATTCTTTCTCTTGATATAATTTGAACGTTACGAAAGGTCCTTTATCGAATGAGCGCAAATCATATAGCTTAATACTCTCAGAATTTACACCAGCTGCAAATATTAATCCTTCTGGATCGTATGCGGCAACAGGGCGACCAGGTAAGTTCATCAATCCCTGGCAATTGGGCGAACGTAAATCCCATAATCGCAAAGTCTTATCCAACGAGCCAGAGAGGAAAGTATCTTCAACCGGCGAAATGCACAGTGAAATAACTTTTTTTGTATGACCAGGGAAATACCTCAAGTATTTATTATCATGAAGACTTAAGTAACGTATAGTGTCATCTACTTTCGTTGAACTATGAATTGCGGTGTTATTGGCGTGGGTGAAACGTATTAGATCAACGCCATACTTCTTTGAATTAACAGTTCGACTCTGCGTTCCTTTCTCACAGTCATATATAACAATTTGGTCATCCTCACTGCATGAAATCAAATGCTCACCGTTTGGAGAAAAGTCTATTGCATTTATTTTGTCAGTATTTTCACGAAATACCTTTGCAACCTTAAAACTTTTTACAACGGAATCAACAAGCTTCATTTTCATTTTTATCCTTACACGATGTAAACAATCGCCAGTATAAGAAATCCCGGATCTAGGTAAGTTATTGAATGATGAGGAATTAGAGTGATTTTTGGAACACAGAGTGTTTTGTTGACAGTAAATCTAAAACGCAGGGTGACAGTTTAAAAGCTTATACTAGTCTTTTGACAGAGAAGCTGCATCACTGATGAGTTTGTTGTAAGGCGAATTTAATAAAGGTGATAGCAGCAGACCGGCGGATTTGTTTGTTTTTCGTGTACATTCGTAAACAAGCACAAAATCAGGAAACGTAAAGCCGTTCCATTATCACTATCGTCGTATGGTCCTCGCTTCAGATGAATGTACTGAATACAATTGAATGAAATAAAACAAACAAATCGAAGAGAGATTACTTGTTTGTGCATATTCAGTGAATGGCTTGGTTATATTGTGATTTTAAAATTAAAAGGAGCAGTGTCACACTAACCTATCAGCGATTATAGAAAAAGAGAAGGATATATCCCTACTAAAATGACAGCAGCGTTTGGAAAACTCAATAAAAGAAAGGTATATTGTGATTTTAAAATTAAAAGGAGCAGTGTCACACTAACCTATCAGCGATTATAGAAAAAGAGAAGGATATATCCCTACTAAAATGACAGCAGCGTTTGGAAAACTCAATAAAAGAAAGGTGGATCTGTACGCAAGTCCCAAACATCGAAAAATGGTTAAATCGAAGCTATGGTGAGCTTTTTTTCAGCTAACACAATTCCTAACAGGTCATGGTTCCTATCAGAAGTACCTACATAACTTTAACTCCATGATATGCGACTAGCAGACGGGATTTAGCTACACTATCAGAAGATCCGGTAGTACCAGAACATAAAGTGGTCATCATGATGACTTTAACGTATGCGTGCGATAAGATTTCGTTAGCAATCAGCAATATGCAACATCTATTAAAGCAGGCAGACGTCTACGAAGTCAGCAGCAGCTAAACAGACGATACTTAAGATAGAAACCGACTCTTAAATCGACGTGAGACAAGTATGATGGCGAAAATGGTGAACAGGCCCAGCTCGGGTGGTTTTATTCAGAAATAAACAGAACTGTGGCGGATCAAAGTAAATGCTCCTTTTGACGTGCTTGATGGGAAGAGTAAGAAACGTGAAACATAGATATTAGAAATAAACAAACTACAAAACCTACAATCAATCAAGTATGATATTTTGCGAGGTAACGCACACCCCAGTGTGTCTTCTGGAGGTTAGGCATACATGGCCTTTAGCTACATTGACCTATCACAAATTTATTTCTAATTTTTCATTAACGTCAACAAATTATCCATCAATAAACGCAAGAGAGACATTTAGTTTGTGGTTAATTTTTTTAAAATAAATGTATTTGTCTTTTATGCACGTGCACCCTTGCGGAGGCTTGAGATGACTCTGTTAAGGCCCGATCGAATTGGTAAGTATATCACTGAATGAAGACTTAACTCCATCGATCACTAACGCCCTCTTTCCTAGTTTTGAAAATGCGCGGATCTGATTGCTTATTGTCGACTGAATTTACTTACTGGATCTGAGGATAAGTACCAGAAACCAAGCTAAGCGGGCCCTATGCAAGCGAATACGTCAAATGAAACTGGAAACATTTGATATGCCTACTTTTTCCCTGATTATATTGTCTCGTTTTCGAAGTTCGTTTGTGTTAAGAGAAAAAAATATCTGGGAATTTTTATTCATGATCGCTGGGAAGGGAAAAGAGAGAAACTTTTCGGAGAATTTCTATTCAGGATCGGGCTGCATATGAAGTTTTCCCAGAAATACCATACTTACATATACAGTTCTTTTTCATGCCTATAGCGAGTGTCGACTAGTAATCCTTATTTGGGACGAGCTATCACGGCTCAAATTTACTCAAAATTGTCACAAACTAGATTCACAAATACATATGTAAGCAATTTGGTGTAAATAAAACATACTTTTGACAATAAGAATCACCCAGGCGAAAATCTCAGCTGTTCTGGTAAGACTAAAACTTTAAATTCGCCTTGAGTGAATACAAAGCACTCATGGCGAATCTACACCAGGTGAGTTCGCTATAGCAGCTGATGTCTTTTTCTTACGATCTGGTGGTTTGAATATAAAAATGCCCTACTAATTTTTTGCCACCTCTCACTGAAATTTTGACAATCAAAAAAAAAAAAAAATAATAATAATAAAATACATTGCTGTTGCCCTAGTACATTTACATTTTATGATCGCCTTATTATATTACCTTAGCAAAACTTTGCGTCACTTCTTACCAAGGCGATTTGAGTGTCTATGGTGGTGCCATTGGCGTGGCGATTTTGACAAGTGTGACGTCAGTTCCTTTCCCAATATGAAACAAACAAAAGGAGGAGAAATTACATGTTTGTGAAAATTCAGTGAAAGGCCTTGTAATGAAGGGGAAGAGCCCCGATTTAAATTGTGAAAGCACAAATTAATATAAAGCCAAATGCATTTTTTTGCGTGTGACTTTTTCCTATGGGAATTCAATTGGAACCTTAAAAATAAAATAAAATGTAGGTGTCTCATTTTTGGCCATATACAAAATTTAAGGACTGGCATCAATCATTTTTTTAGCCACCCTAAAGTACATCCATATGTTACATATTTGTGTAAACTAAGTACGGAATATTAATATACAAGTAAGAATATTGATACATTCTAATAACTAGAGATCCAATCCATGTTTTATGTTTTTGTTGACGTAACTGCCTCAGATTCAACGTAACAATTTCCAGTAAGTTTTGTGGGATGAACATAGGTAACGCCAGCAAGATCTCTTGCATAAGGTGGCACGCCATTAGTTTGTAAATAGTAGTCACCAGATATGCTTAAAAATAAACCAATTACATAAATTTATTTGATTATTTTAGCGATATGTATACTTCGTGGGGCAGTCATGACCCATGACAACTCTGTGATCCTCATTTTCTATGTATTTGCCATTTTTGAAATCCGTCCAGTTTATTGCTTTGACGGCAAAAAATTTTTCCGAAAATTCATTTTTCACGCTTTCAGCCCAAAACCACCATGACCTGCGGTGACTGCATAAATCTGAAAATAGTAGAAGAGAAAATGTTTGTTGAAAATATGTATTGGTGAGGTAAAACAGAGAAGAAACTAAATCCTAAATAAGCTAAATTTACAGTCGATGATAGATATTCTTGGTATTAAATTCAGCTAGGCTTAGATCAATGATGACAATTTTCAATGCAGCAATGCGGGTTAGTTTTCTAATAATAAGAAAATGGAGAAAAAAAGTTATTTGTTAAAATTATCATTGTTCATTTTTGATACTAGGTGATAAAAAAAATTAAAAAAACTCTTTCACAAAAAAATAAATATTGTTGCTAACACATTCATGGTACTAATGTACAACCACAGAGTACAATGGTTAGATCATATTTTAGTTGTTTAACCTCCTACTAAATAAAATCTCGTGGTTCAAGGATTCTCTTGCATCATATTTACGTGTAACTCTAGTTGACTCTTGTTCGTAGATTTTCAGCTAAAAAACATTAGCAATGTTTTTACTGGAAGAAAATGTATTTCAAAATGACATTACATTCTCCCTTTTTTTTGCATTCGTGATAACTACTATTTTCGCAAAACACAATGCCCTTTTTCCGAGGTTAGTTTTGTCGTTTCTTTCTCTGCTACCACCAGCTGGTACCGCACCGAACACTTTCAAAGCGTTTGTATCCATTCGGATGACATGACCCAGCCAACGAAGCCTCTGGATCTTTATTCGCTGCTCTGCCTGTGTCGCCGTACAACACAATGCACTAGTATTTTTGCTACATCGTCTACATATATATATACTCAACAAGCAATAAAACTTCCTCCCTTGTCATTACCTTACCTAGAATAATGGGTTAGCGCGTGATTACCATTCGGAGGTGCACAGGTTAAAAGCTCTGGGCACGAAACATCAATTATAGAAAGGTTTCATGACGAGGTGAGGTTCAAAGCTCTGGGCACGATAACATCAATCTGATAGAAAAAGTGGTTTCAAATGGATGCAGATAATTTCAAACCTCGCTGTGTATTTCTGTTATAGATAGAAAGTCTTGCCATCATCAAAAAATCTTCTGCCATTGTGAGGCGGCGTAGATCTGCAGATCTCTCCATTTGTGTAAAACATTGATCCAAAACAAATAGGATGATGAGCACGGCCAAATATTCAAAACAGCGTTGTAAGTCGCTTGGAAAAGAAGGACAGATTTTTTTAAATTCTGTAAATGTAGGGAATTTTCAAGAAGGACAGAAACAATTTTTAAATAGCGGGGTAAAATTAAAAAAGTTCATTTAAAATAAAAATCCGCAGTAAGATTTCATGCCAGACTTCTTTTCCTTATGGCAGCATACTTTAAAAAGCGTTAATATGGCAACATTGCCGTGTTTTTCTTCGTTAACGCTAGCACGATTTTTTCTTTGCGCGGAAATTGTTAGTTGTCCCACGTTTTCTGGTGCTTTTCACTTTTGAAGTAAGTTTACAATTATTTTAGTTTTGGCTTTTTTATATTTAAAATGCATATATTTTACAGAAATGAGCTCCTCCTCTTCGACTGACTCTCCGGAGGAACACCAGGAAAAACAATGCAAGTATCGGAAACAAAAGTTCAATAACAAGTGGCTTGACGACGAAATTTTAGTGGCTAGTTTGAAGCTGTGGCTAACGAGCAAGTCTGATTAACAGAAGCACGCCGAAACAAAAATGCACCAAAAAATATGAAGGCAATTAAAAAGACATCTAAAATAAACAGCTTTTTTTAGAAAAGGCGAGTAAACCAAATGGTTCCAGAAATTTCGAAATAAGACTTTACATGTTCTTCGCTGAGCATAATGTTGCGCTGCAAGTGGTGGACCATTTATTCCCACTCTTAAAAGAAATCGTGCCTGATTCTGAAATAATAAAAAACTCTGAGCTCGGAAGAAAGAAGTGCACCAACATAATAAAAAATGAATTGGCAAAAGAAGAAAAAGACAATTTAGTTAAAAAATTGAAAGTAAAAAAATTTTCCATAATGATCGATGAGAGCACAGACATCGGACTCAATAAGCTTATGTGTCTCATGGTGAGATTTTTCGGCGAGGAAAGCGAGCGGCTTGTGGTTAAGCTGCTGGATCTAATTCCAATAAGAACTGAATGCATTGCAGAAGCTCTGTACGGAATTTTTAAAAAATCTTAAGCAAACAATTCAATTTGGACTTTGCTAATGGCAACTAATTGCAATTAGTTTTACCATTGGAATAAAAATTTCAATTATCTAATGGGAATTAGTTGAACTCATTCTAATTGTTTGATGAATTAGAGAATATAAACCAATTGCATCAATTGCTAATTCTAATTGGAACTTAACATGTATGATTGAGCCATACCAATGTTATCATAATAAAGAGAAATGACAATAAAATAACATTAGAACTAATCTAATCTTCAACTATTGAGGCAGCGAAGATCTCCAGTGACAAACATGACAACAAATAGGATGTGAGCACGGCCAATTATTTATTTATTTCTTGTAGACCAGCTGAGTATACATAATTTAAGCCAACGACATCGTTGGACTTCTTTCTTTGGGGTTATTTGAAAGAAAAGGTGTACGTCGATAAGCCAGCAACAATTCAAGAGCTAAAGGATGAGATATTTCTGCACATTAACGGCATAGAACATCAATTATGCCTCAGCGCCATCGAAAATTTGGACCATCGGATGGAGGTGTGCCGCCCAGGCCGCAGCGGCCATTTGGCCGATATTTTGTTCCGTACGTAATTGAGCCATACCAATGCTATCATAATAAAGAGAAATGACAATAAAATAACATTAGAACTAACTAACTAACTATTAGGAGGAAGATCTCGGACAAACACAACAAAAGTGTACACGCCAATTATTTATTTATTTCTTGTAGACCAGCTGAGTATACATACGGATGTCAACAGAAAATTAAATTACGATACGTTTTATTAACATTCAAAGTTGTAATTTGAAAATTAAAAATTTGTATTGAATTTGAAATTTCACAAAATGTTTTCGTTGGCCTAGTGTCACTAGCTTTAATGAATTCGTCTTGAGATATAGGCATGAGTAAAATACAATACATTTTCATTAAAAAAAGTGCCTATACTAAATTAATAATATTCATGAGACTATAAAATCAGTTTTGGAGCTAAACCAGATAAACCTCCGAATCTGAGGTCAACATTAGATGACCACGAAAATGTTGCACTGGGTAATGTAGAAGTACAATCATGGTAGGTGCAATTATTTTAAATAACAAAGCTTACCGTTATCTGTAAGTAGTTTATAATTTCTTCTAGGACAACCGGGTTGCAGTGTAGTACCACCGTTAGGCCAAAAATCTGCCGTACCAGTGCTTACTGGTGCTCCGTAAATCCAAGCATCCGTATGAATTACGTCCACAAACTCGGCGTCATGCTTGCTTAAATGATTTGAAAACGATCCATAGAATAGAGGAAATGCAGGATCTAGGGCTGAAATTCTTGCAAAAAAAAAATTAAAATTTACAATACATGTCAGGGGCACAAAAGAAAGTAAGTAAATTCAAAGGTTCGTTATAAAGTTGTATAAAGAATGTGGCAAAGTTGCATATGAGCTCACGAGCATACGGAATTTCTCGATCTTTGTTTATAAAAATATGTATGTATGTCAAAAAAATCTGAATCTGTGGTTTATTAAACCTTTATCTTAGCTTTCTATATTCATTATTACTGAGTTCGTGCTAGATCAAGTAAAGTAAAGTACATTTCGTGCTTTTTAAGTTTAATTTTTTGAAGAGTTTTCATAGTAGCGCATGTCATAAATATTTATTAACATAGACAATAATAGAACCGTGTGGTTTTTGTTATTATAAAATATGAAATCTGTTTTATTTCAAGTAAAGCTACATACATACATACATACTTGCATAGTTATACGTTTCTAATTTAAAATATAAACACAACGATTTTTGGAGAAAAAAAAAAGTTCAAACAGGCCCGTGCGCAGACCCTCAGATTTAGGGGGGGGTTCCAACTTTTGTTGCAGTCTGATATAACTTTGCTTGTGTTTATAAATTTATGACACAGTACACGCTAAAGTCACAGTTTTGGATATGATGAATCATTGATTGGTGATAAATAAAATTCGAACGCTAAATGTGTATTAAATTAGTGACGAATTAAACTAAAACTGGGAATACTCGGCCAATTATAATCGATCGATCGATCTGCTTTTTTCAAGGCAGATTGAATATACTCGAGTGCTGCCAGCAAGCCGGTAGAAATATTATATTAATTTTTGGAGATTAAGCGATATAAATAAACAAAAGTTCAATTTCCCTACTCCGAAATTTCATTTGCAAAAAATAGGCAAGGAAGTTTGAGTTTTCGGCAATTTTTCGACAAAGTCGTTCTCAGGGTATAAACATATGGTATTCGGATCATCACATCAATCGGGCCATAATTGACTGAGTTTTGACAATTTATTTATCAACGCATCGGGCCGAGGGCAAATTGCGATGTATTGAGTATTTCAAAATTTCTTTGGGAAAAATTATAATACTTATAATAATGTTGCATCTACTTTTGAGAAATTTGTCTTCAAGGAAGATAATTTTTTTTCTAAAAATATTGTTTAATTTATTAACGTAATTATAAACAATGAGATTTTGCATAATTTTTTCTTCTCTGTGCAGATGATGGGAATACAACATGTGTATCTTATATACGTTCATAGGTATATTATGATTGGGAGCAATACTAGAAAACAATTCAATAAATATTATATATTGATCGAAATTAAATATTTTTCGGGACTGTTAGCAATACAGATTTGTATAATCTAATTAAAATTACATTGAACCCTGTTCATGTCAGTCTATTATTGCGACAAACTCAGTACACCTCGGAGAGGACTGATTACATTGCCCCGACGGTAACATTCACAGGAATTTTGCTACTATCTTTCCATCTCAGGAGGAATGCAGTAAGGCATTCTCACTATGCAACTTCTTAGAACTGAAAATACTGTACATCTTCCTAATATCTGCAGTGTATTCCAAGCGGAAGTGCTGCCAATTGGGTAAGCTTGTAGGTTACTAATTGCAGATTTTCTTTCAGAGGATTTCTTTCGGATAGCCAAGTTGCAAGTAGGAATAACCTTATCACCTAGAGTGAGAACCCTAAAGTTACCTTAATCTGGGGCCCAGGGCATTGGAACATTGACGGTAACGAAAAAGCAGATGAACTGGCAAAGGTGTATCTGCCATTAATAACATTGAAGGATCGGGATTCACACCACTGGGTGCAATCAAGAATACAATTTCCTCAAAATACCTCCGAATCGCGGATTCTAGATGGCGAGACCAGAAGACATGCAAAATTAGCAGAACGTTATGGCCCCCATGGGCATCAATCACAACGCACACTGTCACAGCTGTAAACAACCAGAGAAAAAAGAAACGATTTTCCATCTCCTTTGTGAATGGCCTGCCCTATGGAAGGACAGAATGTCAACCCTGGGCAAACCATTGTTCGAGAGTCTCGAACTCTCTGTCGGACATAGACGTCAACAATTTAATAAGGTACATACATGTCTTAAGATGTTTTGTCTTTGCATTCTCATATGCATTAAAAAAATTGTATTAGAGCAAAGCAGAAACATGACTTTGTTTTTACTTTTCAATCCAATCATCAACAATGCACTGAAAATAAATTATTTCTGTCAAAGCGAGCTATGTATAATGAATCGGCTTGCTTTGACAATCTGAAGCCAGAAAGCAAAGAAAAAGATACATGCGAGTTTTGTTTTTAAACTACCGTTATCACCTTAAAGAGATTAGCCTAGACTCCACACAATAATACAGCTGAAATCACATACAAATTTTCCCTGCGTAATTATTTTCTTATTCAAACCACTTAAAATTTTGATTATGATATACAACATCATATGAATTTATAGAGCATATGTACATGTATATAAATATATCTATACATATATATGTATATGCATACACACGTTTATATAAACTATGAATATTTGATAATACCACTTAAATTGATTTGATGCTTTCCGAATATTAATGACTTCTGGAACAACCGTCTTGAGACAAGTAGAATTGAATTACAAAATTCTTCTATGAAAGAATCAAAAATTAAAATTTATTGATCTATTAGCAAGCATTGTTAATCAAATAAGTTGTTTTGCCAAAAGTCCACAGATTCTTATATTCTGAGCAAAATACCTTGGAACTTTTTTCTTTTTGCCGCTACGTCTGTACACTTCTCTGCCAATTATACCAGCCATTTGACCTCCAAGTGAATGGCCCACCAAATGGAGTTTGTTTATATCTAAGCCCAACTCAAACATGGCAACCAAGGTTCTCGCAAGAACTGATCCAAGCTTTGAATTCAGTTAGAATTGTTAAAAGCAAAAATGATACAAAGTTATATATAAGGATTAAGTTTTTGAGTATCCCGATATTACCTGTTTACAATTGATGACAGCATCGAACAAGTAATTGCCATTGGCCAATTCACCCCAATCCAATACAATAAGATTGACATCGTTCCGTTGGAGATAGGCATCGACAATTACGTGCACACTCTCAATATCTGCATCTTCTAGGTAGCCATGCAAATATATTACGGTATTCTTTGTTTTTGAGAAATTTGAATCTTCCAGTAGTGCTTTGTAATCATCCAGAGCAAAAATATCGCTGTCAGCATAGGTCGGTCTGAAATATAAATGCACATTTCTGTACTCCCTAAATAAAATCAAGAAAGTACTACTATAAATTCGGTCCAGATCGGTCCATTTTAATAAAATTTAGTTTGGGCTGGCCGCTATTTTCTTAAATCAAACAAACTCATACAAAATGAGAGCTGCAGACGGAATCATATATCTGTTTTTTTTCTATACTACACTAAACCAATTTAACGACTATTAATACATATTTTTTTATTAAATTGTTATAAATTCTTTAACACATTCCATTCAATTATAATTACTATCAAGTAATATTTCTCGACAGGAAATACCTAAATAAACTGGATGACACTTGACCGAAATTTACATCCTTTGGCCGCCCGTTCAAATTTCTGGAGCAAGATCAAGAGGTTTTTTCGGAATTGCTCATCTGAGCCGCAGAGTTGGTATGTTTTTCGAGTCTTTTGGTATGAGTTGCAGCATATTGTTACACAACTTCAGATACCGACGTAATCCTGAGGTCAGTATTGTGAAAAGCAATTGGATAGAGTGAGTAAGAGCAGTAACAATATGTACTCGTACGGCCAGAGCAAAAGTAGTCTGAAAAATAATATTCAAACCAGGGCAAGAAAACTGATTGAACCCGCGTTTACTAACGGGTACCTGTCTCGCAAGGTAGTTTAAAAAGTTTTCGAATTAACTGTGCCATAAGCCTGTGTCTTTATATTAGAAAGATCTTGCCTTGATGCCTTGAGCAAGATCTTTCTAATATAAAGACCATCACCAACTACCTATTACCAAGTATTCACCGTATTAAATATTGGGTCGAGGAATAAGTTCATGGCGTTTTTATATTTTCTTTTATTTTGCAACGATTTGTTTGCTGTTTAGCAAAGAGTATTTTTTCTGCTCTATGTTAATTATAATTATATTTTTGAGTTATTTAATTTTTTATTAGTTTTGAGGCTTAGAAATGGAATACCCAAGAGGCAAAAATCAACATTTTCGATATCTGCTCTTCTTTGCTTTTCATTGAGCAGCCCGGGACATTTGCGACGTGTATGGAGAAGGTGTCATAGGCGAGTATACACGGAAATTGTTTACAAAGTCCAAATATGGCGACTTTGCCGGACGGAAAGCCTTCTGAATTCAATGAAGAACGTCTCAAATCATTTTTGATGGAGAATGGTCGCTAAATTGGCGGTAAAATTAAAGTTGCCTTCAAATTACTTCTCACCATCTCGCCCGCCCACGAGCAACACGCGGTTATGTTGTTGTTGTTGTTGTAGCAGCATAAACATTCTCCATGCATATACGAGGAATGCTGCTGAAGTGACAGTCCTTGGCTGGATATATATCCGGCTCGTTTCGGTTACGTAGAACCGAGTGTTGTGGGAACGAGCAACATGCGGGCATAAACAGCGCTTTTTGTATCGAAGCGTCACGGGAGATGAGAAATGGTGTCTATACATCAATATACAACAAAGAAAGGAATGGGTGGCTCCAGTAGTTACGCCAAAGCCGAGAGTCAAGCCGGATCTTCATCCAAAAAAGATCATGATATGTGTTTGGTGGGATTGGGAGGGTATAGTGCACTGGGAAATGCTCTAAACAAAGAATGCCACGGTCAACATGGAGCTCTACATAGCCCAGCTGCACCATGGAATGGGACTTTTTGACTAAAAAGACCTGATCGACATGGTCAAACCATACTCCTTCACGACAACGCCAGGCACCATGTTGCACAAGTCGTCAAAGCCGCACTCCGTATTCTCCTGACCTTGTACCGACTGATTACCATATATTCTTGTGAAACCATATGAAACTTCCTGAAAACCAAAGAGGTCCTTAAAACCTGGCTCAACAACTTCTTTGACACCAAATCAGGCGATTTTTGGTGGAACGGGATCAACTAATTTGTCGAGAGGTCAGAAGGGGTTGTAAACAGCAACAGCGAATATATAATTAATTAACTTATTGATATAATTATTGTTTTTTGTTTAAATAAAAGTCTTCGGTAAAAACGCTACGAACTTATTCCCTAGCCCAATCTAATTTTTTTGTGCTATTTTCATTTAGAACAGATCGGAGGAGGCGAATCTTTAGAGATTTTTATGCAGAAATCTGCACCGAATGGCCCAAGATTCTACTCTGAATCCCTACAACGGCCCTAATCAAAGCGCCTTACAGACACGACATACTTATTGCAGGCAGAATTGAAAGCAATCAGGGAAAGCTGCAAGACCATTTCTGACATCATGCAAGCCGGAGCCAGATGGCTATCTTCATGGATAGTCAGGCTGCTATGATGGGGGTAAATTCAATCAACATAACTTCCAAACTTGTAATTCAGTGTATAGAGGATGTCAAATCAAGCAGCAAATCGCTCGATATCACTCTAGTATGGGTGCCAGGTCACATGAATGTCGAGGGTAAGGACTAAGGCGGAACTAGAACTAGAGTCTCGCTATTGAAGCATTGCAAGTAGACGATGGAAGGGACCTGACTATGCCATGACCTGACTATAACGTATCAAAGACTGAACAACTAGGTGCGGTCAACAGAATATCTGAAGACTAGCCGAGGTTTACACTGGAAGTTAGGGAGCACGCGCCTAGATTAAACAACCCTATATGCTGTAGTTGTGGAAGCTTTGCACGGCGGCGCTTGGTAAACTAATCCTTAACTTTTTTCTTTTCTTTCAACGGAGTGGCTATAGGAAATAACACTGTAGAAAACTCAACTACCAAAGAAACAGAGGATTGTGGCATTAGAACGGTGCTGTTTGTTTCCCCATTTCAGGAAGCAAAGCCACTCAAGTAGCATGGCTTAGTTACTGCAATACTTGCCACATTTCAGTTTTATATGGAAATCGAATATGATTTTAGTTTTACAGTACTGCAAATCATAATTGTGAGTACGAATATGAGGAACTGTAAATAAGTTAATTGAAATAAAGCAAAAAAAGGTCATACGCATGTACCGATTAAAGCGTCGATGTTAAATGTGAGGAAAAATCGACATACTCGGATATTTAGAATGACAAACAGCATTATGACAAAAAAAAAAAATAGTGATGAAATGAGGAAAAATATGTATTTGATTTCATTTAAACTTAATGGAAAATATGGAAGTTCTTCCTAAATTAAGAAAAATGTTTATTTTGTGAGCTAGTGAACGTACTTGTAAATCATGCATGCATAGGATTATAGTAAATGTTCGTACCCGTAAAAAAGTATAAATTTCGCAATTGTCAGATCAGCATGGGCCGATTTTAAACCCATCAATAATCCTGAAAATAGAGAGGAAAAATGTTTTTTTATTTTTCATATTAGCAAATATTTTTGTTTGAATTGATAATAGGAAAGCACACATAGAGTGCATAATGATAAATAATTCGAATGCTTTTATTTGTATCTCCATCATCACCCTTTTTTGCGTATATTTTCGAATACACTAATTCAAAATATGTTGCATTGAGTTTTTCCGAAATATCTATCTACAGTTCACTTGATTAGAGGCAATAATTTTTATCGAATAAAATGGTTGAAAACTTCTTAATTCTAATAAAATGGGAAGGCAGAACGGTTTAACAGATCACGAAAAAGGACAAATCGATATCTTGACCTAAGCGAGTTTTTCAAATCGCCAAATTGTCCAAAAGTTGAGTCAAATATGATTATCGGAAGATTGCACAAACTGTAAATCTTCCGATAGGTTGATAAATTTTGCGGCACTGTGTAAGAGATTTTTCGAAAGACTTGCCCAGATGTTGTTTTAAAACAACAGCTTTCGCTATTTATATTAAAAATACTGCTCTTATCAATTATATGTGTAAAATAACATCATCACCCCCATGAGTACGTCTACAGGTGAAATCCTCCGAGAATGTCGAGATATCGATGATTGAAGATTGTTCAATAACACTTCGCGCTACCGCAGCAATATTCTCAACAGAATATCCAGTTTTTGATCTGTCATCTGAATTTCTATCTTCGACGGAATAAGTTTCTTGAAACTTTTTCACCAACCTTTGAATTGTCGACTCATTCAGGCGATTATTTCCACCAAAAAAATTACGAATTTTGCGATATGATGTTCTTAAAGACCGACTCTCATAATAAGTTTCAATAATTTTAACACGTTGATCCATCGTGTCAAATTGTACATCTGACTACATGGCAAATGTTAAAGATGATGTTAGATACCACTTTTTTGTTTATAGTGCATGTTATATGAGCTGGAAATATTTATGGGAATGTAAGCCATATAATATTAATATGAAATGTACCAAAATGTACCTCCGACTTTTTTAAGTATTTTCTAAATAAAACCAAATATGTACCCCTTATGCTTAATTTTTTATTGACTTATTTTATTATAATAAAATTTCGACTAGTTTTTGTTAAATGTCCATTAGAACTGAAGAATTGTTCTCAGTTCCTTAATATTGTTTGAACATTCCCATGAGGGATTAAGGGGGCAAGCTCCCCAAGCACTTTAAAATTTTCCATAATTTTTTTATACTTTAAAAATTCCTTTACAATCTAAAGAATATCTTTTCAATGTTTCAAGCGTAATAGAAAGTCTAAAAAGTCAGTGAAGCGAAATACGTGTTTTCCGCGCCATCGAATAGAACTCAAAAAGTAATCAAGATATCAAATTAAAATAATACAGGGATATTCTTTAAAATATTAGCTTTAGCATGAACGTCAAATTTTATATTAACAAAACAAACTAAAATTATTGTTTTGATCAATTTATTTCTAAAAAACTGAATTTTTTTTTCTTTTTGACTTCAAACTTTCATTTTTTTTCGTTAAAAATAGGAAAGCGCAAAGTGGAATAACTTATTTTAATGAAAAATTTTTGTCTGGTTGCTTTCAGTTGACTACAAGGCTATACAGTCCACGGCGCAAATTAAAGGAGCCACGTTTGAGCAGCTGGAGCGCCGCCATTTTTTTTATGTTTTTTTTCAAAAAAATCTTTGTATAATCATTTAAGTATGAATATTAATATGCAATTTTTAAGATAATAAATACTATAAGTTTATCGCAAAAAATAATTGAAAGCATATCACGAAACTTAGTCAATCAAAGTTAACGAAATATTTTCGTTGACATATTTCGAGAGACCTAGTTTCCGCATTATACTACATAAGCTGTATATGTCCAGTCAACATCATCAAAAGCTTCAATTCGGAGTATAGAATCGTCGTTAAGCCATCTTGCCATATTGAACGTTACCGCATACTTATCAAATGATGAAGAAGCAAAATAAAAGTGCAGTTTTGGGCCTGTTGGTAGAATTGATGACAGACATTAAATTGGAAGGGTTTGTTTATTGCCGACAATCTAAGCATTTACTCAAAATCATTAGCAAACGAACAAGTAACTTGAAGTAACAAAAATGTTTCACCATCGCTTTTCAGTTAAGGGACATGCAATGAGTAAATCAAGAAGACAAGGAAAGCGTTATCAATGTCTGCTTATAGTAGGTGACAGAAGATTTCCGCCGATCCCAAATCTGATTGATAATGCAAAGCTGTCTCGCGAAGGTTTAAAAGTCGTACAATGACTGCAGAAAAGCAAAAGGAAATCAATTAAAGTTTTGTATAAAAAATAGAGTTGATGAAGGAAGTGCTGCTGTAATAACAGATCTCTGCACCAGCAATTACTATATGTATGAAAATAAATTTTTTATGTGCGACGGTTATAATATAAAAAGAAAAATTTAAGGTGTAAATTCCATGGACTCCGAAACTTCAGTATATGTCCACTGTTTTCTAATGGAGCAGACTTAGCATTTGCTTGCAGGAAGCTGATAAAATATAGGGTGTTTTTTAGAGGTTAGGTTTTCAAGTTGGCACTACTTTTTTCGTAGATGGTCTTTTTGACAGCTGTCACTTGATTTATGCTCAGTTTGGTTTGCCATTTCATAATGAATAGACTTACACCTGAACAACGTTTACAAATCGTGCAAATTTATTACGAAAATAATGGTTCGGTTCGCGCGACACATCGAAGAAAATTTTGTTCAGCGATGAAGCTCACTTTTGGTTGAATGGGTATCATTTTTAAAACATAATGGCAAATCCCTTATCTTTATAATAAAGCTAAATTCTTGGCCATAACATTAAATTATATACGTTTTATTTCATCTTCAAAACCTAACCTCTAAAAAAACACCCTTATTTATTGACTTCGGTGCGTTCGAAAAGTCTGGGAATTTTAGCTATTTACTGAATTTAGCGCCTGCGCACAAATGGTTGAATGGGTATCATTTTTAAAACATAATGGCAAACCCTTATCTTTATAATAAAGCTAAATTCTTGGCCATAACATTAAATTATATACGTTTTATTTCATCTTGAAAACCTAACCTCTAAAAAAACACCCTATACTTCAAGAAATTGGACCTGTAGCATGCGTTGCAAACATTATTGAAAAGTCGCTGCTGTTGTTGTTCTCACAGCACAAACGTTTCTCATACATATACGGAGAATGTTGCTAAGGGAACAGTCCTTGGCTGGATATAAATCCAGCAATCCTATTAACGAAATTTTAAAATAGTCAACAAAGTAGCTTCTTCTTTATTGGTGCGATAACCGCTTAAGCGCTTAGTAGCTGCTAACCGGCACCAGTTGGAAACACCAAGTGAAGCCAAACCCTTCTCCACTTGATCTTTCCAATGCAGAAGAGGTATTCCTCTTCCTCTGCTCACACCAGCTGGTACCGCATCGAATACTCTCAGAGCCGGAGCGCTTGTGTCCATTCGAACGACATGACGCAGCCAACGAAACCGCTGGACCTTTATTCGCTGCTCTATGTTTATGTCTCATTTTTCCATCGCCTACGATACTCGCCGTCACTAACGTGTAAAGGTCCAAAAACCTTCCGCAGAATCTTTCTTTCAAACACTCCAAGCGAAGCCTAACTGGATGTTGTCATAGACCAAGATTCTGCCCCATACGTTAGGACGGGCATGATGAGAGCCTTGTAGAGTGTTAGTTTAGTTCGTCGAGAGAGGACTTTACTTCCAATTGCCTCCGTAGTCCAAAGAAGCATTTGTTCGCAAGAGAGATTCTCCGTGGGATTTCAAGGTTGATATTGTTATACGTGTTAACGCTTCTTCCTAGATAAACCTCGAAATCATAGCTGTCAACAGTAATGTGGGTACCGCTACGCGAGTGCGGCGAATGTGTGTTCGATGACAGGAGGTACTTCGTTTTGTCCTGGTCGATCACCATACCCATTCGCTTTGCTTCTTTATTCGGTTTGGAAAAGGAAATTGTGCCTTAGCGATTAAGTTCTGCGGCTTGCATGATCTTTTCCAGCATCAGGTTGAGGAAGTCACACGGCAGCAGGGGTGACCTGTCTGGAACCTCGACGGTATCAACGAGGCTATGTAACGTCATTTTACATATCCGTGTTAGTTTTACGGGGGTACCAATTCAGAAATCCCGGAATATAGGCAACTGCTGTCGAATGCATCTTTAAAATCGACAAAAAGATAGTATATCTCGATTCTCCTTTCATGGGTACTTTTCAAGACTTGGCGTATTGTGAATAAATATATGAACATACATAAATACATATCGCCAATTCTTTGGTAGAGTTGAGTCATTCGCAATTCTTAAACTGAAAAAACTTAAACGATGACAGGAGGTACTTCGTTTTGTCCTGGTCGATCACCATACCCATTCGCTTTGCTTCTTTATTCGGTTTGGAAAAGGAAATTGTGCCTTAGCGATTAAGTTCTGCGGCTTGCATGATCTTTTCCAGCATCAGGTTGAGGAAGTCACACGGCAGCAGGGGTGACCTGTCTGGAACCTCGACGGTATCAACGAGGCTATGTAACGTCATTTTACATATCCGTGTTAGTTTTACGGGGGTACCAATTCAGAAATCCCGGAATATAGGCAACTGCTGTCGAATGCATCTTTAAAATCGACAAAAAGATAGTATATCTCGATTCTCCTTTCATGGGTACTTTTCAAGACTTGGCGTATTGTGAATAAATATATGAACATACATAAATACATATCGCCAATTCTTTGGTAGAGTTGAGTCATTCGCAATTCTTAAACTGAAAAAACTTAAACGCCTAATGATAAGAAAGAAGGTCAGGGTAAGATGAGTAGGCAGAACATAAAATTTGGATATTGCGCTCTGAAGGCGAGCTGGGTGAATACATAACCGGTGTCTCCTATGCTTTCTTTAATTGTTTGGTTGATGAATATTTTGTTTTATTTTTTAATAGGTATTTCGTTTTTTATTTAACAGAAATACATATGCACATACATACACACAAACTCTAAGCCTTGTGACTACAAAAACCAAATACTATCATTCATAGGCGCAGACACAATGGCATGATTCGTTAGTCGCGGCAGCGCTGAAATATTGCATATAGTATTACAACAAATACAAGTTCATTCATAAGCAGAAGTATATTTCTCAAAGGAAAGTACGTTCATTCAAAAAATGCGAGCACCACATCTTCCCGCACCTGAACCGCCCACTTGCCAATTTACATATGTGGACGTAGATAAAAAATCTAAATCTAAAATTGAAGAAATTATAGAAAATTGACCGAAATTTCTATTGCCGCGAATTTGATGAACCGTGATCTTTTTGCTATGTCAAATACCTGCCGGTGCCTATGTAAACTCATATATATATACATATGAATGTCGGTTTTTATATGGGTACGTGCAAGGGAAATATTGTCGCAGTGAATGGTTTTTGTTTAGTTGTTATATGCCAAGTACGCGTAGAAGCATATATTTAAAGTTAATTTATGTGAGTGTATTCTGTTCTGTTCTGTTTTTTCGTTCACATAAGAATGATCTTCGGATTCTATTTCGAATATTGCAAAGATAACGTTATGTTTGTGTAAGCAATTTTCTTATCAAATTGATAACTAGTTATGAATTGAAATACAATATAATATAATTTCTTTTTCAATTTTATTGAATAAAGTGCATATATTTTTATTAACATTTATAGGTTAATACAAATATGTTTGCATATGTATGTATGTTAAGTATAAAATTATCTACTTTTATAAAATCATATTCATTAAAAGTATTTTTTAAAGCACTTACGGGCTTGCGAACATAGCCTAAAGAAGCAGTTTAAAATTGTTTGTTTGTCTGTTTTTCCAGGGTAATCTCCGGCTAAACTGATTTTGGTGGATTTTCCACTGAAAGGTGGAGGACTATTCAAAAGTTCTTATAAATTTCAAAAAGCACTGGGTATTGGAGTAAAGGAAGGGCTAAATATCTACGCCTTGTGTTGGAAGGGAAGCTAAATTGGGGGCATACAGTTGCAGAAAGTCAAAAGGGGAGATGAAGATCTGCGGGCAAAATTTTTCGCTAGCAGTGCGGCAAACATGGTTTACGCCCACGGTAAGATCCTCACTACCATTTCCGAGCTTACCGGACTGGTGGACTGACATCACAATGTTCACTACCTCCTAAACTCAATGGAAGTAAGTTAACGGGGTGAATATGTAAGACGGGGCGAGTCCATCCAAGTATGCACAGATGGCTCAAATCTCGAGGGTATGGTTGGCGAGGGTGTATATTCCGAACATCTGCGGATCTCCTTCATCTCACCGACTACTGCAGTGTTTTTCAGGCTGAACTGATGGCAATAATAAGGGCCATGACATTGGTAATGTGTAATGACCTGGGATTGCCATCGATAGCCAGGTGGGGATGAAATCCTAAATAAAGCAGTCGAAAACCTTTAAGACAGCCATGAAATGCCGCACATGTCTTAACGAGATAGCCCAAACGTAACATGGGTTCCTGGTCACTGCGATATTGAGGGGCCTGCAGGGCCGATAAACTAGCGGGACTTGACACCAACATTAGAAGGCAAATTTCGTGCGGGCACATGACTTCTGTAGAAGCTGTGTAAATAAAGAAGAGGAAAATACGAGTTTGCACCCTTAGTCCACTGTACTTCTCCACCCAGATGCAGATTTACTATTTTAGATAGACAATTTTTCAATGTACTAGAAGATCTTAGCTCGGTGGAAACTACGGACCTTCTAAAGCTTCTGAACGATTTACATTGGTTTTAGGAGGGGTTAGGACTCCATCACAATGATCTATGAACCTGAGTGTGTTAGATAGTGACAACCACTAACCCAACCTAACTTAAGATTGATATTGGTAAGTAATCATAGTTTAACTCAATAATATGTTATATATATACATTTTTATTCTTACTTGATTTTATTTTGACTCCTTTAAACATGTTGGCTGAAAAAAAATAAAAACAAAAGTTTAGTATTTAAAACATATTTATGCATGCAAGTAGTTTTATATTAGCCATAATCAAAATGGTTCATTTAATATTCAGATGAGATACTCATAATAAAAATAATTTTTATTTTTTGGCTCATATAACCATTGTAGAAACTCCTTCTTTCGGGATACTAATTTTGATTTTTGCGCGAAAAAGACTTAGTTTGGGGAATAAGAAATCCATACAGGGCCTCACATTCATAAATATTTTACATGTGAAGATTATTATTAAGTAAATTTTTAAATTTTTGTATTTTTTTATAAATAATTTCACAAGTTATTAAAATGAAGGTTAATACTAAATAAATAATTCAGCAAAACTCAAAAATATCTTATTTTTGTGTAAACTAAACAACACGCAAAAAAAATTAGATTTTATTTCTCAACAGAAGTATTTTGCTTTTATCCAGTCGTGGTATATAAATATAGTGGTATTTATTGTAAATAAAAGTGAAATATACAAAATTTGATAATTACTTATTCTAGTATTAGAAAAACTCCTAATAAAAAAAGTATGCGCCTTTCTCAATCGAAAAAACCTTTTCTATATTCTCTTAATATTGGACAGCGCGCCAGGAAATGTGCTATGTTTTCAAGCTCGCCTAAATTACACATTGAGCAAGTTTTGTTTTCTGTGTCAAATCTGTTGTACTTAAAATTACCATGTCACCTCTAGACCTCATTATCCACATGCTTGATTCTAAGTCATATTGTTTTAAATACACCAGACCTTTTGACCAATCTAATTCAGGGAGAGTGGGAAACCCGTCAACCAAGAGGAATCTTATCGCCCGGTAACTCTCCTTTTCCCGGTAGTGAATACACTTGAAGCCCTCCTACTCCCATTCTTCACGAAACACCTGGCTTCAGTCCCACATCAGCATGGTTTCCGTCGAGCACCATCACTGCACTCATCGTCATAAACGCCTAGATAAATCGCGGGCTTAACCATAACCGCCCCTGCGAGAGGACTGCCCTAATAGCGTTGGACCTAAAAAAGGTTTTCGACACAGTCAGCCATGCCACCCTACTAGATGACATTTTACAATCGACACTCCCGCCAGGGCTGAAGAGGTGGTCCGCCAACTATCTGAGCGGTTGTCACTCGTCAGGGATTTTTCGTGACAATACATCTAAACAGAGGAAGGTTAAGCAAGTTGTTCCGCAGGGTGGTGTCTTTTCACCCTTGCTGTTCAACTTTTACATCTTGAAACTCCCCCAGCCACCAGAGGAAGTCTCCCTGGTCACATACGCTGACGACTGCACGATAATGGTGTCGGGCAATGACATCGATGACCTGTGCTCCAAAGTGAATAACTATCTCACCGACTTTCTCGCGCTTTTTCACTGCGAGGAATCTCCAACTTTCCCCCACTGCCTCTCTCTGCCACCCATTGCAGATGAAGAGCTCCACCTTACCCGTGAGACCCGCGTAACACTGGCACAATTACGTGCTGGATATTGTAGCAGCTAAAGTCCTACTTATCCAGAATTGACCCCGACATACCAAACTTATGTGCGGCATGTGAAGGCACCCCGCACGACACTAACCACCTTTTCACATGTCTTTTAAAACCCACTCATATAACACCCCTCTCCCTCTGGACCCGCCCTGTCGAAACAGCATGTTTCCTGGGCCTTTAGATGAGCCTGACGAAGACGACCGATAATATACTCTACACTGACGGAGCTTCTTTTACTGCTACAACAACAATACCCAATCTAATTCACTAGACGCGGCCTTGATAGTCTAGCGTAAGTGCACTAGCCTGCCATCCCAGAGGTTGTGGGTTCGAATCCCACGTAAAGCACTGTCCTCGCACTCCAAACTTACCTATTTTCCTAGTTTCTAAAAAAAAAAAACATAAACATCATACACAATCGGCAAAAAAAAATCATTCCTCAACCCCAAAAACCTTCCAATCCTTACTCCCGCAAAAGAAGTCAGTGCATTCCCTTGCATTATGGCTGCTAAAACTAAGAAAAAGACGAAGTTATAGGTATGTACATTGCATTAGTGGCGCCAGCAAGAGGAAGCGGGCAATCGCAGAAATAGCGCAGACACACCAAAATTTAGCGAAGTCCTCAACTATCTGTGTAATCCTTCTGACAGAAAAATGTGAAACACAGACGGCGCTCTAAACAGACAGGTGGGCATTCCCACTATTTAGAACTGGTAGCGGCAGGCTAATCACCTACCCTGCCAAGAAGCAAAATAGATTAACGAAACTAATGCAAGACTTGTCGAGGCCCTATGCTCCAGAATGGGAGAACAAGGAAAAAAAAAATTCACTAGATAGGGCTAGTTCTGTTTTTTCCTTAATTGTGAAGATATGAAAGTAAAGGGTCATCAATTTAGAGGTATCGGATTTTAAATTGAAATAAAACAACGAAAATTCTAATTATTTATTATTTACCCTTTGGCATTTTTGATATGATCTGTACATCAATTACAAATAAAATGAATTCAGATGTGGATAATAAAGGGTATTTCAAAAGTGACACCTAGATGCTAGTAGTGAATAATTCCTAAATGGTATTTGTCAAGTAGACAAATGCACAATTTTATGCGATGGAAAAATGCGATAAAAATATAGAAACTTATTATGAAAATGGTCGACCTTTAAGAAGAACATATCGCAAAAATCATTTTGACATACAATTATTATGAGCTATATTTTGAAAAAAAGGGAAACCTGAAAGAATCTACATTTTGTACATGTTTTATTTTAAAACAACATCTAGGTGCATCTTTTGAAATACCCTTTATTAATAATAATACACACTAATAGCAGGTCAGCTAAAAATAAATAAACAAACGAGACATGTTCGAGTAACGGTTTTAAAACAATACGCAAAATATTTCCGTGAGCACAGATTCTCATCTCGCACGTTTTTTGTTATAAATATCTACTTAACTGAACAATATTTGTACTTGCTGACTAACGAATTTCTTTCGGAAATGTGCAATAATTAAAATACGCATATAAAAAAGTAAATTCATCGACTTAATACATAAAGAATTTGAAATTTGAACATGCAAGAGACTATGCAAAATATTTTTTGTGAGCCACTGCCCAGTCAAGTAATGAAAATGTATACTGGCAATATTGAATTGATACTCAAAATCTGAACACAGGACCGAAAAACCAATTTTTCATAGATTCACATCTACCTAGACTTGTTTATTTGTTAAAAAAGTTTTATTTTTTATTTTGAGTAGCATTTTAAACGACTTTTTTATGTACCAATGTTTATATATGAATATATAAAAATAAACTACTTTCAATTATGTTTTCCTCGAACCATAAATTATAAAAATTTTACCCTTTTTATTTCTTCACCATAATATCTCAAATGGGGAAATCTGAGAATTAGTGTCATTTTTTATGTTGAAAAAATTTACAAACATTTCAAATTTTTCTTTTATGTTTATGTAAATGTAAAGTTATAGGCCAGATATTGAGGGTCAATTTAAAATTTCCTTTATATCCTATTGGAGCATAGGGCCTTTATAAAGCATTTCCACCTGCTCCTGCTTGTGACTAGTAATTTCACTGCGTTCTACGATTTCTTTTTGTAGCAGTCTTCTCCATGTACTCTTAGATGGTTCCAATCAAAAGTTTGTCGACAGACTTCCGTTGCATTTTTTCGCAGTGTGTGTGGCCTTCACTTCCACTTTCGTAAATTTAAATAATAATAATCATAATACAGACTTAACTTAATTTAAGTTAAGAAATGTCAATGCGTTGTTTTTGTGTCGTTTATTACATCTGTTTAATATGATTTTAGCAGGTGTGCAACGGGCGTCTTTAATAGAAAAAAATCCACAGGTAAATACTGTGTTTATGCATGCATTCTGCGTACCAAGAAGAATTATACCATAAGATTTGTTAATACAATGTATGCTCCCATAGTTGTAAACAAATATGATAGGTATTTATAATAAAAAAATATGTATTGAAAAATCTTACGTGTAGGAATTTATGCAATTATGTACATTAGGGTAAGTCGCAAAACCAAAACAAAATTATGGTATTATAAAATTTATTATATTTTAAAGCTTCCACCAAAATATTGGGATTTATGTGAACTGGACCGAATTGAAAATACCGAAAATAACGAAAAAACAGAACCGATTACTTTTGTAGGAAGAATGATGATGTATATATGTATAAGTATGTATATGGTTATGACTTCAAACTTATATCCCAAAAAAGAAAAAAAAAACTCGATCAGTTTTGGTTATTTCTTCTAATGTCGAGTTGAAATAATATGATTTTTATATTCCCTAACATAAATCCACTAGTGTGACCAAAATTAAAAGTAACTTTCTAATTTAAACTTCGCTGGCCGATTCGGAAAAAAAAGGTTATACATAGTTTAAAATAGTAAGGGGTATTTCAAAAGTGACGCCTAGAGGTTAGTAATGAATAATTCCTAGACGGTACGTTTTTTTATGTCATCTTTGACAAGTAGGCAGATGTACAATTTTATACTATACACAATGCGTTAAAATTATTGAAACTTATTATGAAAATGGTCAGTCTTTAAGAAAAACATATCCCAAAATTCATTACTTATTTGGTGAAAATAATCGTTCGAATGCAAAGGTTGGTGAAAAGTTTCAAGAAACTGTTTCTGTCGAGGATAGAAAAAGGACTGGCAGCGCAAAAACTGGACGTTCTGTTGAGAATATTGCTGCTGTAGAGCAAAGTTTTGCTTAATAACCTTCAACATGGATATCTCGACGTCGGCACTCATGAATCGCCTAGCTGGTGGATATTGCCTGAAAACGTGCTCATGGTGGACATTTACATAATGTACTTTTTCACATATAATTGTGAAGAACCGTATTTTGCATAGTGAATCCTGATATAATCTAAATTCTTTTAAATTGTTCTGTGTTAAAACATCATCTAGGCGCGTCTTTTGAAATACCCTTATAAGTATGTAGACCCTGACATATGAACATCATTTATCTCGTTAAAAACATTATGAGTCAATATATGTATGTACATCTCCAAAAAAGTCATTTGCTCCACATATGTTTGTGAATACAATATGTGTATGTATATACAAGTATGAAGATATTTTTATTACGAACCTATATGGGTAAACTGAGTTACTAAGATGATTAATTTTCTTAAATGTACAGGGTTCGTAACTTTAAAGTAAAGTAACTTGAGCAAATAAGCAGTCCGATTATATATATAATTGGCGCATACACCCTTTTTGGGTATTTGACCGTGCTCCTCCTCCTATTTGTGGTGTGCGTCTTGATGTTGTTCCACAAATGGAGGGACCTACAGTTTCAAGCCGACTCCGAACGGCAGATATTTTTATGAGGAGCTTTTTCATGGCAGAAATACACTCGAAGGTTTGCCATTGCCTGCCGAGGAGCGACCGCTATTTGAAAAATGTTTTTCTTAATTTTGGTGTTTCACCGAGATTCGAACCAACGTTCTCTCTGTGAATTTCGAATGGTAATCACGCACCAACCCATTCGCTACCGTAGCCGCCTATTATCTTTCCATTAAAAGAAATCAACTTTCACAATACATTATCGAAAGATCTTTGCGAGGAGTTATGATAGCATATAATGTCCTAAGTTGTTTTTTTTTCATTCATCAATTCACTGAGGTGATGATTCGAGGCCCTGTTTAGGTGGTTAATCGATCGAAAGTGACAATGGACCTACTTTCTTTAATGTATCGTAGAAAAAAGTGATGTAGTATATCATTTCGGTACATTTCCTCAATTCCACCAATAAAATAAAAAATAAGTATATATTTATAACAGAATATGAACTCTTTTGAATGGGAAAACACATATACAACATTGTAATCAGCTCTTTTTATTGCCTTTTATCTGGAACTGTCAAATGCATAATTGTATACGCAAACGTTTTTAAGCATTTATTAGTTTATAACATATGTCTATGCACATTATTTAAGGCATTTAAATAAGCGGACTTAGTTCGCACATACATACATACAAGTGTGTGTTTCTTTGCATATTTGAAAATTAAATAATCTGAGATTATCTCTTTATCGAATTTTATTATTAACCATTTTTATAAGAAAGGTTGGTTAGATAAGAGTTTCCAATATAAATCGGGTGTTATTTTAAGAGCTGGAGAACCAAATATGATAATAATGAAAGAAATATCGTTGGCATTAGACAAGCGAAAACATACACCGGTACCCAGGTCACCGGGTATTCGATGGCAAAATTCTTCCCGCTCATTTCACCCCTTAAGTGCGGAGTCACACTGTGCTCCGGTGAAAACGCACAGTGTGACTCCGCACTAACGGTCTGATATTGGTCACACCTCGAAATTCTGTACATAGTGAATGTGACTACGGTTATCAACATTTACTGTAATTTGTGCAATATTTGTAAAAAATGTAAAGCATATGATACTGAAAATGGTGAAATGGTTTTTGAATCAGAGATTTCGCCGGAACCATTGAATGAGAACTCAAATGGCATGGCAGGCGAAGACCGAAGAATGCAAATATTAGATGCATTGATTTGAAATAAAATATGTCATATTCAGTTTTTCAATTTTCCTTTTTTTAATTCTATTTAAATTTTTCACTCAAGACGCTTAATTGCGTCAAAATTCTCCATCTTTTTTCTGTGTTCCTTTAACTGAATTTGGAGGCTTTATACAATTTATGCTTTCCAAATTAAAATACACGGTACTTCGTTTTCATGAGTTTGATTATTTTAAATCTGAAAAATCACAATATTACCAAGCCATTCACTGAATTTTCACAAACAGGGAATTTCTCCTACTTTTGCTTTGTTCGTTTGTTTTGTATTGCGGGGGGAGCTGACGTCAAACTTGCCAAAATCGCGAAAAATAAAGTTATTGTTTATTAATGGCGCCACATAGACACTAAATTCGCCTTGGTTCTGCATTAACATTTAAAACCAGTTTCTCAAATTGTGGAGTAGTTCGTTTTATTCTGTAAGTTAGCTTTGATAAATATAACGAATTGAGAAAATTAAACGATTACTCACGTATTTTCCGTAATACGTTTCATTTTAAATACCAACCAATGTAATTAATTCATAGCGCCAATGAAAAAAATAGTCGCAATATTTTAGCAGATGATACTTAAAATTTATTTTCGCTACATTTGGGCACCAAGGCGAATTGAAAACTGCATGATCACTGTCCACTGCCGGTAGTTTCTAAACTTGGCTAACTACCCACCTCTTATTTTTTAGAAATTTGTTATTTAGTAATTTTTTTCTGATTTGGTTTTTTTTGTTTAAAAAAAATATCTTTTTTTACTTTAAAAAGAATATACAATAATAAAAATGAACATCAAATTTATTAGAATAAACTTTTAATTTGGCCTGCACGTAAGAGATCAAACTATTTGTGTTGGACAATTTTATGTAGATAGCGGAAGGCGAAATCCGCTAAATATGACAGCGTCACAGTTGTTCTTGCCGTTTACTAACTTAATATTATATATTATAACAATTACAAATTATATATAAAAAGTAACAATGTGATTGGACACATAAATATTTTGGTTTACCTCACAAGTTGTTATACGTAGTATATGTATATACGTATGTAATATATTGCCATAATTATTTTTTTGGTTTAAAAACGTGGTTTTGGTGATTTTTTTAACCATCATGCTCATAATGCAAAATAAGGCCTCTTCTTTCCGCCAAGCGTTAGCAAGTGGTGAATACAGGAAGTAACTATACGTATAGCATAAATAAGCATTTCTTGGCAGCGCAGCCCAAAGTTACATTTGTTTGTAAAATAGTGAGTTATACCAGTTTTACGAGGTATAACTCTATACTCGCCAGCGGCAAGTCTTGCTCGATAACTTTGTTGTTGCTTTCACATGTACATTTTTTGCAAGTGAGCCGAGCAGAGAGATAGCGACCGGTGATAGAAGATTTATTCCCGTCGAAACTAAATAGGTGCAAAAGTTAGAAAAAGACCATTCGCCATGTCGCGAAAGACTAAGAACAATGACAAATAGCATATCAGATAAATAACAATTTTATACTCGTTCAAAACCAATTTTATAGAGGAAATTAAGCACAACGTAAAGGGCGCTTGTAATATGTAAGTATATATACATATGTATCTACTTATACATTTACATATAATTGGCACTTATTCCCTTTTTGGCTGTTTGGCTGAGCTCATGCTCCTATTTGTGGTGTGCGTCTTGATGTTTTTCCACAAATGGTGGGACCTGCAGTTTTAAGCCGCCTCCAAGGGGAAAATGGGTTTTTTATTAGTAGTTTTTTCATAGCAGAAATACACTTGGAGATTTGTCATTACCTGCCGAGTGGCGACCGTTATTGGAAAAAACTTTTTGTTGTTTCGTGTGTAGGGTTTCGAACCTGTGCACTTCCGAATGATAGTCACGCACCAACTCAGTCGGCTACCGCGACCGTTTGTGATACCATGCTTCAATTTATTTATCCTCCTTGCTGATATAATCAGAACCTCTAATGAATTTCAATAGGTACCACAGCGTGGGACAATTGCGTAGGAGGTGAGGTTTGGTTTCTCTATCATCATGATTTTTATAGATTAGATACATTCTTATTAGACAATGTCCTCTTTAATATCCGCTGACAATGGTTATAGTAGATGAAGTTATTATTTATTTATTGTTTTATTGTTCGAAAAAGACATATAAACAAAAATGCTGCAGATAGCGCCGGCCACAGGCTGCCTACTCAGGAAGGTGTTCTACGCGGAAATACCGTTGACGATGCAAAAAGCAAGCTAGATGTCAAAGTTGCGCAAATTACTCGGCGGATATTTATTGTCTGAACTTGTTATAAAAGACGGAAAGGTGTTGCACTCTTTCCACGGTAACATTTTCACCATGGCTATAACTGACACTACCTTCACTGACCCAATTAACAACTGGCAAATGATATATTCTGGAGGCACCAATTTTATATGTAACATGCATTTTAATAATGTGTTGCATATGTATTTGTATCCAGGCGAAATATCAAGAGTCATATAATACTAAAAAATCCGATAATAGGAAGTTCTAGGATTAATATGCATAAATTGCAAATATTTCCAATATAAAAAGTTTCAGCGTCATTAACAGTGTAGTAAAAAATTAAATCGATGTGAACAAACGTAAGGTTGGGTTAAATCGCTTTTCAGCAACTTTAAATTTGTTGTAAATTTAAGTCTATGTCAAAAAAAATGGCCATATATTACAATTTGATTGCTTTCAGGTGCTTTTAGATGCAGCTCCCCGATAGTCCCTTCTCTACGAAATTGAATTGAGCGCAAACTTATGTACATATAATACATTTTAAATAAGAACTATGTTCTGATCTCTGTATTTATATTTACATATATACGAGGTTAGATCAAAAATAAGGTGAATTTCCAAATTTCGCGGACAAAGTGCATTCGGTTTCGATTATAATTTTTTTATGTTTAGATTGCTTGTGAAAGGCATAAATAAGGCAAGTGTTTTACGTGTTCGGCGATTTTCTGCTATCGACTCTTGGCTCTCCTGGACTCTTCCATTGGGACAATTGGGCTTTGGTTTCGATGTCATAAATAATTATGACCCTTTTAAGGAAATCTAGATCATCGTTGGCGTCATTCAAAAATCCCTGAGCGACGTTGTTCTTTGGTAAAATATCAGCAATTTTGGAAGGAGCTTCGCTGCCACACGCTTCATACACAAAATTTCCGAAAAGATTGCATGGCATGAGCCAACCGATATGTCGACATCCTTGGCAACTTCTCTAATTGTGATTCGACGATTCTCCATAACAATTGTCTTCACTTTCTCAACATTTTCATCGGTTGTTGATGTTCTGGGGTGTACCACTTGTAAACATTTATTTTTGAACTCAGAGTACTCTCACCGATAGCAGTGCTTTTCGAAAGCAGAAAATGGCCAAACCAGCAAAACACTTGTCTTATTTATGCCTCTCACAAACAAACTAAACATGCTATATTGCTAAACATATTGCTAACCATATGTTATCTTCGGGACGAGTTTACCAATATAAAAAAATAATAATCGAAAGTCGAATGTACGTAGCCCGCGAAATTTGAAAATTTACCATATTTTTTTTTAAACCCGTACGACTTATTCTTGCTTCTCATTGCCTCATTTTGGTTAAAGCTAAGCGCAACTAAACCGAAGATTGCTGCATTTTTGTTGCCTGAAATTTGGAAATCTTTGGTTTTGCCCGTAAACTCGGCATTACCGAGTTGTTAATTTCGTTAGTGGCGCCAATTGGTAGCAATGGATTTGACGCCGCTACATTATTCTAAACATATGTGTGTATGTCCGGCATGTGAAGGCACCCCGCACGACACTAACCACCTTTTCACACGCCTCATCCTGTCGAAACAGCAAGCTTCCTGGGCCTACCGTTAGATGAGCTAGACGGAGACGACCGGTGATTTACACTACACTGACAGGGCAAAGTAATACTGCTACAACAACAACAACCCCGCTACATTCTTTTTGTAGGTAGCCAAGTAATGGTTCAGGTCCTTAATGTGAATATCGGTCGATTTATTTGTTACGGAAAATTAGGTACTGTGTATACCTATATTCGAACTACTACGAAGCCAGCCAAGGTAGCTTCAGGAATGAATTCCATATACAATAGTAAAGTTTACCCTGTTTAGTGAAGCCATAAAAAAGAATTGTAGAAACTTGTATTTTGACTAGTCTAAAGCACTTAGGTGTACATTGTACATATGTATGTATAAAGCAGTGTGTTTTTTCACCGGTCTTCATTAACTGAAACTATATTTTGTTTTCTAAAACGGTGAACTTTGTTCAGATTTAAAGTTTAACTACACTTTTTGCCAACTATTAAGTATTGTATACATATGTATATGTATGTACATTCATATATGCATGCTTATCCGTATGTATGTATGCATGTAAAGTAATTAAATGAACTATTAGTTCAATTGCCGGGAATGAGTGGAAACTTAAAAATGCAATTTAAATTGTTAATTTACGCTATAAAAAATAAGTATGTTACACAGTTGTAATAATGATTAAAATAAATATGACAAGATCACTTATTATATCAAAATTTGGTGAAGGTAATAGACAAATTTTACAAACAAATTACTCAAAAACTATTAATAACTGAATAGTGTTGGAGCTAGTTTTAGCAAAATAAGTACTAAATCAACATCTCCTGTGAGTTTCATGGGAAAATTCGTAATATTTCTCACAAAACAAGCGACCAAGGATACCTAGCCAATTTTACAGAGTCGTTGACTAGCAGGGTGGCTGTGAGTACGCACTATCTTTGAGTATAAGTGCTTGTCGTTTGGGCGCTTGAAGAAGTAACCATCATCAATCCAACCAGGCTACGCTTTGTGCACAGTACAAACTTTTGCGTAGATTCCTTTCCACGTAGGGGGCCTTCGCCCGCGTTTCAAAAACTTACCCTCATAAATTAAAGCGTCATTTGTACGGGTGTAGTATGGAGGCGCTTTAACCTCGATCTCCATCACTTAACTGAAATACTTTACTTCGTATTTTTATTTTCATTTGCAGCCTTCTGGCAACACGATATTATTGGCAGTTACAATGAATTGTTTTATTCTCGTTAAAAATTGGAAAGTGATGATTTTGATAAAGGCATTTCAAATTAATATTCATTGAAATATTTTGAATATTTATGAATTGAATTGAAGTTTAGAAGAAAATATAGTATAATGTGCCAAACTATAGTTAAGTTGCTGAAGACATTTTGGAGGCTAAAGTTGTTTAAGACATCCTTACACTTTGCCTAAAATTGCTTATGCAGCATTTTACTAAACCCAGCACCAATTGTCATATGTAAAATCAAAGCTGTGTTGATCATGATATTAATAAAAAGTTATATTAATTTCCATAAATATGCTTTTAAATGCATGCGACAGAAGTAAACACTTAAATATATACATACATAGTATGTATGTAAGTATACTTAATTGCACAATGTAGCTTCAAAGTGTTTCGATACCGATTTCGCAAACAACAAATTCAGTGAAAATGAACACTACTCACTTGAAAATGCGCTACACAAATTTGTACCACGACACTTGTTTAGCCGAATATCCACGCTTAACTAAACAAATATTACCGATCGCGGTCTTGTGTAAACATTGATCGTATTGTATTATGTGGAATGAGCGCAAAATGCCGACGAGAGTTTGTTGTTCCATACAGGGAGCTCTCTTCAGAGAACGTAAACGTTTTTACATACATAGCTTTATTCATGTGTTTACACATCTATGTACATATATACATACATTAAGGTGAACATATTTCTCGATATAGTATTATTTCTTGATACAGTATATCTAAAATCGTACCTAGTGTTCATGGTAGAAAGGCAAGCGAATGGTTGGTTATAGAACATTTGGCGGGAATCTTTAACAAAGTTCGCGCTATGTATGATAAAGGGTCAGATAGCGATTTCCAGGGATTGCAGCGTATTCTCCATGTTATTCTAACTCAGGCTACAAACCATAGAGGCCACTACTGTCTACCGGGGTAAGGGGAAAATGATTTACCGCCTACGTTAGTATACTTTCAGTAGCTAGCCAATTCAGTAAATATTAATGTGCCATAAAAATCCCACGTGTATGAACCGCACTAATGTACACATGTATATACATATGTGCTTCTACTATGCATACTCGTATAAGTATATTTGCTAGATAAGCTCCACTTTCGTATTCTGTTTATCGCGAGTAGTTGCCTTCTCTCGCTGCGAAACACTCACTCAACAGATTCATACATATATATGTATACGTACCTACGCTTCAAATTTGCAAACGCATACGTATGGACGGGTCGCTACCTCTCTCAAGCTGAACGATCCAAAAATATTCAGAGAAGTTGTAATTAATAAACACTTATATTTATATATTTATGAATATATTTGAGTTTGTATATATGCAAGTATGTGTATAAAAAATGTTATAAGGTCAAAAATGCAGATCTTTGACCCAGCTTAGAGAAGCTAGTTTATGTTTTGCAGGGGTTACCAAGTTGCGTCGCGCTTCTAAAAGAAAACATCAACACCTTCGTGTTATAGGACGAATTATAATGTTTTTATTTGTAATTTAAATAGAACTCTTAAAAATGATAGAATTTGAATTCGTATTATTGCAGCGTCATCATTGAGAAAGATCAGGCTGTTTTTTCTCAGCATGCATATATATGTACATATGTAGTTTCTTATATTTCAGTTCCTTTTCCCTTCAGCGGTTTATTGAGTATTAATTTTTTCTAATGAATTGTTAGTAGCTGTGATGAACAGGAGCAACAATAGAAGCTACTTGTATCGCAACCTTTTTGGAATTTCCTGATAGGCATATTTGATCTGAAGGTTTTTCTTTACTTATACTTACTTTATATGTATATGCCATCTTGCGACGTCTTTGGGCATTTGAGAACCTCTGCAACTTGGTATTTTGAATGTCAATGTGACCTGCTTCTTTGTTGTTGCTTTGTTCATAGCAATTCAATTATGGCAAATCAAGTACGGAATTTCAAAAACAAAATATAAGTATGTCTGTAAGTGTTGTTGTTGCTCTAGTGTTAACACCTTGTATAGATTCATCTTAACGGCTTAGGAAATTTGTGAACGAACAACTAACAATTCCTAAAAATCTTTCGTAAATGTATTTATTTAATTGTAAAAATAAGCGATTTCTTATTTATTGCCGAGATTCCGTCAATGTGGGGGGATGTACAGAGTGAGTGAACCGTTAATGAAATAATTGAATTCGTATTAACAAGTTCCAGTAGTGCCTGGGTTCGAAACCCCCAAAAGGGCAGCCTTGGGCAATGGCAAACCTCCGAGTGTACGTATATCTGCCATGAAAAGCTCGTTAACGAAAAAAACAAAACAGAAACTATCTGTTGTTCGGAAGCGGCATAGACAGCATTTCAAACGGTAAAGTCGAAAGACTGCACAGCACCTTGCTAGAAATTCCAAGCAGCCTGAAACTAGAAGATACAGTTGACCTAATACTACTCGCAATATTGCCATCCACTCGGTTCCAAACCTAAAACGGATTAACGTAATCTACTCAGCTTCAGATGAGTTCGAAGGGGATCTGCACTAGAAGATCATCTAAAACGCCACCACTACTAATAAACTCACATGCAGTATACAATTACAATCTTTGACTCAATAAATAAATTATATTTTGAAATTAATAAAAAAAACTCGGAGGCGCGACCGCTATTAGAAAAACCTTTTTCTATAATTTGCTGTTTCATCCAAAAGGAAAAAAGTAGCTATGAAGAAGCCAGAAAGGTTGGCGGGATAACCGTTTACTTTCGAACACAAGCCGTCGACGTCATTGCCGTACGCTAATATCGAACAAGGGACTTCAAAATAGAAGTTGAAAAACGAGGGAAAAGTGGAGATTTGATCGTGAAAATCACTGCCAACAATAAATTGTTCAATATCAACTATGTTAGCAGGACTAATTGTGCCGCAAGCCTTGGACGAATCCAACACTACTAGTACTGCTCTCTTATCGAGGTGGCTTTGGTTAAGTTTACGGCTTATCTTGGTTATCATGGTGTTAAATGCAATGGTGATACTGTGCGCTTTACAAAAGCCATGTTGAAGTGTAGCTGGGGTCGGTCAAATGTCTGCACTACTGAGGAAAGGAGAGAGAACACGCGATTGATTCGTTTGGTTGAGGGATTTCAGTTGTTGGAACACTCTTCCTGCTTTCAGGGATTATAAGAACGTTCATGAACAGATTGAAGGACTTGGTGAAACAAGCTACTCCCGCTGGGCCTATGTTTTTCGGCATCAACCTCCATGTATTTGGAGGTTTTCCCTATTGGGCCCCTCAACATCATCGTAGGTAAAAGTAAGTGTCGCACTATTGTCTAGCAAGTTGTTGTTGTTGTTGTAGCAGTAATATTGTACAAGCCCCGTCAGTGTAGGGTATATCACCAGTCGTCTTCGTCTGGCTCACCTAAAGGTAAGCCCAGGAAACATGCTGTTTCGACAGGTTGGGTCCAGAGGGAGAGGGGTGTTACATGAGTAGGTTTTAAGGGGCTTGTGAAAAGGTGGTTAGTGTCATGCGGAGTGCCTTCACATGTCGGACATATGTATGTTTGGTATGTCGGGGTCAGTTCTGGATAGGTAGCAGTTTAACCTGTTACAATATCCAGAACGTAATTTTGCCAGTGTTACGCGGTGGTTGGTCTCCGATTACGGCATTCGATGGTCGGGAGCTTAATAAGGTGGTAACAGTCTCCCGGTGAATGTCGTTTAATGACTGTCTAAACACTGTCTGGTTCAGTAGAAGTCTGTTTGTTTTGTCCAGGATCTCGTCGGCGTAGTTGAATAGGTGTCTCCTGACGTGCCTGGGAGGCGGCTCTGGCTCAAGCAGGTGTCTGCAAGGGTGGAACCTACGGTAGCACCCTAGCAGGAACTGATTTCTGAGCAGTTTGTTGTGCTCCATTACAGGGAGCATCTGTGCCTCATTGTGAAGGTGTTGAAGGAGAGATATCAGAAGGCACCCGTCGCTGTCCGAATGGCAGTGTTTTTGCATGTCTGAAGCTTTATCCACTGCGTGCCACTGGTTCCAGGCCACCACACAGGCGCAGAATAGTTTAGAACCGGCCGGCCAATTGCTTTAAATGTCGATAGCAACAATTCTTTGTCTTTGCCCCAAGTCCTGCCGGCAAGCGATTTGAGGACCTTGTTGCGATTTTGGACTCTAGTGGCAATTGCAGTTGTGTTTGCAGAGAAGGAGAGCAAACTGTCAAAAGTTACACCCAAAATTTTGGGATTGTTTACCGTCGGAATTGGTGTGTCTTCGACTTTTACCTTGAGAGGCAGTTTGATCTCCTTTGTCCAGGTGGTAAAGAGGGTCGCCGTGGACTTAGTGAGGGAAAGTTGGAGATTCCTCGCAGTCAAAAAGCGAGAAAGTTCAGTGAGGTAGTTGTTCACTTTGGAGCACAGGCTATCGATGTCATTGCCCGACGCCATTATCGTGCAGTCGTCAGCGTATGAGACCAGGGAGACTCCCTCTGGTGGCTGCGGGAGTTTCGAGATATAGAAGTTGAACAGCAAGGGTGAAAGGACACCACCCTGTGGAACACTTTGCTTGATCTTTCTCTGTTTGGTCACGAAAAATCACTGACGAGTGACGACCGCTCAGATAGTTGGCGGACCAACTCTTCAGCCCTGGCGGGAGTGTCGACTGTAAAATGTCATCTAGTAGCGTGGCATGGCTGACTGTGTCGAAAGCCTTTTTCAGGTCCAACGCTACTAGGATAGTCCTCTCGCAGGGGCGGTTTAGGTTAAGCCCGTGGTTTATCTGGGCGTTGATGATGGTGAGTGCAGCGGTGGTGCTGTGCACTCGTCGGAAACCATGATGATGTGGGGTTGGGGCCAGGTGTTTCGTGAAGAGTGGGAACAGGAGGGCTTCAAGTGTCTTCACTACTGGGGAAAGGAGAGTTATAGGGCGAAAAGATTCCCTTTGGTTGGCGGGTTTCAGTAGTGGGACCACTCTCCTTGGTTTCCACTTGTCAGGGATAATGAGAATGGCTAAGGACAGATTGAAGACCCTAGTGAGAAATCCTACTCCCAATGGTCCCAGGTGCTTCAGTATCAGTATGTTAAGTCCGTCAGGGTTTGATTTGTTGATGGCCGCCTGAGCCTCATCACTGAAGAAAGTAAGTGGCGCACTATCGTTCGTCAGTTTGTGCAGCTGTCTGGTGGCACGACGCTTGGATCTGTCGGCCGGAGGATGCAGTGTGAAAAGTCGGCTGAAATAGCTCGCGCATCTATTCGGGTCCGACGAAGTGCAACTGTTAAAGCTGATGGCCACCTTGTCGTTGTGCTATATCTGGCAAGTTGTGTATCCTTCCAGTTGCCACCGGCGGCTATTATGGCTATCGAGGCGATAATGGCTGAATGGTCTAAAACTGGGGATAGCATAGGTGACTATGTTACGCTATTAATCAGACCAGCAGCGGGATTCCAACTTTCGCTACCACTAAAATCCGCATATTTGGCAAATATGCCAAATATCCGTCAAAAATTGCAATTCTGCCCACCCTGTCGCACCCACGCTTAGTTAGAGTATAAAAATGTTGAATGTAAATAATTTATTTATGTGAATGTCATGGAGAAGACTTTAAATAAATGACAAATGCTTTTTTGGAAAATTAATTATTTTAAATTTCCTAAATTCTGTTGTGAGGTTGAACAGTAAGTGCGCTATTAAGCGTTTAAGTCACTGTATATGTGTATATTAATAGAGAAAAGTGAGTACCATAGTAAAAACAAATGTGGCTTCAATTTTGATTATATTTTTTGTTCTTTAGCATAACCAAGAGTGCTTTACAAATATATTCGCGCGGTATTGCAACAGATTCGCAAGGCGCATATCCTTGAGAGGGTCTGCGGATTCTTTCAGGCGAGATGTTTGTGGAGAAGTTTGTACCAATGTCTTCGGGGATATCCTGTGAGAAGGGGTGGCAAATATTCATATTCTTTTCAGGAAGCTACCAGGGATCAGTGGGACAAACATTTTTGGTAAATGTGTCACAAAACATCATTAGCAGACGCTTGAGCGAAGTTGACAATATAATGGCCAAGTACGTGAAATTTCCAAATCAGCCGGAGACATGCGTACAGTAAATCAAAAGCAAGCTTTTTACATTATGAAAAGATACATAATTATAGAATTTATCATCTTTTGCAGATCTTACCGTTAATTCCGTTTCCCAAAAGTGATAGGTGCTATTGACTGCACAACAATAGTATGTACTATATGTACTTATATTTATATATGTAAATATTACCTCTGATTTGTTGATACAACTTTTTAGCATAAAATTTTATCAAGCGAAAAATTTAGATTTTTATTAATAGAAGATTCGCAATTTTAGCTAGTTGAGTTGTCAAAAAGAGTTTACTCACTCTATCCATTTCATTGATTTAGATTTTTTTTTGCATTTTCTTAAAGTATAATATCTCAAAAATATTGTGTGAAAATTTGAAGTGAATCCGACAAATACTTTTTACGTTGGTTCCAATCGCGGCGAAACCCCAAAATTAAGAAACAATTTTTTCTGATAGCTGTCGCTCCTCGGCAGGGTATGGCAAACCTTCGAGTGCATTTCTGCCATGAAAAGGCTTCTCATAAAAAATATTTGCCAATTGGTGATAGCAGAGGAAGAGGAATACCTCTCTTGCGTTGGACTTGGCTTCACTTGGTGTGCCCAATTGGCGCCGATTAACACCAGAAAGAAACGACTGCGCGCCTTATTAAACTCGGCCCAAATCGCGCCAATCAATGTTTCTAATTGGAGCGCACAAATTTTCCTGAAGTTTGGCCGAGCTCCTCCTTCAATTTGTGGTGTGCCTCCGAAACCAGATTTTTTTTCATGAAAACAGAAACATATTCGGAGACTTACCATTACATACCCAGTTGCAATTGTTATAGAAAAACTTTTTTCTATCATTTGGGCTCTTGCCTTGACAAATATTTTATTTGTATGGATATGGATTCTTGAAAAATTTATCTGAAAAATGTGCGCAATCGTTTGCTCATTACAAAATAATACATGAAAAAAGTAGCATCAAGGTATAGTTAATTTTATTTGTATTATTGTATGCACTCGAGTGAACTACTCCTTACAACTGATGATTTATTTTTATATATATTAAACAATCAAGAGCATGTGCAATCCGTGTATCTACTTTTAATTTGATGTAATGCTTAAATTATGTTATGTTCTTATCATTTGCTTTGCACAGTAATAATCTGCAAATTTTTCAAATAGCCAGCTCTTAATGTTTGTTGACTTGAAGATGATGTTTTAAGTTCTTTATTGATCATTTTGAGCCATTAATATTTAATCCTTGCCATTTTTTACTTCGGCTAAATTAAAAAAATGATAAAAAAGTTGAAATGAAAATGTTGAATTTTAAGTGATTACGCTGCAAATAGAAAAAAGAAACAAACAACATTAAAACAGACATTTATAAAAACGTACACATTTAAAAAAACTAGACATAGTTCGGGAGACATATTTAATGATTTGTAATGTAGTGAAAATTTTACCATGCCCATTACTATTACTATATGTACATATAAACAGATATACGTGTATTTTGATTAGAAATGTATATGACAACGCAGATAATCGTGGAATAAGCATTATTCCCACTATATTGTTATAACTTACATAACTGTTTATGGTTCTAACGCGATGATATTTTATGAAATAGAAATATTTCAATTAAAATTTTACGAATTCCAAAGTGTTTTACGCAAATGAATTGTATATTTGAATATATGTAATATTATTTAATACCCCATTAACATTTTTTGCAAATCCGTTTGCGAATTCCTTTACTAAAGAATTCAAAAATCCAATAATGAATTGGCCTGAACAATAATTCACACATACGCAACTGGGAGACAGTGCACTACACAAAACAACTAAATCGTAATTGCAAGACTGATTGCAATATTTCAAATGAGCATATGTTCACAAGTAGAATGATATATGTAATAGAATTACATATATAATCAAGGTATAATTGAAATGAATTTCACTCAACTAACAGTTAAATGCATTTTCCTCAGTAATACTTTCTGGAGGCGGCTGAACAGCCAATTTTGCCATTAAGGACGCAGAGTTCGCTTTGCCCTCAACTGGCGGGATAACCGATCTAAAAATGTCTAATTCCATTTCTAGGTGTTGTAGAAAATCATGAATAACTCATTAATAATATGAATTTCATTGCTAAATGTTCCATGTGGACAATTATTTACCTGCAGCGATACCCGCAATGGCTTCTGAAGCGAAATGTTTTACGTCAACATCAGGATCAGCATTTAGTTTCTCAAGTGTTGGTTTTACTTGGGAGTCGATAACACTAGCCTCAAGAAACGGAGATATCTTCTGTAGAGTTTTAGCAACATTAAATCGAACATTTGCTACAGGATCTGTCGCCAATAGGAGCACTGTTGGCAGAAGCAATTTCGTAGTGATATCTGTGCCACAAACTTCGGCAAGCATGTTTAGACAAAACAGGCACGTCATACCTAATAAATAAAATATATCAGTAAATTGTATTAAATAATGAATCTTATAATTACGATGCAAGTAGTTTTTATTGCGCGACATAACCAAAATCATAGGAATAATGGCTTGTTCAGCCCATTGGGCACCAAACTGCTCAACTAGTTTTTTCATATTCAATGTGGCCGCCTCCCGAATAGCGTAGACATGATCATTCAACCAACCCATACATAAGCCACGAAGTTTTTGATCGAAGAATTCTTGGCCCAATTGGCCTGCCAAGGCGGGCATATATTCAATAATAGCCAAACGCACACGCCATTTAGAGTCTTCAGCTAGTTCCACAATAGCTGGCAATAACGACTAATGTAGAAAAAACTTGATTAGATTAAAAAAAAAAAACAATATGATCTATGAATTACCTGCGAGAGTTGCTGAATACCAATGACGTCGTTAACACAGTCTAGGTTTGAAATTATATTCAACCTAACCTCAGGACATTCATCCTTTAGTTGTGTGAGGAATAAGGGTAAAAGATGTTCAACAGTATTGTATGCGCCCAACATAGGACTTAACCCCATAATAACCGATGCCAAGGCTGATTTTACGTGAGGGTTAGGATCAGACACTAAATCACGCACATATGGCAATATTGAAGTCATAATAATCTGAACTTGATTGGTTTTGTCTAGATTGGCGCAAAAGTCCTTTACCTTTGTGGCAACTGCTGCACGTACTTCAGCTTCAGCATCCTTTAGTAAATACTACGAAATAAAATTAAACCAATAAGATAAAATAATTAGAATGTATTCTTAGGTTATTTGTATACATTAATGCGATGTTTATTATACAATAATCTAGTTATGAAAATTGTAATCGTTTATTTGCAGTAATTTTTGATTTTTAAATTAGATACTAAGAAATAGTAATTCTACGCACCTGAAAAGCGGGTACTAAATCGACACGGGTTATTTCCGGGCCAACGGCCTTTTGCAATTCAACAAATTTTTCAGCAACCATATACCGCACACGCCAAGAAGAGTCGCTAGCACACTGTCGTAGTGTTGGCAAAACCAACTATAAACATTAAAAATTATATTATTGGAAACATAACAACAATATGATTAGTTATAGTTTGTTTATTTACATGTTCCACATCCTCTTGAGGTAGCAATTGGGCAATGCTAACACAGGCTTCTACTGCCAACAAACGAACGGAGTCCTTCAACGAGTATACATTTGTTAGTAATAATTGTGGATAACTTATCATTAAATACTTGCCTGATCGTCTTGTGCTAATTGCACAAAATTCGGAATCAAATCTGACTTCAGATATTCTATTTCCACCACTTTAGCAAATTCACCCAATTTGCTTGCAGCAGCACGTCGAACCATTGGGGTTTCATCCTGACACAACTTACGGAAGTTTGCACGCAATTCGGCTTTCACAGGTTGAGACACTCTCGGATAGCAAACGGAGAAGAGTCCACAGGCCGAAGTACGTGAAGTGAACCAGTCACCAGAAACCAAACGTTGCAATGTCGGCACCACATGGATTTCTAAATCTTGAGCGCTATGTTCTGCTGCTACTGTACGTAAGGATTCTACTGCTTTGTCGCGAACCACAGTTTCTTCAACTGTTGCTAAGCTCTCGAGGGGTGGTATCAAGTACATGGCATATTCTGGCCCACCTACCAAACCTAAAAAAGAAATACTAATGAGCAAGATAATAAGTGGGAAATTCAATAGTTACTTGTAAAATTGCCAAGTTGATCAGCCAATGCTAAAAGTACTTCATCTTCGTCATAAATTGTTTCGGTCAAAAATGGAATTAGCTCAGAACGTGTACGCTCCTCTCCCAACGCAAGTGCTATTGTCGACAATTTTTTAATCGAGTTTAACCGTAACTAAATCAAATAAAAATAATTTTATAACGTGAAACTATATTAATCATCGCAATTTTGAAACCTGGACATCCTCATTTTTCAACTCATCGATTAGTACAGCGATCGGGTAAAGGGAGTCATCGACAGACTTGTCGCTTGCTGCCATTTTTTCTCAAATACAAAGTTCGAGTGGTTAAAGTATATTATGTTATAATGCCCACAAAATATAAGACGCGAATAACTATTATTGATTTCTTATGAAAGAATATCTGTAAGTTAATCTCAAATTTTTTAATGACTTCCACAGATAAATTTTCTACCTGTGAATTCTTATGATATTTTACGTTTGATGTAAACCCGAAGAAGGGTCGGATTCCGAATATAAGTGTGCATAATGAAATACTCGTCTTTGTTATCGATATATTCTTAGGGCTCCGGCACACTGCAGACTTTATAGTCGCATTACATTCAAGAGGTGCACAATACAATATCTTAGAGCCGCCGGCTAAACAGTTAGATATACAGACCAATTGCAATCAAAATGCCAGTCAACTACCGGCTGGGTGCTTGATAAGTAAGCCATTATACTTATTTTTCTTGGTCGACGTATCTATGCTGGATGTTCGCGATTTTATACGGATGTTATTTGGATCTTAGTTTCAATGATTGTGCTGTTCGGTACCCAACTATATAAAAAAATAGATGAAACAAATTTAACTATCCAAAATTGTCGATTTCCGCAAACTACACGACATTAAAGCGAATACTTCTGCCATGAAATAGCTCCTCATAAAAAATATCTGCCGCTCGGAGTCGGTTAAAACTCTCCTTCCTTTTCCTTGTTTATTAATCCGCTCTTACGACACGGCGAATTCAGAATTCGTAATCTGTTTCTCTGTCATTTTTGTGGTGACTCCAAATCCTGCTGTATTTAATTTCAATGCTTAATCACATAACCCCCACCACATTACCCCACATCTATAGATTATATTCATAAAGATCTGTCAAAACAAAACTATCAAGTGGAAACCGTGAATTTCACTGTCAAATCAAATTTTTCTTACCAAGTTTCTCGCCATCACTGACTTAATATCACCCGTAATTTTAAAGCTTAACAACTCAATTTTCATTTTACCGTGTCATTTCCATGTGCGATGATGCCTTTTTGAAAATTAAATGGTAGCCGCTTTGAGGAAACGGAGCAAAGTAAAATCAAAAATTTGACAGATATCAAGACACATTTCGTAGAATGTGTAAGTGTGGAGTTACTTTACGTTTACATTTTCGCACGCTCAACTTAAAACTGAATACTTTCTGCACATGCACCTCTGCTTATGTACATGTGCTTAATAGCTCCTGGTAACGCTCAAGCATGCATGTTCTGCAGCTTATATGTGTGCTTGTCGCTAATATCTAAAATTTTTGATTTTCTTCATGCAAAAGCCGACAACAAGTATGTGTGACACGAAGCAAGTACGAGTGTCACCCGACACGCACACATATAAGCCTGCTCGACATGCATGCTTGAGCGTCACCAGGGGCTATAAGCTCGTATCTTCTGGTAAGTTCTATCTCGCTATTGGCTGTCGCAATCAAGGCGAATGCATGTTTTGGTATCTCACTCTCTCGCTATGTTGCCAGTCGATGTGCGAAGTTTCGCCACAATATTAATTGTGTACTATATCAATCGAGCTCGTTTGAGCATTAGTCGCAAAGGACTCATTTTGACGAGGCTATAACTCGTTCGATTCCCAACAATTTCTTTAAAGGCCACTATTGTCGAGCTCATGCATTCTTTAAATTAATTTGATGACGATGATATTTTTGTGTTCTTCATTTATGTTGGTCCTCGCCGCATAGTTTACACATATATTTTCTAAAATCCATGACTATTAGCTACACCATATGTAATTGTTACAATTTATGAATTTGCAATAATATATTGTCAAAATTATAACAGAGCACCCAAATTTTACGTGTTTAATGAAAATGAGTTGGTCGGTAAATTCCATTTTGGTGGGTAGTGCTTAGCGGTGAACTCTAAAATTACCCATGTAAACACGGTGCCCAAAATGAAGATAATAGAAGGTCGCTTAATGTTTTCTTGTCCTCCTGCACAATAAAAGTAGAAAAACAGCGCCTCAAAAGTTGTCTACAGTCAAGGCGAACTGAGTATCTAATGTGGCGCCATTAAAAAACAATTACTTTATTTTTTGCGATTTTGGCAAGTCTTACGTCAGCTATCCTCGCAATACAAAACAAACAAAAGTACATGTTTGTGAAAATTCAGTGATCGGCTTGGTAATATTGTGATTTTTGATATTTAAAGTAATCAAACTAATGAAAACAAAGTGCCGCGTGTTAAATTGTGAGAGCATTAATTAATATAAAGCCTCCAATCTCAGTTTGTTTGCATTTTTATGCGGAAGATGCCGTGGCAAGAAAGTATGTGTATGTGTGTATAATTTCTTGTGTTTGGTTCTTTCCATAACTTTCGCCTACTCTTCTTATTCATAAACAAGTAATTTCTCTTCCTTCTGTTTGTTTATTCATGGACTCTTACGACACGGCGAACTCGGAAAGCGCAATCGTGTAGTCAATCATTCTTGGTGTACACTGTTATTATTTGATATTTTACGTACAATATCGTAGACTGTTAATAATGAAATGATGAAGTAATCGATTTATCGATATCTTTAGCAAATTTGGAATTAGGGTTTTCATATCGAGTTCGGGAAAAGGCCACTTAAATGATTTAACTTTCATACGCGATTTGTTGAATGTGAAGAAGTTGCGTATACCGAGTGCACGATTCAATTTTTAATTGAACAGGAGTTTCACAATTATAATTAAAAAATGGACGCACAAATGGTACAGAATGGACTGGTTTTGATGTGTTTTCAAAGTTTCGGTAGTAAAGATATTAACTTTTTTAAGATGCTTAAAATTGATCTTTGATGTCATCATTGTTTTATATAAACATTTTAGTACCGTTGTAATCAGCTTGAATATTATAAAACTGTCTTCATTTTTTCTTCTAGCTAACGTATTCTTTATGGGAATACTTCCACTTTTATCTGACGCACAGATAGAAAAGCATCAATGTTTGCTTTGTTTTGATTTCAAGGAACGTAATTTTAAAAAGTGAATTAAATACTGTGAATTTGGCAGATAGCTGCAATTACTTAAGTGTCGGAAAACTGACAGTTACAGTCGCTCAGACATATTGCCTAAAAATACTTTAATTAAGTTAATGTGGTATTCGAAGTTTTTACAAAAGGATAATATTTTGTATTTGATTCCCGGTTGCTCAATTGAAGCCAAATCTAAAAAATTGGGTTTGATATAGCTGCTGGTTTGTTTTTCCGGTTTTTATGGTAAAGCGTCCTACTTCTTTGCTGTAGCCTTGTTTATTCACATTCCCATTGAAATTTTGAAAATCAAACTGCCAAACAGAATGCATGTAAATGAAGTTGTTGCTCTAGCGAAATCACCTTGTATAAATTCATGTTGGCCCAACTGAAAATTTACCGAGTTCCATATGAATACCCCTATTCTAATTTGTTTTTCTTTATTGCTAGTTCACCAGTTTTATAAATACAGTTTGTTTGTCCTTTGAGATGCAGGAACGTAAATATAGTGATTTGATGCAGAAAATCGAATTGGAGGAGTTAAGTGTACGTATAATATGCATTAAAAATGAGTTTAATTTAAAATAAGATATTAAACAACCGGCGGTATTTCGTCATTGAACAATTAGTGCATTACAATTAATAAGAAAGGTCTGGGGTTTTCTATAGCCATTTCGAGGATACATGATTGGTACCAAGGAATAAGGGCTTTACCAAATTTCAAAATGGCTTTGGCGTCATTATAAAAGAAGTTTACATATTTGTTTCGGGGCTTGAGGGTCAACAAAACATTCCCTTTGCCGGAATCCATTAGATAAAGCAATGGCGTAATGTTCCAAAAGTCTCAGAATTTGACAGGAATTAATTACGGCAGAGAAAGATTTTATTGACGATTTTTTTTTGGTTTCGTTTATAATTTGATTGAAATAGTTTGCACGTTATTTAAATTATACCATTAAACATTTTAAGTTGTTTTGTTAACTCTGAAAATTGTGTTCATTACTCAACAGACAAGCATCGATGCGGAATCCTATGCGCAGCTGCTGGCAGCTTACCTTTATCAGGATAAACTGTAAGTGTTTCGTAAATTTGTTAATGCAACAAATATTTATATTTAATATTTAATGCAATACATTTATAGAGCCGATGCAAAATTTTTATGGAAACGAATACCGCAAGCATTGAAGAAAGACAACAACGAATTGCAAAGGTTGAATATAGTCATGTGTACGCTTATAGTTAATAATTCTCACGAATTTTTCAAACAAATGGACTATCCGTGGTCGAGTAATATCAAGCAAATAATGAACGATCTTTTTGGTATTATTTTTTCAACTAATTTGAAGTTTATACGATTTCATACTCAATTATATTTTTAGAGCGAGTGCGACGAGATGTACTGTCTTTAGTGGGTCAAGCTTATATATCCATATTCGAGCAAGAGCTGATGCAAATGACTCAGTTATCAAGAGACGAATTGAGGCAAAGATGTCTGGCGCTGGACTGGAAATTCGAAAATGGAGACCAAAAAGCAGTCATTATTCCTAAAAAGCCTGAACCTACAGCAGAATTTAAAGCTAGTTCTGAAGATCTGCTTTTAAAATTAACAGATTTTGTTTCGTTCCTGGAAAATTAAATATATTTTAATTGCATTGAATATTGCTGGTATTTGCATATTATACGGATCGTAGGCTGACGCAGTGCTAATTGCAAAATGAATATCGGCTCCTTATTTGGTAGCTCAGGGTTTCTTTACCGTTTTAGAGTAGATTGTAAAAGCATTTAATAACATTGGAACTAAATTTTGGTTCAGAAACTGAAAGTAAGTGGAATCTATTTGCACACACTTTTGGGGGAAAAAATCAGTTAAGCGGCTTCGGAGACTAGTCCGGACATATAGACAGACAACAAAATTAAAAACGGTAGTTTAGGTTATTGTTACATATGAGTGTACAATTAACTTCATCTTAGTGAGTAACGTGATTTGTGCATGAAGTTTCTTCGCGTTTTCAGAAGCAGTAGTTGTCTTTCTGTCCAATTTGATTGCTTAAGTTTATTTGTAGTTGCGAATGTTAACGTTTTAACACATCAAGATATGCTACTAACATTTTAACGTATGTATGGAAATAATTTGGCGTATCTAAAGAGTTTTGTAAATTATTGAAAGTGGTTTTCCGAAATTTATTATTGTTGCAATTCGTTCGATTCCTTTGCTTAAAACCTTATAACTGCAAAAATATAACTTTTTTTCCGAAAATGCATTATTAAACCTACTGATATTTACATTTGATTTTTCTAGTCTTTTAAATACTATGTTTAGTTGAATGTCATCGAAATAAACAAATTCATTGGTACTTGCTTGGTGTGTGCAAACAATATCAATTTGTAAAAAAAATGTTAATTCTTTAAGTAAAGAGTTAAATCATAGATGTGGGGTAGTGGATATCGATCAGGTATAGTAATGCAATTATACCTTATGTAATCTCCACAAGTTCTCACTTGATTTAGTTCTTTTTTGGGACTAAATGCAATGTGAGAATTAAGTGTTAATAATTAATGCGTGCAATCACTGCGACCTTAAGTAATTAGTGCCCATTTAATTTTTACTATAAAATACGACCTTTTGTGTGTATGTCCGTGTAGTTGTTTGCACTAAACCGTTTTATTTTGTTGGCGAAGTGTGACATACATTTACAAGAACCACAAGTGTGAGTATTTCTAAGAGTACACACACGGACAAAATTATTCACACAGCAACTAATTTTTCATTCAATAAGCTGTATATTGAGAAAAAATTAATGTAATTAAAAATGTTATTCTAAGAAAAATCCACATATTTAATGTATTAGGGGTTAGGGGTAGTCAGAGGTGCGAAGAAATGATTATTTTCAATAATTTTTTTTGCTAGTTAATTGCTTTATTTTATAAAAATAAAAACATAGCGTATTAATGCGTTTCGTCACGTTTCAACTTGACTTTAGCAAAAGAAAAAAAAAAAAACTAATAATTGTAAAAGTTATCGCTATTTGTGTGGAGCCCGTTTTTCCAGAAGTACTTTGCGGTGATCATCACAAGTCCTTGGAGATACATACATCTAAAATCAATCGGACAAGCGAAATTAGTTTTATTAATTAATAATCTTGTGCCTGATCGAAACAAATTAACAACATGGCGGCCTCAGGAAAAAGTGTTCAGATTTCGAGAAAAAAACCGACAATTAATTTTAAAAAAAAATCGAAATTTTTGAAAAAAAAAAATCGTTCGATCAGGCACGAGTTTGTTATGTTTTGCAAAAGTCTACCAAACGGCTTTTAAGTCACAGTGATCACCAGTTCAAAAAACATAGTTTTGAGAAAAACGCATTTAAAGTTTTGCTATCGATTCATGTAGTGTTATACGAATCATTTAACTACTTAAACAGTGTCATCTATTCCTGGGCCATATAATAGTTCTTCAGCCGTCATAACAGCTTCCAAAATATCGATTTGATGTTGCCTACGTAGCATTCTACCTTCTCGAGTGTTATCGTTAGCGCGCTTATCTGCCACTTTCATACGAGTGTGCTACTAGGTAATTGCTCTCGAACGCACCGGAGCGCCCGAGCACCATTTGTTAATTGTTGAATAACTCGAAAAGTATTTGTCGGATTCACTTCAAATTTTCACACAATATTTTTAAGATATTATACTTTAAGAAAATGCAAAACAAAAAAATTCCCTTATTTAAAACTAACATAATCTTAACAAAACTTTGCTCCATGAAAGAAAAATTTTTAAGGGACAAAATTATTCCGAAGTATGAATTTTAACTAATTTAATTTTTCTAGCAATGCAACCAGTGCTTTCGAATAAGTCCTTTGACAGCTTGCTCTCCTTCTCTGCGCATACAACCGCAATTGCCACAAAAGTCCAAAATCGCAACAAGGTCGTCAAATCGCTGGCCGGCAGCACTTGGGGCAAAGACAAAGAACTGTTGATTTCGACATTTAAGGCAATTGGCCGGCCGGTTCTAAACTATGCTGCGCCTGTCTGGTCGCCTGGAACTAGTGATTCGCAGTGGACAAAGCTACAGACATGTCAAAATACCGCCATTCGGACAGCGACCGGGTGCCTCCTGATGTCACCCATCCAACATCTTCACAACGAGGCACAAATGCTCCCAGTCGCGGAGCACAACAAGCTGCTCAGCAAGCAGTTCCTGCTGGGATGTTACCGCAGGTTTCACCCCTGCAGACACCTGCTTGAGCCTGAGCCGCCTCCCAGGCACGTCAGGAGACACCTCCTAGACTACGCTGACGAACTCCAGGACAAAACTGACCGAAACCTACTGGACCGGACAGTATTTAGACAGTCAATAAACGACATTCACCGGGAGACCGTTACCACCTTCATGAACTCCCGTCCTGTGAATGCCGTAATTGGAGTCCAACCACCACCTATCGCAGATGAAGAGCTCCAGCTTCCCCGTGAGACTCGTGTAACATTGGCACAATTACGTTCTGGATATTGTAGCAGGTTAAATCCTACATATCCAGAATCGACCCCGACATACCAAACACATGTCCGGCATGTGAAGGTACCCCGCACGACACTAACCACCTCTTCACATGCCCCCTCAAACCGACTCATCTAACCCCCCTCTCCCTCTGGACCCAACCTGTCGAAACAGCATGTTTCCTGGGCCTACCCTTAGATGAGCTAGACGAAGACGACCGATGATATACTTACACTGACAGGGCTACCTATGCTGTTAAAACAACAACAACAAGAAATAAGTCCCGTTATGAATATGTTCATTCGAAACTGTTGTTGTTATTTGGTCATTTCAAGTCTTGCTTTCGCGGTATTAGTACTTCATGGGTTGGAAACCAGCAGGCACAACTGAAGCTAAAATAAAAATAATTTGCATATGCATAATGAGGGTAAATATAAGGCGTTTTAATAAATAATAAATTTTAAATAATAAAGCGTTTTAAAGGGGAAACAAATCTTTAGAGCCGATCTCATACTGGAAGACCTCGCAAACTGACCTCGGTGATGAACGCGATATAACAAGAGAAATAAAATAGAATCACATTAACGCAAGTGGTAGTATAAGTTCGTGAAGAGATTAATAAAGAAGTTCGCAGGGCCTTGAAACGTGCCGGGTATAGCTCGCGAATGGGTGGAAGGTAGATATCATAAAGGAATATAAAAATAAGCCACTTAATTTCTGGAACAACGTTATTTTTAGCGATGAAGATTAGTTCAACATTTTTCAATCGGATTTAAGGACTCAAGTTTGGAGAAAACACAATACAGAATTCGAAAACAGCAATACAGTAAGGATAGTGAAACATGGTACTGGTGTAGGGATGCATGCCAACGGCAAGCGTGGGTAATTTTGTATTTATTGATAGTATTATGGATAAATCATTTTACCTTAATATTTTCAAAGAAAACTTGCAAGTGGGCAAAAATTGTGTGTTGGGAATAACTTATTTTCAACAAGATAATGATCCTAAGCATACTGCTCACGATGTGCGTATGTGGATCATACATCATGTGCCTCACATTCTTCCAGCACTACCTCAGTCTCCAGACTTGAACCCCATTGAACATTTGAACATGAACTCGGCAGGCGTATCGCTAAAATTAACATAACTAGCAAAACCCAACTAAAGACGGTACCCCAACAGAAATGGCGAAATTTGTTTCCAAATGTGAGTAAAAAATTAGTTTACTCTATGCCAAATAGTCTTAATGAACTTAGTATTTTATTTGTGAAATTGAATTGTGTGAATAATTTTGTCCCTTAAAAATATGGAATTCTGTTAATTTTTAATTTATGAAGAAAAATTTTGTTAAGTTTGTGTTAGTTTTAAATAAACAATAAATTTTCGCATTTTTCTAAGAATAACATTTTTAATTACATTAATTTTTTCTCAAGAGCAGCCTATCGAATGAAAAATTAGTGGTTGTGTAAATAATTTTGTCCGTGTGTGTATGTAAAATATGGAATTCAATATTTGAAACTTTAAATTTTGGCGAACTTATCGAAAGTATTCACTACAAAACTTTATGCTTCATCAAATAAACGTAACACGGCTGAAAATACGTGTTTTATTTGTCCACCCGCCAACAATTAAGGTCTATATACATATACATACTCTTCTTATCTAAAAAATCAGTTTTAACTATGTTTAATGTATTTGCATCAAGAGACGAGTTTTAGTGAACAAAAGAACACATTTTGTTTTAATTTTGTGGACTGTTTGGAGTTGGACTGCGTCCATGAGGTATGCTAATTTTTTATATGTTTTGGTTTTTGGAAGCTAGTAGAAGCAGAAATGCAATAATTTATTTCTTTATAATTTTAATTTTCACCGAAAATTTTCATTTTAAAAAATATGAAAAACCATGGTGCAGTAATAAAACGTGATATCAGTATAAACTCGTCAATTTCGGAAAAGTATTTAAGTACAAGTTTGTTAATATTATTAAAGCCGTCTGATATGATATCTGCAATAAAATTTCATTTATTCTTATATATTTTTTTTCCCCCTGTAGTTCCTAGGTGGAATAGAAGGCCTCAATAAACAAGTTACAGTTAGTTTTTTTAAAAGCTAAGAATTTGATTTGTCGCCAAGTGCGGCCTGCTCTTAGTGCTTCTGCTTCCACTAGTTGCCTCCACGTGTTATATGTTCGGTATTCGACTGCGAATGTCGGCTGTAGAGCCGCCATTTTTGTTGATGTCGCTTCCGAGATGGCAGAGCTCATCTACTACTTCCGCTTTTAGCTTAGTGTCGTTTATCTGAAAGGTTTGTTAAGGGTCCTTAACTATACTAAATTTCTTAAGATGTTAGAAATTTTGCTATTAAGTAAAAGAAATATTAATTTCATTAATATTAGGTCTTTTACAGACTAATTACATAATCGCAAGCTTAAAAAAAAAATAGTTGAAAGGAAACGCGAAATATTTCAATAAACGATCAAATAATTCTCAGAACAAAAAATGAAATAAAAACTCATTTAAAAGTGTAAAATTCACTAAAATAGTAAAAAAGAGTATTAATTTATTGCTAACTGAAAAAAAGTAAATTAAAATACATAAAATAATGTTGTTCCCCCGACAGTCGGTTCTACGTTAACGGTACGAGCCGGATTTACTACATATACATATCCGGTCAAGGACTGTCACTCCAGAGGCACTCCCTGTACATGTATGGGGAATGTTTTTGCTGCTACATCAACAACATAAAATAATACATTGAAAGAGAAGGTCCACGCCAATATCCCAAGGTCAATTCGAGACCTCAAAAACGGAATTCGTGAGGCTATCGAGGACATAGGGCAGCCACTTTGCAATTCGGTTTTGGAAAATTTCATGACAAGGATATTGTCATGCAAGCGTGGTCGTGGTGGTCATTTACGGGCATACCTTCCTCTTTATAATGAAATAAACATCCGATCATTTATATTAAAAAATAGCATTTTTCTTTGGAAAACCCTTTATGATATAAATTCACGTCCAAAGACGAAAAATTTTGGCTAGGAAAATCTGGACAGACCCGGGTGCCCAACGGAAGTTTAAGGGGTTATATACCTTGTGAGCCTGAAAAAATGGACGATTGCCATAATTTTTTTTAAATATGTTTTAGAACTTTTATTGAAATGAGGCATATATCACACTGAAGGGTAACTCTCGAAGAAAACATTTTGGTGTTTTTATTTTTAAAAATGTTATTATTATTGTTGATATCACCCAAAAAAAAAATTTTCGCGATATGAAAACCGCTTTGCACCAAAAAAAAAACGATTTTTGAGGGGTTGTAAAATTAAAAAAAAAATTAATTCCACGAACTATGCAAATATTTATAAAAAGTGAACCGTTCAGATTCACGAGGTTGTAACTTCGAATAATTAAAAAAAAGTTTATGCGAATCGGTCAAATAGCTTGTGATAAATAATGATCACCGCGACGGTAATTTTCAAAAAACACGACTTCGAGATAATAGCGTCTAAAGTTTTGCGTGCACTTCATTTAAGCCTCGTTCCAAGAAAGGTCGCGCGCTTCCACGGTTTGTATCTTTCGTTCTAGTGCTCCGAACTTTATGATTTTTTGAATGTATATTTTTAAGTTGATGTACTTCTAGAATATGCCATAAAAAAATTTTCGATTTTTTAGTCCAACACAAGGTATATGTATAACCCCTTAAGTGAGTAAATTCCAGTGTTGCCAATTTAGCGACTTTGTCGCTAGAATTGACGACTTTTGCTTGAGTCTTGGCGACAAAAAAAAGTTTTGACGACAAAAATGATTTAGCGACTTATCTGGCGACTTTTGGAGAGCAAATCAAAACCGTTCTAGGCAATAGATACTTTTCTGTCAACTTGATTACCCGTGAATGCCCTTTACCTTCCATACTCTAGAGTAACAATTTACTGACTATAGATAAAATAACGCAATCCGTCGCCACTTTTTTTTAAAGAAAATTTTCGAAATTCCGTACGTACAACGACAACTACATTTATACAAATTAATAAGCAAATTTCAATTTTTAATTCCAGATGATCCGTTTTTGAGTAATCGATGCGACCATGGAGGAGGAAATGCTCCACGAGATTGTTTATAACTTTTTTTATAAATTAATATTTTTCCATAAAAATTTAGGATGACAGTCTTTAATGGACACTTAATAAAATAAAAAAATTACTTATTTCTTTGGTTGTCACAGTGGTGTTCCCCCTTAAAGCGTAGCTTTTTCTTTACTATGCTTAAATATATTTTATAAATCCATTTCAAGACTTTAATTAATAATAATATAGTAAATTGTTGTATGATTTGCCTGGTTTTATTATAAAAGCGTAATAGTTAATATAATATTATTAATTTTATAAATTTTCAAATTTCCATTTGAATCCAGTACTGGACCAACTTCGTAAATAACTTTTTCAACATTTCTTGAATCACTCATGCTTTCCAATGATATTTTAAAGACAAAAATGTTTTTCAGACACAAATTAACAAAGCGTTAGAAAATTTAGTAGACTAATCGAAACATAATAAAAAAAAACCAGTATTTCAGGAGATTGAATCTAACTTCCGTTGATCTCAAATTTCAGTAGAGTTGGTATTACTGGTTTAATTATTATTCATCTAAACATTTTAAGTCTGCAGCTGGCATCTTGTGCACCTCTCAGAATGAAATTTAGGATCCGCCCCTGATGGAGTTAGCGACATTCTAGCGACTTTTGATATTGGCCCTAGCGACTCAGATTTATGGGCGTTGGCAACACTGACAAATTCATGTATAATTTTTGATAAACGATTGCTCGGTTTTATTTTTATTTTTTTATATATTTTTCGGTAATGTTTGATGACTGCACTTGTTGAAACTGCCAATATGGAAGTATTACATAATATAATATGGATTGGTGCGTGACTACCATTCGGAATTTAGAGAGAACGTAGGTTCGAATCTCGGTGAAAGACCAGAATGTTTTTTAATATCGGTCTCCACTCGGCAGGCAATGGCAAACCTCCATGAAAAAGCTCCCCATAAAAAAATATCGGCCTTCGGAGTCGATTTGAAACTGTAGGTCCCTCAATTTGTGGAACAACATCAAGACGCACGCCACAAATAGAAGGAGGAGCTCGGCCAAACACATGAATTCATTTCAACGGAAAGAGTTGTACGAGGTCTCAAAATTTAGCTAATAAAGTTTACTTTAAAATACAAAATGAAAAATTTAAAAATATTGGATCCGCCATTTTGAAATTGGGAAATCTAACATCCAGATTTGTAATCAGCGACCCAAAAAACCCCGAGTAATAAATTTTAAGTGGATTTGAGTAGTTTCAAAAATTAGCCGCCATGTTGTGGCCGCCATCTTGGATTTTTAAATTTTTTATTTTGTATTTTAAAGTAAACTTTATTAGCTAAATTTTGAGACCTCGTACAACTCTTTCCGTTGAAATGAATTCTTTGGCATAGGTTATTAGAATGAATTTAATGAATTTTGATTACATTTTTAGCCATATTAAATGAGCCATCTTGAATTTCGTTTTTGGCCACTCTGCATTGAAAAGTAGATAAAATGAGCTAAATTTTAAGCCCTATTAGAACTCTCTAGGTCAAAAGGATTTTTGGATGGATAGGGTCTCCCGTTGAGAAAGAATGCCCCATATATATATTTAATAATTTTCTATCTGTTAATATAATCATGCTGTAAAATCATTTCTCTATTTTCTCGTAAAATGTAACTTTTAGCTTCGGCCCAATTGATACCACAGTACGGTTCTGCACCGTGAAAATCTACTTCCGATCCCGCCCAAGCGAGTTCATCAGCAATTTCATTATCTTTTATTCCAGAGTGACCCGGAACCCAGCAAAGTACAATTTTACTTGTTGCACTAAGTTCTGCCTGCGGGCAATATAACTCAAAGTTAATATCCTGACTTAATTTAAACTAAATCACAACCCAGGAAATTGTGAACTTTGGGAAAAATCCTTAAATCAATTTGGAAGAATTTTTCTGATAAAGCTTTCTCAAACACTTTTTTGGTGCTAGGGATTCCAACATTAACAGAAGAATTTGATCCCGGGATTGCGGGATCTTTAAGAGTAAACCCGGAAGTAATATAAGCCAATTCATGGATTTCCGGGACCTGAAAATTACCAGGATCCCGGGATTGGTATCCCTATTTGATACCTATTTCGTAATATTTCATTTGATTTTAATTGAAAATATTATCATATAGTCATGTTGTAAAATGATTTTTCCATTTTATTAGAAAATGCACCCTTTAGGTTATCCGGGACCGTATTTTGACCAGTAGTGATGCCAAAATTAAGTATAACTGTAATCATTATTCTCTTAACAGTAACTATTGTATCGAATTGTGAAAAATCGGCTAAGTAGCTTTGATGTCGGCATACAAACAGCATTTTCTAAGGCTTGTAGCTGAATTCCGTCAAGATAAGGAGGTTAATTGTTATTTTTAATTGTTTTTTCGACAAATTAAAAAAAAGTTAATTGATATTGTTTTAATTGTAAATAATTTAATTGCAGTGTTGCAATCACTTTTTTTAGTAAATTAACAAGTGAATTTGTATTTAATAAAAGTTAAATACGGTAGAGTAGGTACAAGTTAAATGCAGCAATAAAAATTATGAAATAAATAATTAAATACAATTCTAAAGACTATAATGTACTTATACCACTTATACTATGGAGGTGTGGCATCGTCTACCGAGAGGCGGCCGCTATTAGAAAAAATTTTCCTACCAACTGCTGTTCCGTGCATGGAGTTTCTAGCCTGTGTAGTTCTGAAAAGTAGTCACGTACCAACCCATTTGGGTACGGCGGACAAATATAAAACTTATGCAAAAAATGTCATACATTTTCTTTGAAATAAATGAGCAGACGAAATAAACTATGAGCCACCGTCAATTGAATTTGTTATCAAATTGCGTAACATACTTTTATTCTTCTTCTATATGCTAGAAAGGTAACTAACATACTGGCATAATAGATGTTTAAAAATTAAATGGTCAAATGTCAATAATGTGAAAATATTTTTCAATTTCTCAATACAAATTACTAATTTGAACTTCATCTAATAGAAAAAAGCAAACAAATAATAGTTTTTTGTTTTTCCTTGTGAAAATCCATATTCAGCAATTCATTCATATTTACATATCTTATTTTTGGTTAGTTAACGTAGATGAGCGTAATCAAGAGAATTATGGATGGCGTTTGCTCATGAGCGTAAAGTGACATCATTTGGTGATAGGCGAAATAAAATAACAGAAGATTAAATTTTGAGTTGTACAATTTCTCATCTTACCGTCGGTATATTGCATGTGCGTATGAATTATTTCATGGTGGAATGCAAATACAATATTTGTGTATATAATTAGCTGAATTCGTATTTATATTAAGGGTATTATTTAAATAATTTGCTCAAGAAGGTTTATTAAAAATAAAAGTAAACTTTCTAAATCATTCCTTTATATTAAGCGCTAGTATTCATCAACACAATCTCTGTTTTGTCATAAAAGCACCGCTGTCAAATCATTGGCTTTTTTTTTTATTAACAAAAATTTCGATATTTTATATATTTCTTTATAAGTAAGTTTTTACGTGTTGATTACTTTTGTGTTTCCATTTCGAATAATTTCATTTTAATTTTAATGTTTGAATGTTTTGTTTATTTATGTATTTTATTCTGACTGTGCTTATGGGGAACCGATCACTCAATACTAACCTCAGTTTAAAGAAAACAACCTTTAACTTTACTTTAAAAAATGGCCAATTCATGTTTCTTACGTTGTGGTATTACTAACGAATGCTATAGAAATGCACATTTTGACTGCGCTCTCACAAGCAAAAAGGCTTCCGCATTTAGTTATCAAACAGCAACGAAGTAAGATGAGCGGAGACTGTGCTGATTTTATTACGTTTAAATATGGCCAATATGGAGGATGGTTTCATGTGTAGAAGTCCACGCAACTGGGGATAGTTACTGATCGCCATTCACTTGGGAGTGGCCAGGACGATTCTTCTGCATATGGTTCAAGCAGCTCACAACGTTCGGGATTAGCCCACGTATCCTCTGGGTAACTTCCGAACACCCGTTCGAGAGTGAGCTAACGTGAGAAGGCGAAGCATTCCAGGATAGCTGGTTGTGCGCTGGGTTTGGGACCCTCCACTTAAAAATTCCCCCAATGAAAAGAATTACAAAGCCTCGGATGAGAACTACCTTTACTGATGACGACCCCTGAAAACGAAATAAGGAATGTGATTTGAGGGCATGCACCTGGAATGTCCGGTTCCCTAATGGGAAGGTGACTCTGCCCGGCTGGTTGATGTCCTCGTGAGAGTAAAGGCTGATATCACTGCCATCCAAGAGATGCGATGAACGGGGCAAGGCAAAAAAACCATAGAACCTTGCGACGTCTACTACAGCTGCCATGTAAAGAAGCGCAAAATCGGTGTCGGATTTGTTGTGGGAGAGACACTTCGTCGCCAAGTACTGTCGTTCACTCCAGTGGACGAGCGTCTCGCAATAATCGGCATCAAAGCGCGATTTTTTAACATCTCGCTAATTTGCGCCCACGCAGAAATACACTTGAAGGTTTGCCATTGCCTGCCGAGGGGCGACCACTATTAGAAAAATGTTTTTCTTCATGTTGGTGTTTCTCTCTGTGAATTCCGAATGATAGTCATGCACCAATCCATTCGGCTACGGTGGCCGCTAAGATTAGTACTAACTGAAAAAGAGTTGAATGTAATTAAACTAGTGCCCCCTATGTGTTTGATCCGGGGCTTTTTAGCCCTTGTGTAACACATCGGCAGTCAGTGGGAAACCTCCGAGTGTATTTCTGATATGAAAAAGCTCCTCATAAAAAACAATTTACCGTTCGGAGTCGGCTTAGAATTGTAGGTCCCTCCATTTGTGGAACAACATCAAGCCCTACACCGCAAATAGGACGAGGAGCTCTGCTAAACTCCTAACATGCTCCAATTATTTATTTATTTATGGGTATATAGTATTGCAACCACATGTTGTCAAAAGCCTGTACTAGTAGTCAGTTACTTTTTTTGCATAAATGCAGTATTTATTTAGAATTGCAGTCACTAGTGATTCTTATTATTAATGACTGGTAAGCCCTTTTGCAGTCATAAGTGAATAACGATATTTTTAAGCAGTCATTTGGTACACTTTGCCACAAGATATGATATTTTATTAATAAAAAAATAAAAGATTTATAAACTATATTATAACTCAAGTATTTAGCAGCATTTATTTTACATTATTGCATATTTAAACTTTTATAGGTTGTGAAAATTAACAAATTAACGAATTGTTGATTTATTTTACGTCCTATGAGTTTTCGTTACAGTTGTACTTAATTGATTTTCGAAAGATATTATATAGTAAAGTAGGTAAGAAATAATACAAACCTCTTTTTAATTTCCAGCAATATTTTTCAAAATTTTTTTCACAAAGCGTTCGACGACGAGGAGTATTTAATTGTGAAACAAATGAAAAAAGATGTTCGACTGTAGCTGAAAATTGCAAAGGTGAATTGCATATTTCCAACATCTGGAAATCTGTTACAAAATCAAAGCATTACGTAGGGTATGACAAAGACACGTAATACCACAAATGTTCTTCGAAAATGTATGAACTCAAAAGTCTCTAGTTTTTAGAAATGAAAAAAAAAGTGGTTTTAAATCAGCTGCAATTTCGCATAAATACTACTACTAAATATAATATTTTTTGACAACTAATTTAGAAAATAGTTATATTATAATAAATAAATAATCGTATTGAATATAAGACTGGCCCGTAAACATTTGTTACATAAGTATTGAGTTGGCCGTTCCGCCAAAAATTGTCTGGTCTGGTGTTAAAGATTTTGTTGAGCCAGTTTTTAAAGACCTCTTCGTTATGGAAGGTAACGCCCTGCGTATGATTTTACAGGGAGCGTAAAAGATGGTAATCGGTCGTTGCAAGGTCCGGAGAATACGGCGAATGGTTAATTAGAGCTCCATTCGAGCTCTTGGAGTATTGTTTTGACAACTTGTGCAAAATGGGGCCTGGCGTTGTCGTGAAGGAGTATGGTTTAACCATGTCGATCAGGTCTTTTCAGTCGGACAGCCTCATTCACGCGTTGTAGCTGGGCAATGTAGAGCTCCTTGTTGACCGCGGCATTCTTTTCGAGCATTTCCCAGTGCATCATGTTCTCCCAGTCACACTAAACAAATATAATGACCTTCTGATGCCACCCACTCCTATCTTTCCTTGATATTGATGTAAAGGCATCATTTCTCATCTCCCGTGACGATTCGATACAAAAAGCGCTTTTTATGACCGTGTTGCTCGATGACGGGCGAGATGCTGAGAAGCAATTTGAAGGTGACTTTCTTTGTTTTTTTCGTTGAGCAGGAGGCAGGGAGGCACCCAGGCTCCCAATTTTTCGGTAAATACCAATGAATGAAGGTGATTAAGAGTTCATTTATGATTGCAGTTCATTTTTTCCGCCAATTCACGACTGGTTCGCCGACCGTTGTCCTTCAAATGTGATTTGAGACGTTCTTTGTCGAACTCCGCTGCGCGACGTGTCATCCCCGTCAAAGTTGCCATTTTTCAACTTTGTAAACCATTTAGGTGCTGTAGACTCGCCTACGACACCTTCTTCATACAAGTTGCAAATATCCCGGGGTGCTTCGGCGACGGCAGCTATTTGACCTCGATGAAAAGCAAGGAAGAGCAGGTTTGTCCTTTGCCAAACAGTAAACAAATCCGTGTAAAATAAAAGAATATATGAAAGCGCTATGAACTTATTCCCAAACCCAATACTTATATTTTAAATGATGAGTTAATGCACTTTTCAATCTGCAATTAGTTGTCTCTGGTTGTTTTGTTTTGCTATTTACTACGGTTTTGCAAATTAGACACATGTTCAGAACAAAAGTTCAAACTATAGCGTTGATCATAATTCAATAATAAAATGTTTCGGATGCTACTCAATCCATGATGCAATTAGGAAGTAAGGGTAGTAAGGTAGTAAAAATTGAAAAAGGGCCGATTTAAACCGTTGAATAATAGAACTATGTTATTTCATGAACAAACAAAAAAAATAAATAATTGGCGCGTACACTTCTGTTAGGTGTTTGGCCGAGCTCCTCCTCCTATTTGTGGTGTGCGTCTTGATGTTGTTCCACAAATGGAGGGACCTACAGTTTCAAGCCGACTCCGAACGGCAGATATTTTTATGAGGAGCTTTTTCATGGCAAGTACATTTCATGAATAGTACTTAATTATTTGTATTTTTAACTTAACCATTACCGTGGATTTGCGACATAAATTAGTTTGGAGAAAAAGAAATCCATTATTTTCTCGGTACATGGCTGTAATGATCGATATCGTTTAAAGTATCGATCAAACAATTTAGAGTTCATGCTCGTTGTCGAGGTGGAATTTCACACCAAAAAATTATTTTGCTGTTTTTTTGTTTGTTTCATTTAGTTGTGAGTTACAGGGTGTTAACAATGGAAGTCAACAAAGAGACAAATCGATACATTTTACAGTTTTTCTTTGATAAAGGCGAAAATGTAAACCAGGCTGCAAAAAATTGAGAATGGTGCTTATGGTCCCGATACTGTAACATCTATAAGGTGCGGTACTCGAAGTGTAACCAACATCAGACCGGTCGCTCCGCTGATGCCTGTGCAGCTCGAGCTCGTGACGAGTCCGACGGCTTATTCTATTTGGACCATTTTGGAGAGCAAGGTCCGAACTAAAAGATTCACCAGTCTCGAGGCGCTGAAAGAAGCCATTGTCCGCGAATAGGCCAAAATACCTGCAAGTCACATTGGAGAAACTGGACCGTCTCAAGGTCGTAGTCAAGGCAAAAGGTGGTCATACCAAACAAAATTTTTGGTTACACTTCGAGTGCCGGACCCTGTAATTACGTGCAATTTCGGTTTAGCCGATTCCGTTCAGTCATTTCTGATGTTAAAAAAAATGTCAATAATGTCAATAATGTCGATAAAATTACAGAAATAATTGAAGTTGACCGGGATGTTAGTACTCGTAGTATCGCCCTTAAAACGAAACATTTTACGTAAAAATAATGGAATTCTTTTTCCTCAAACTAATATATTGTCAATGCATGTGATTGCCATCATATATGGTATACTGTATTTCATGGTATTTGTTTTTTATAAATCTGTATTTAGTAATGATTCCCAAATTTTTCCCCACAAAAAAACAAAAAATAAAATTGCAATAAGTTTGTGATTGCAATAAATTGATGACTTCTCAGTTATGGCTAAAAAAATAAAGACAGACTAACTTTTGTAGTTCATGACTAACAAAAAATTATTGCATTAATTTGGCCTCCAATCAAATGAATACAATAGTCAAAAAATATTGCGTTACTCAACTTCTTTGATACCATCTTAATAAGGAGCTACCCCATTGTTGGGGTATCTAATTCTAGAAAACATGTAATTGTACCCTGCTTATAGTTGATAGTGTCCATGGAATAGGAATAGTTTCGCCATAAAAGTAATTAACCACAATAGCGGTTCAATAAAAACCACCCAGTAGTGGATAACAGCTTCTGGTGGTGATAGAGAGTTTTTGCAGCTTTCAGCTTTGTATGGAATTTACAGTACATAGATGGGATGAAATAAAATGCTAAACTCGTGCAGTTTAGCACAACGCCGGCATTAATATGATATAATAATTAGTTAACAAATGCAGAAGTCATGAAAAAAATCAAGGTCTCCAAATCCTTTGAAGGTAAACTTCACGAGTAGCATAAAAGTTTAATGGAGGCCGACTAATTCTATGCCCCACATACTCGCTTAAGCTCCCAAATATATACACACATACTTATGTGCATATGTATGTTTAAAAGAAGATGGGACGCTTGATGTGAAGTTTCTAACTTTTGAATACGCCACCACTTCCACTTTGCTCCACAATCGCCCACAGCAATTTCGTGGCTGACAGGCAAACTGCGCGTTTCCAGCACCTGCTATAGCATTCGCCACAATTCGAAAGTCGCATTCTCCATTGTTGTTTTTTTTTATTTATTATTATTTTCCTTTTCCTGCAAGTTGTTTCTTTATTCCTAGGTTTTTTTTTGTTCGGATATACCCCGAAGCATTGCTGTGGTGTTGTTATCCCACACTGCTCAATAAATGTGTACCAAGTGATTTTTTGATTTTTTTTTGTACGCCACATAGCGCCATAACGCCGACAACAGCAGCAGTTACGTGCTCCAACTCCAACAAGTACGTAGAAACCACTGAGTCTGTGTGCAGTAGACAGTCGGGTTGAAGTAGAGCGAAGGGGCACATAAATGGAATAAAAGTTCAGCAAAAAGAAGCAACGAAAAGCAAAACAGTCCATGCATAAGCACAACGCAAATCCCAAATGGCAGTGGGTAGCCGGTAGCAGCAGTGGCAGCCATAAAAACAAGAGCAACATCAACAACAATGCAGCAATAGTAATATCAACATCGACATCACCACCGCAAAAAAATAGTCGTAGTTACTCACGTAGGAGTTGGTGGGCTCGGAGTGCAAACCTCTTGGTGTTGGCAACAACTGTGGCTTGCCAAATGGCAGCTCAACCCGCGCGTCCTTGGTTGCCACCACAAGGTTCTACGTGCTGCTGTTGATAATGTATGTACTTATATGTTCCTGTGTGTATGCGACCAACTGACGACCTGCTGCCGTCAAGCTTTTCTCACCCCAATCCATAACCAATTTAAGCACCCGCATCCACACCCAATTAGTCGCCTTCGTCAGGCGTTGCGAACATACACGTAAACTGTAAGTCGTACATACTTTAACACACACTCAAGCCAACATCAGCAACCACGGCAGTAACGACAAGTGTATACACAAGCGCACGGCCATCAACAGCCGCACGATAATCTCGTATGCTGCACGCTTTGGGGTATTCGGGAGCACGTCATCGCCGTCGTTGACGGTCGTTAGAGATGACAGACGGCCAGAATGTCAGCTAGCCAGTCAGTCGTTTCACTGCCAGCCACTTGGAGTAATCGAACGAACGAACATCAACAACAACGTAAGCGGGAGTACGAGTATTAATGCGACGACGGTTGGCAAGTGGGAAGGTAAAGTGACAGTAGTGGCAGTGCCAGAACCAGAAAATGTGCAGATGCTACAAGCCTCGCCTCTTTGTATTTGTTAGCATTATTTTTGCGGCTGTTTGTATTATAGCTGCTGCTGTCTGGTGGCAGTTGATGTTGTTGTTGCCATTGTTATTATGACCGTTGATTTTGTTGTTGTTTTGGCTCGTTTTTATGTCTATTTACGTATATACATACATACATATTTATATACATTTGTATTTCTGAGGCGCAACCAAAAAAGTTTTTAGAATTTTTATACTTCAGCGTGGAATTTTAAGCGTGCACCTTCATTGGAGGAAGATGAAAGATGACAATAATCATAATATGATTTTTGATAACCTATCACTATCACGTTACAAAACCGTCTATTTCTGTCTCGCCGGCGTGTTGCTCTTCAAATTAAGGAGTTTCCAATGACATCGCTCCGAAAAGTAGTAAATGGAAACCATTTTCAAAAAATTGCCGGAAGCTGGTACCGTTCCTAACTTGCTTAGTTATACGCTAGTCAGAGTAGGGTCCGATTTTATATAGGATAACATTGATTCGGATTAAGCATTACCTTCCTTGCTGACACTATGCAGCAAAGATCTTGAACTTAGTGGCCAGGAAAAGTTGGATGGTGAAAAGATGTAAACGCAATAAATTTGGCGCTTAGCCGAAGACGATATATGCGAGAAGCCAATGAGGAGCTACGCCGAGTACATATGTATATTCGAGTCTTACTTTTCTGCTGAGGCTCCCTCACTCTCTCTAATCTCTTTTTTAAGGCGGATCTGGACGACTTTTTAAATATAATAAATAAATAATTGACGCGTACACTTCTGTTAAGTGTTTGTTCGAGCTCTTTGGCGCTTAAAGCCTTTTTTAAAGCTTGACCGAGTTCCTCTTCCAATTTCTGATGTGTTGTTTTGCCACAAATTGAAGGACCTACCGTTTTTATGCCGCCTCCGAATGGCAGATGGCTTTTTATGAAGAGCTTTTTTCATGGCCGAAATACATTCGAAGGCTCGCCATTACCTGCCGACGGGTGGCTATTAGAAAAATCTTTTTCTAGAATTTGGAGTTTCATGCCCGAAGTTTTCAGCCAGGGCACTGCAGTGGTAGTCAAGCATCAACTCATTTTCCTACGGCAACCACCAATATAATGGTAATCCTAATTATCAAGTCATTCGGACGGAAAATTAAAATCAAATCGATCCGAACAAAGAGAATTTGGGTAATTTTAGGTACGCTCTGTGAAACTGAAAGTAGAGATATTGGATGTAAAATTGCCAAGAAAAGTTATTTGGACACCCGCAGTGAATCCGTCTTTAGTTTGAGAACAACGCCGAATGAATACCTGGCACTGAGAAAAAGCCTTGCCAAAATGATTCCGAAGCGTCCATTGCGGTAACACTTTCGACTGTCATGACATATTAAACGCAGATGGATGAAGCTTGTATGTATTGATACAAAAATATATTATTCAGTATATCAAATTTAATGACACACAAGAAGCTTTTTAGGGGTGCTTGGACCCCCTAAAATAGCCTCCATAAATCTGTTCGTATAAGAATACGTATGTATGAGTGGCGCTTGGGGGATCAACGACGATGAATGCTTCTGAATTGTCATGACAAGCACGCAAGCAGTAAACTTGCAAACTGACAAGTGTGCAGTGAGAGAAGAACCCAAAGTGCTAGGTGTACAGATAAGTGCAAAATATTTTAGCTTATTTGTGGCTAATGGTGTATGTATTTGGTTACGTTGGTTGGCTAATTAAGGAATATTTAAGTTGTTAGCAAATTGGAAATACTAACATACAACTCGTTTTGAAATGATTGTTATAAAATAGCGTAATCGATGTTTCTAATATAATTGAATTAAATATATGTATAGGTACTTATATACCGTTTTGAAAAAGTTCCCGGAATGTATTCATAAAATTCAAAACACAAATTTATTTCTCAAAAGTGTTATTATCGTTTTCAAAGTACTAGTCATCAACTGCAAGGCACTTACTATATGTCAACGAGAGCATTTGACCCAGCCCTCGAAACATTTCTGAAACTCTATATTTCTATTACTTAATTTCGGCTGATAAAATGCGTTCCGCGTACTGGTTTTTTGACTCACTCAAACAGAAAAAAGTTGCAGGGAACCATATGAGGTGAACTTGATGGCTGATGGATAGTTTTCTTTTCATTTTTGGTCCAAAATTCACTGATAATGAATGCACAAATTCTTTCTTTATTGGCGAATTGCTCCAAGTAAACCTCTCATAATTTTCAAATCTTTCTTTATTAACTGTCTGAAAAAATTCGTGGTGTGCAATACCTTTATAATCCATAAAAACCGTGAGCATCGTTTCCTTTTTGACTGAAAACGACGTGGTTTTTTTATTCTTGGTTCATTCGGAGTTCTATACTCATTCTCTGATTTCTGGTTTGCGTGTCGTATTCATAAACCTACGTCTCGTCTCCAGTATTGATGCGTTTGATGAATGTTGGGTCCAATTCAGCCTTGGAAATCATGTCTAGAGCGCAATATCAACACGGACCCACGGTGCATGAAGTTCATATCCTTTGGGACCAACTTCGCAGCAACACGGTGCAAACTCAAATCATTAACTAAAATGTCCTGAACGATCCGGTTATTGTTAAATTTTTCTTTTACTTTATTGATGTTTCCATCAGTTTTTAATATTGACGGCCTGCCACTCCATTCGCCATCCTCGATAGACTAACGATCTCTTCGGAAGCGTTCATGGCACTCGAAGACGGCTGTTATCGTTAAAGAATCATTACCGGAACAGTTTCCCAACATTTCTAAGGTTTTCGCACTATTGAATCCATTTCTAACGCAAAATTTAATATAAACTCGTTGATGAATTAATTAGTTTTTAAAATTATAAAAAATTGAAAACTGACAGCGGTAGATTTACTCAAGACGGCCTAACTTTTATAAATGTCAAGTAATGGTAGGAATGTTAATCACAGATGTGGCGACCTAACATCCAAGAAAATACGCTAAATATCTAACAAGACCAGTGAAATTTCACAATTCCCATGACTAAACCTTAATGTTTACATGACTATTGTTAAAGAACATAACAAAATAGGCGACCTTAAAGTAGAACTCTTAATAATATAGCTACCATCAATATTTTTTTGCAAACATTCATTTAGCACGGGACAACCCGCTAGATTTTTTTTTAATCCGGGGTAGTAATCTTTCCAATACGGATACATATAAGTAGTTATAGATGCTCGTATATAGTACTTACTAAGTACTTGTATTCATGGAAACCAAAAACTCGCACACGGGAAGCTGCACTTTCTATTTTAAATTACTTCTTGTTTCAGCCTACTGTTATTTTTCACGTGGGTGTGCAATATGCTGGTAGGTTGAACGGTTATACATAACTCGAAATCCTTATAACCAGAATCGTTAATGGCAGCGCATAAGCTAAACAACAGCAGCTACACAAAGTTATTTCCATGTGGTTAGTTAGAAGTGGGACAGTTCGGTTTTCATGTAGGGAAAATCTGGTCAGTTTTATAATAATATATTATAATATATATATAATTCGCGCGTACACGCTTTTTGGGTGTTTGGCCGACCTCCTCCTCCAATTTGTGGCGTGCGTCTTGATGTTGTTCCACAAATGGAGGACCTACAGTTTCAAGCCTACTCCGAACGGTAGATATTTGTTTTTTATGAGGAACTTTTTTATGGCAGAAATACACTCGGAGATTTGCCATTGCCTGCCGAGGGGCGACCGCTATTAGAAAAATGTTTTTTTTCATTTTGGTGTTTCACCGAAATTCTAACCTACGTTCTCTCTGAATTCCGAATGGTAGTCACGCACCAACTCATTCGGTTACGGCGGCCGCACTAAGCAACTAACAACGCAAATCAAAGACATCTCGGAGTTTCTCGATATCGGGGAAGAAACGAGGTACTTTATCGAAAGGGAGGTCGCGGATCGTATTATAGCAAAGCGAATATATATAACATTGTATGGAAAATACTTTAGAACAACTTCGATTGGAGTAGTGTAGTAGTCTCGCTGACATTATAAGTAGGGTGGAACCTGGCATGGCAGATATTAGAGCAAACGAACTGAACAAGATGGAAACTGAACAAGATGCCTTTAAATTATCTTACGTTTCTACTCATTAACCCACGTCACACCAGAAGCGCTTTAGATTCAAACAAGGGTGTAGGGTATTATGTATATGATTATTGATGATTGAATTGCAAAGTCTGAAAGGATATTTGCCGAACTGTTTCCTCATATGCAACCCAAGTCTCTATGTTTGCTGTGAAGATCACCACATATTGCCATTTGTATGTATTTGTTAATTTACGTTAATCGATTTTGTACTGATTTCGTGCGGTAGCAGTAATTCCACCACCAGGAAAGTATTTACTAAACACAAGGATGATGGATTACCAGGTTAGGCCTTCAACTCTGGTGAAAAGCGAAATTAAGCGAGTAACTTCGGCTGCCACGTCCAAGGAGAGTTGGCAACAGAGTTCATGCCTTCAAGAATTCACACATCATCAACACAACCTCAGTTTTTTCGTAAACAAACCGCTATCATCACCCCGGTTACATCAGCCAATCAGCTTATACTTTCAAATTCGCGGAGAGCCGGTTAACGGTCTAATATTGGTCACACCTTCTGCATTTTTTCACAACAGACTACACATTTTGCTGTTACTATATTTATAGTATTATCATTCATTACATTTACAATAACACCGGTAGCGATTTTTGGGAATTCAGTGAAAAATAGCTTTTTTCTGGTCAATATTGTAACTTACACCGCCAATAGTGCCGTCTCGTCGGGTCATACACAGTGAGAGCTCGGGTGGGTTGGCGTAATACAAATATCTTTGTTCTCCGAAGTCGACAGAACAAAGAGTTCAATGTATTTACTGCGGATTCTTCTACAGTTCCAGAATTTTATAATTAGAGTATTAATATGTTAAGAGTTGCATTCACTTAATCTAGTTAACATCTTCTTTGTTAGATTCGAGAATTCATCTTCGGAAAATTATGTTGAATTAGTCGGACTGCTAGCAATTAGTGAGCGATTCTGCTAGGATGCTTCTCTGCAAGTGCCACGAACTATTTGCGAGCAGTAATTAAGTTAAGAACTTCGTGACTTTTCTCTTGCTGACAGCGAGATGAATTGGGTTGAGTTATATATAAACAATCTCTTCGTTAAACTTAGTTTTTTACAGTTTTTGTTTTAGATTCTTTTTAACTTGTAAGTAGGTAGCGCGGCTTTTTCACATAGTGTCGGATGATATATGGTTACCATTGTAATTTACACAATGATTTTTATCATGTGATTCGCAGTCGTTTGTTTTGTGCTTACCAGCGCACCTTACGTTTGATTTTCAAAAATGACAAATCGAAATAAATAAGATAAACTGGACGAGCAAGTGCTAGTCCATCATATTGTTCCTTAATGGTTCAACTCAGAGATAAGATTTAATTAGACTGAGTACGAGAGTAAAATATGCAGAAGTAAGTGGTACGCAAGTAATAAGTAGATATATGGTATGTGTGACATGTGATATGGGCTTATGCAAAGTTTACACTTCATATTACTGATAATTGTTAATAATGAAAATTTCTCCGCATTAATAATCAGGCAGCGTGAAAAATAAACCATGGGCAATAACTGTTATTAGGCAACAGAAAAAATAAACGCTGTGATATAACTCTCATGGGCGAAAAAAAAATGTCTCATTTAATAACTGTTATGGAGCAACGTTTTGGCGATAAAACTTATAACTATTATGTTCCTGCTGGCAGTTGATTTGTTGTCAAGTCCCAACATCAATACAATGATCTACCGATCTTTTTTCTGATCAGACTTATGTATTTTCGCCAAAAATTACTTTTATATTATTAAATGTTTTCACTTTATTAATTCCAGTTGACATCTTTTCAACACAATATTGTTTAATTCTCTTTTTAAATTCACTACTTTGGATCAGTATTGTAATTGGGGATATTATAATTTTTTTTATTTACTTTATCAGTTTCCATGTTGACTTCTGAATCTGTATAATCAAGGTCGGTTAGTGCAATAATGAAGAGGTGTCCAATAATTGCTGCACTCGCCGCACCGGCACCCACTGAAGGCCTACGACACTTAGATGTATACAGTGATCGATCTTCTCTTAAGTATTATAAGGCTGTTAAAACTAATCATGTCAACCAGAAAAACACTTGCATATAACTCTTTCGTGTGTGAAGCAAAAAAATAACTGACAATATGTGTTTGCTTCACTGTGTAGAGCGCACGCTTCCTGTAATCAGACACTTGAGCATCGCCTTGCCACACGTCCTGTTCACTTTAAGTGTGTATGGTTGCGTGTGCGTTTATTATCGCTTGATTCCGGCCCAACTACCGATTCCCGCCATTACCGCGACCACTGTCGCAATCGTGCTGTCAATGCTCCTTTAAGCCTTTAGCAACTGCAGTGGCAGTAGCAAAACAAAAATAACAATAACAAGGACGATAACACCAGTCACTGTAGTAGCAACAGTTTGGGACGGTGGTTAGGTGCAACAACAGCAACAACAAATAGAAAGCAACAAACTTGACAAGCACACAGTCATGTAGAAAGCAGAGAGCATGCTAGAGGCGATTGCGGCATTGGCGTACCGTGACATGACGGTGGTGCTAGCCGTGTGCAGTCCTTTTGAAGTTTGAGCTAAGTGACATACTGTTTATTGTTGAAGGGTGCTAAAATGCGGTGTGTGGCGCTTGGGCTTTTTGTGCGCCCATGTGAAGCGAGAAATTGTAATGCCAAGGGTTTCTGACGTCGCAATCAGCCGCGCTGATCAGGCAGGCAGCACCAAAGACATGACAGAGTGAGGCAGATGTTAGTAAGCAAAAAGGTTGAGCCAAAGACAGCCAAACTCAATATACAAACATGCAAACATACGAACATATATAAATGTGCAAGTATGTTTGTTTGTGTAGACTTGTGAGATTGGCATGAAGTGTGGCACTTATAATTCCGGCAATACTTACATATACATACAAACAACATTTTGATACAAACAAACATATTTATGCGTGAACTTTTCAGTTACATTGATATACTGGAAAATTTATTTTGTACACATATTATTTGTTTTTCAAATGGTGACAGCTACGAAGTAAAAAATTCATATAGTTGAAAAAAGAGGTTTCAAGGTTTAGAAAATCTCTCGGATGTGATTTAAAAGTAAATATAGTACTCCTTTAGAGTAAATTCTTCAAATTTACTTGTCTTTCATGTGCGTCTTGTTTTCTGCGAAATTGAGGGCTCTATCGTTTCATGGCGTATCCAAGAAGCAAATACTTCTTATGAGAAGCTTTTCATGACAGAAAACCTTTCGGAGCAGTGCTCGCGTGGTGCGAAAACGGTTATAATACTGCCTTTTTGAGAGTAAGTAGCTGCAACTATTGAAAAAACTGCCTAAGTTTGACCCTTCATCATTTGACCCATCATTTATGTCTTTCAGAATTTTTGCATGTTTTTCTAAAAGATACCAAGCTAAATAGATACATAGGTACGTAAATTGTATTTTTGTTTTTTGTGTTTCAAAGCAAAAGAAAGGTTAGGTTAGGTAGTGCTGGCTGATCTGAAAAAAGATCTCACTTAGAACTCTAGGGTTCATTGTATTGCCAGTGCTATGCATAAGAATTTGGAGTCGATAATATTATTTTATGTAATTCTTAATGTCTTCGCGAGTTTTAACAAGCCATTCAGTCTTTTGTCAACAAAATCCTTCATTTCACACCAAAAAAAGCGTTTACTGGTTTTTGTTTGTTCCATTCAGTTTTGAGTTACAGGGTGTTAAGATTTGAAGTTATTGAAGAGAAAATTCGGTACGTTTTATAGTTTTTCTTTAATAAATCCGAAAATGCAAGCTAGGCCGTTGAAATTGAGAATGGTGTTTATGGTGCCGATATTGTAACAGTTAATTACGTGCAATTTTAGTTTCGTCGATTCCGTTTAGCCATTTTTGATGTTAAAGAAAATGTCGATAACGTTGAAAATTGGTGATAAAATGACAGAAATAATCGAAGTGGACCGGCATGTTAGTAGTCGTAGTGAGAAAAAAAGTTGTAATTCAAAAATAAGCGCTCCCTTTTTTATTATTATTATTATTATTTATAGGAGATATGTACATACAATATAACCCTAACTTAATTAGCACACTGTCTTTTTTTATTGATTTAATTCTTAGCATACTAATAATAAGGATAACATAAATTTTTTTAAATTTCCACTTAGCAGAAAAAGATTGTGTACATTTTATCTGAAAAAAATATTATTTTAATATTCATTTTTTTAACTCAAATCCAATGATTTAAAAATATTTTTGTTTTATGAGGATTCTTATCAGAAACACCGCTATCAGAAGCTTTGCTGTCAGATTTTATTCATACATTAGCTTTTGATATCTGATGAAACGCCCAACTTACAAACTGTCAGATGGCGGATTTGGTCATTTGCACAAAAATAGGTAAATTTGCCAAGCAAAAAAAGTGATCATAGCTAAAAGTAATCATTCATCTCCTACCGGGCTTCATTCACACCTATCCATATCATTCTTTATTCGATATCAGTTTGCTGCACTTTTTTCAAAATCAGTACTGTAGAAATTTTAGAAGTATGCCTTCACTGAATATAAATAACTTTAAAACATTGGGATCTTTCAGGAAATGGCTTCTATGCAACGATTTTTGTGCTAATTAATAAATAATTTTAATTCTTATAGCTGGATGTTTTGTGGTAGGTTCCGAGCTGAAAACCCTCTGTGGACATGAGACAGCATACAACACACCTCAAATTGAAAAGGCTCGATCAAACGCCTAACAAAGGATGTATGCGTCAATTATTCGTACATACATGTATATACATATATACGAATATATATATAAATTATCTAAACATGTTTGCTTCAACTTATGCATTTTTGTGTGTGTATAATTCTTGCTTAAAGATAATATGAAAGCATATTTAATATATACTTATGTACCTACCCTGCAGGGAAAATCAAGGATATGGGACTGAAATAAATGCGTCGCCTTAGATGGATAGGTAAAGGAAAATTGTTCATATATATTTTTTATCTCATTTATATGTCCCTAACTCGAATGCTCTAATGAAATCCAAATTGTTAATAGATGATCATGCAGGATTTAAAATGTTTTAATTTTTATCATATCACTAACGGTATTTACACAAAGTGCGCTCAGACACTCAAAACTAAATCAGTATTCAATTTGAAGACTATACACTAGTCAGACCTGCTGATAGTTTGACTTTCTTAAAGCGTTCGCAGATAAAACTTTTCTGCTTAAGATCCCTATATCCATTCAATTCATCACTTATATTCCGTAATTAATCCTTTCGATAAGCAACCAAAGTTAAACTTCATACCTAACTTTGGTGGCGCACAACTTTCGGCCCTTCTTTTCAGTTATAAAGTCTAAACCTAAGGACATAGAATGGTGGTGGATGTGTTGTCTGAGTGACACAGCTCAGACCCAATAACACAAAAGATGCCATTTTGAGACACCACTTGTAGAATCACAGCTTTTTATTAGTCGAACCATCTTGATTTGACTACGAATCTGCCTATGTTGTCTATTTTCTTTTCTGCAACTTCTTGCAAGTTGACCATCGAGAATTCCCCCCAGCATTGTATGTCGTAGAGCACCCATAGTGAAAGACTGTTTCCTTAGATTCTTCTTGATTGCTGCTTCTGCATTTATTGTTGTACGGCCATCCCATCTTTCTGGCAAGGTCTTCGAAAGGCCATTGGCCGGTTATTGTTGACGTAATTCTGAATATGTCTGCTCGTGGCTTTCTTAATAACTCGTCAGTTCTGGATTGTTAAAATTTGGTCACGTTTGTTTAGTTATTTTTCAGGTATCCGTGTTAGTCCATCTGTCAACGGCCGGCTTCTGGCCTTCCTTCTATGTCTTATGGTCAGGTACCCAGATGAGAGGACATACTTAGAATAGTTTCGATGTATCATACTTAACTAGAGTCTCGTAAGTGTAGGTTTTTCCTACGGTGTTAGTGCATACATACATATGTGTGTATGTATGTATGAACAGTTGTGTGTGTTGGTTTTTACAATTTTATACAGGAATGTCGGAAGTGTGGCGCGCGTGTTTTGATTTCTCGCTACACAGCAATGCCAGGGCACGAGGAGCATGACTGGGTCCATTACCCTCATCTTTACTTCACACTGTCGAAATTCAAAAGGTGGGGAATAGTCTTTCAGTACATTCACTATGGAAGTGGGGTCGGGCTATTCGATTAAATAGTCAACTTGGTTTACTGGGCTCTCGAGTCGTCGCGCACAGTTTGCTTGCCAGTGGTTAGGACGGATAGCCTGTCGTTGTTCCGTCTGCTGCATGCAGACTGCTCAAACGAGTGAGCAGTCAACCGTATACATATATATTGTACATTTATACTTATTTATATAAATATACATATACGTATGTATGTATATTTCCTTCATGCTTAGGCATTTTGACCCGCTTTATGGGAGTGAGAAATGTTTCTGAATTGGAGACGTTACAACGGCGTAGTAAAATTGCTGGTTGAGACGATTGGCGACATGCTTGGGGGCTTAGAAATGAAGACCGGGGGTTTTAATGCTATTTGTAAAGGGGGAAATTGTCAAAGGAATCATCGGCTTCGTTAGATGTGGCCGGAGCGGTAATTGCGGGACATTTCATTTTCAGACAGAACCTGATTGTAAGTCACGCGTTTCTAACTGCGGCTTCGGTTGCGTTATTTCTCAAATGGAATGGATGGTTGACTCGCATCCAATGTGTAATTTTGAGCGGGGAAAATTCACGACAAGGGTTTGGCGCGTCAGCGTACACCATTTTATCAGACATCAGGCGTTAACGCTCTGAACACGAAGCAGGCTGCGTGCCAAACAGGGTAAAAAAAAATGTTTAAATACTCATGGCAAAAAGACGACAGAAAGTGTTGTCGGCAAGGTATTATAAAAACGGACGAGCTTTCAGTGTTAAGTTGTATTAGTATTTTTGTGTATTAAACACGAACATAGAGGCAAAGCAAGGCTGCCGTTGAGTGGGCGGGTGTCAATAGAGACAAAATCAACAGCAACAGAAGCGACGTTTATGACTTTGATTGTGGATGTGGAAATGGTCCTATGGATAGTAAGAGTAGCAGTAATGGTAAAAGAATTACATATCAAATTGGCTAAAACAGGAACCGTAGTGGTTGCTTCATTAAGCAGAATTCAAGACTAGCATGGGTGACCTGCATTTCCACCCCTTCATAAAACACCAGACACGCGTCAGGTTTATTTCGCATGACAACAACCAATAGCTCGACTCGTACTGAAGTTTTCTTCTAATCGTTGTGACTCGTGTGGGTACGTGCTGAAAAATGAGAATTCAGGGAGGCGTAAGCAATTGAAAGGCACGTAAGGACCAAGAAGGAAGGCGTGATGCATAGTAATTATAAAGGAATTGATTGTTGTTGGTGAGGTCACTCATGGTTCCATTTAGCTAGGACTGCAGCGAATTACGTGCGGAAATGTGTGTGTTTCTGCAGTGTTGGTGCTCGTATTCATGGTGTGGGGAGTGCGGGCTTCAATGGTGTGAAAGTATAACATTAAGTGGCGTCAGTGCGTATTTATATGGTCTATTTGTTGAAACATCTCTGCCCCTGTCGTTTTGATTTGAGGTTATGTTTTTATTTTTTTTACTTTCACTACGCATTTATGTTAATAATAAAATGTGGAGATTGTAATCTGCGATATGATGATGTACCAGGTGATAAACGAAAGCGAAGAGTGGGTAATCAATCAAACAGGCAAGTGAATTTTTAAATTATTTTCTAGTCTTTCTTTTAAATACTAATACATGTGATATTTGGTGCTATTCAAAGTCTGTTTGACGGGCAGATATTATCAGAGAGAGGGCGCTTAGAAATGTTCATCGAAATTAAACACGAAAAATTAGTTAAACTGGTAAGCAAAGCAAGTTAATTTCGAATATGTAGTGATTGAATTGGCAAGGTTTTGTTAGTGTAGCAGTCTGCCGTACATAATTTTTTCGCACAGGTTTGAAAATTATGCATTAATTTTGTTTGCCTCATAATATAAATATGCTTAGCGCCGACTTTCTTAAATCGAAAATTGCTTGGTAAAAAATGGAATGGAACTGTGAATGACTGGAAATTTACTTACGAGCACTTGGGCATTAGTGTCCGTTGCACTATCTATTTGAATTAGATCGTTATCATTTTAAATATTTTGAACTTCTCGCATATAAAAGGTGGCGCAGAGTTCATTACACTATGAGAAGATTTTTAATTTTTGCAAATGGCGTCGTAAGTCAATCATATTTGACACTTGCAAACTAGACAGCTGCAAGCAGACAAACAACGGAGCGTATAAAGGTCACAATAAAGATTTCCTGTACTCAACATTTTTTTATATATTTCGTAACCCTTACTTGGGTTCCCGGGAATAGAAATATTGAGGGTAATTGTAGGGTCGGTGAACAAGCCAGGAAAGGTATTACATTTCAACCTCTTAGTTATAGAACTCATAGAGCAAAAACAACTTTATCCAAGAGGCCAATAGGTCATGGAGAGATGGCTACTGTGGCCGCTAATTAATAAGAAAAAGACAAAGGAGATGCTTAGCCTTTCAAGAGAGGATATCTCGAAGGTCGTAGTTTGTATAACCGGTCATTGGCTTTTTGTCAGGCATTTCTTGAGATTAGGAGTTTTGTCCCATGAATATTGTAGAAGTTGTAGACATTAGGAAGAGGTTGAACATTTGCTTTGCAATTGTCCCGCCTTGACTAAAAACAGAGCAGATTTTCTAGATAAATACATTTTAAAGCCTCTTACGGAACTGTCCGCCGCGGGGTTTGAACCAATCATAAGAGCTACAAAATGGTTTGACGAAGAAAAATAAACGAGGTTTCCGTGCCGCACAGTGGTAGCACAACGCATCTGTAAGGTCTAAGCGAGTTGGTCATACAGACCGACTATCACCATAACCAAGCCTAATCTACTAGAAAATTATTCAGAAACAAAATTGGATGATTAATTTTGCGCCATATTGTATAAATCATTTTTATTCCAGTCTAAATTCTCTTTCGAAGCGGCTTGGGGATCTATAGACTAGACCAACAGCTCATTTATATTTACATTTGGCACCTAGAATTTGAAGCAATTAATTTTTCCATTATTTTCGTAATTTTCAAGTAATTTTTGCCATATTTTATTACTCCACTGAACCCCGTTGTGTTTGATATGCAGTTGTAAATCTTAATGTGAAACTCGTTTTCATCAGCATCTGCAATAATGCGTTTCCGAAAGAACCCTTAATACGGGGCTGTATTTAGCTGCTATCAATTCTAACTCACCGAAATTATGTGATAATCTTTGATGTTAGTATAAGTATATAAATGTTTTAATAATTCTGATTCCTGATAGCTAATTCTTTTTCTTTTATTATTGAATTTACTGAAGTCGAATCAGATCCAGCATTAATTTTTCATTTACTTTGCACAATTTGCATGTATACCTTTTTATCGGAACTCTTTGGCATTCGCTTCGATTTTGTTTTTGAAAAACGTTTAAAGCAAATCCGCGAAGAGTTTAATTTTTTTAGTGGGTAGGTCAACTAACTTCTTTTCAACTATGATCGAAATGGCAAGGTTTTCTATGATTTTAAATTTATTTTTCATTGAAATAAGCAGTTCTTGGACTTCTTGTAGGTATTTTCAGTTGCTGGCCTACATATATAGTTTTTATTTGTTTTGAAGTGTTGGTATTGATTGAAAATTTTTTTTTCAGTTTATATATAATATGTACCTCCGTTAGATTAAAAAGGGGGTGTATCCGTCGCTTGATATAAGCGAATCCTTCTTCATATAAGGTGTCGAATTGCAATGTCGGCACACTTGCCGTATCTGGTTTATTGCTAGTTAGGTAGAGGGGGCAGTAAGGGGGCGTCCATAAATTACGTGAGGTGTTTTTTTTTCAATTTTCTGAACCTCCCTCAACCCCTGGTGAGATGTCGTGAGATTTTATTCAACCCCATCCCCCAATCTCACGTGAGATTTTTCAAAATGTGGGTTTCTTATGTAAACGCGTTGGATTGTTATTGTAAAAAGAAAAAAAATTTGCTTCGTGCTTTTATTTACGACTAGTTAAGACTAGTAATCAATATTGCTGAGAGTTATAAGTGTAATAAAAATTTAACAATAGAAGACTTAAATCGTAAGTACTGCGATTAAAAAAAGAATATCTACTCTAATTCAGTCCATGGAGAATCATGCGCGGTTTCAAGAGAGACTATTGGGACCAACATGTCCATATGATTTTCAGTAAAATCATGTGCTCCTTCAACTTCGTTCTAATCTAGCCACTCTAAGGCGTTGACGCTTGCGCACAGTAACTCATTAGCTCGTCTTGTGACAATCCGTGAGGGTCGCACTTTGCGGAACATAGCTGGTGCAATGTGAGCTGCTCTCCTGTGCTCTGCAGCTCTTGTGATAGATGCGAAGTAAATACCGCATGTACTGCAGCATATTTTCTCTAAATCATCACGTATACTTGGGCAATAGAGATCAATAGGCGTGCTGATGAAGGCATTCAGCGGTTGAATCGGCACGCGTATTAGAAATGGAGCAAATGATTTTCCGTCATGTTCTTTAAAGTCCGGAATTGTCAAACGTCAACCTGAGTGGTAGGGCGTTCGGCTCATAGTGGCGCGAAAACCACGGACGGGCTACACTGTACCGCAAATTCAGATTAAATTGAGCTATTTGGTATAAAACAAATATGGTGGTTTGACAGTAGTAATGTATAACGTCGAAGTATGAATGAAATTATTTTCTTTCGAACGAATTAGTGAATGATCTTAATCATACTACGATTACGCTTGAGATTAAATCTTAAGCATGTACAATTTTTTTGTTTCAATCAGAAAAAAAATTGCGTGATATTTGCCGAGACCCCACCCTCTATCCAACGTAAGATTAGATGAGATGTGACTCGACCCCCTCCCCCCCTTAAACATCTCACGTAATTTATGGACGCCCCCTAATAGGTTGCTTGTTGCATTTCTATAAGTATTTGACGGTACTCAATTATTTCGTACTCAGAACTATAGACTTTTGAAAAATCAAGTCGAATGGAAAACTGCAGTCGTTTGAAATCAACCGGATATGCCTTAGTGTAGGATAGTGTGCAGGTGGAAACTAAATGTTGTTGGATTATATTCTTTTATTACTTACTTTTTGTTTGTTGTGCTCCCTTTACCAATTCCCGATCACTTTTCGGCAATATCAAAATATTGATTTATATTGAATGGTTTCGAAATCTGTGCCAAAATCCATTAATTTACAGGAAAGGGTTTCGAAACTATGTAAGTATAATCATAAGGAATTGATTTATATGGGGACTGCTACGCGTCCTTTACCAATACCGCCCACTTCTCTGAATTATCAAGTTTTATCTTTGATATCTGACGATAGAAACTTGCATTAAATTATTTAAACTTATTATGAATATGACCGATCTTTAAGAACAACATATCGTAAAATTCGTGTTTTTTTTTTGTGGAAATAATCATCCGAATGAGTCGAAAAATTTCAAGAAACTGCTTCTGACGAGGATAGAATAAGGAATGACAGTTATGTTGAGAATATTGCTGCTGTAGCACCAAGTGAGTCCGAACAACTTTCAACATCTATATCTTGACGATCTGAACAATTAGGCATTCATGAATCGAATTTGGCGGATTTTACCTGTAGACGTATAATTGTTAAGAAGCCTGAAAGAATCCAAATTTGTATGTGTTTTAATTTATTTTTTCTAGAACATTTTATTCTAGATTTATTTGTATTAAATTAAAAGTGATAAATACATAAAAACATTTAAATGGTTTTTATAGATTTCTGCGGTGGTGAGCATATGTGTTGGGTCATGTGCTCGTGTCGGCATCGCCTTTTGGACATTTTAAAGTAATTTTCAACCGGATTGCATATTAGTCAAAATACTAATACATTGATACATTTAGGGTTGTGGTCCTTCATTTTAGCATAAAAAAATGGAATCATTCTACCATCAAATACTTGATTCATGTATCTGATGTGAGTGTGGAAGGCATTAAGATCTGGAATCAAATATGGGCATCGCTGTGTGTGTATGTGTGTGTACATAGAAATAATGTAATGATAACTTCCTTCGCTATAAATCAATAAAAGGTGCTTAACATTTTTTTGCCATTTTTATGTTTGTGTATTATTTGCATAATAAAATTTACATAAGGATGAAATGGTGGATATAATTTTGCAAAAGGGATAGGTTTTATAAGGTTGCGTATGTGTAAGTGTCTATGGCTCAACAGTGGTCGAAGAATTTGTCGATTGTATGTAGCTTGAAACACTAAAATGAAGAAAACGTTTTTTCTAATAGCGGTCACCCCTGGGCAGGTAATGGCAAAACTCCGAGTGTATTTCTGCCATGAAAAAGTTCCTCATAAAAATATCTGCCGTTCGGAGTCGGCTTGAAACTGTAAGTCCCTCCATTTTCGAAACAACATCGAGACGTACGCCACAAATAGGAGTAGGAACTCGGCCAAACCACCAAAAAGGGTGTAAGCGCCAATTATATATGTATATATGTACAATGCATATATTATATGTAGCTTGAAAAGGTTCGAACAGCCCCATTAGCAAAGAAAAACTTAAGTTAATTGACTGGTTTACCAGAGATCATCCAGACAGGGAAGTCGTCTGCACACAATTTAAAATGGTCGAATCAATTATATAGATAAATAAAAACTAACCAGCCTGGCATGACGACTGTAATTCGAAAAAGGAAGTGGCATCGGATACGACTTACGTTTAGAAAAAGTCATGGCAATGTTGCTAGGCAAGCGCTCTGTTGGAACCCCTTCCAACAAGCTAGGCGAGGAGTGGGTAGACCACGTACTATCTGGAGATGCTCAACAAAAGCTGAACTCTCTTGGTCTTATGTAGATCGCACTAGAATATATAGCTCAAAACGTACCCCTTGTCGAAAAATCGTAGTTGTCGCCCCATGCTCCAATAGCAGTTAAAGGAAAATTATATTTATATTGATACTTCGCTTCGGATCTTTATGGCCTGATCAGAAGTCTATACATTCGCATCTCAGTTTCTAAGATACACATTTTACACTTTATCTAAGGTAGGTTGGTATTGAAAGGGGTGAAATCGGTCAATAACCACGCCTACTTGCCATGTAAAGGTAACTTACAAAAGAGAAAAAAAAACGGGAAACCTGTCTTATAAATAATACAAAATGAGTGAGGGTACCATGTCAACTTTTAGGGAAGTGGGTGTATTTCGATAACGACTTAATAAAACCCGCCCAAATTTAGTATATGTATTTCTCTCCACCTTAATTAGATCCGATATAATTTTATTGAGATCGGATAAAAACCTCACTCACCTTTTATATCTTACTATGAGTTAGTTTGATTCTAAAAATTTAATTTTTACTAAAATGCACGCGAATATGTAAGGTTTGGAATTTAACTTTCCTTGTTTTATTTATGCCTTTAATAAGAAATGGCGCTCTACGAGGGAGGTTCACTAACTACCCGTGTTTGATAACAGGGGACGTTCCTGAGGGAAATTGGTATTAGTATTATGCGCTCCCATCTATCAAACGACGACAAAACAAATTTCAGATTGATTTACAGGTTAGTTTGGATTTGGCAGCTATTCGAGTAAAACTTGATTTTCGCTAAGATAGAAAAAGAGCAGTATCGTTCGGTAACTCCCTTTTTCTTTTTGGATTGGAAAAACTGCGAGGGGACGCTTCGCCATCTATGGCCAAGTTAGATATTGGTTCAATGAATTTAAAAGTGGGCGAACATTCGTTTTTGATGAGGAGCACCAGGACGTCCGGCAGACGTGGTTATCGAGGAACTACGACATGATCCTCGAACGAGAATCAACGAACGAAAGTGCGTGAAGTAACAGTGGCCAGAGGTGTGTCGACCGGAACATCAATTAATTTGGATGCCTCGATTGCTCACATGAAACAACAAACGGATGCGGCTGTAAACTTGGAAGCAGTGTTTAGAGCAATTTAAACAAGATCAGAAGAAATTTTTGCATCGAGTTGTCAACGTTCTTGAAACCTAGATCCATCATTATTCAACAGAAACTAAGCAACAATCAAAACAATGGGTTTCTCCCTGTCAACCTGCTCCAAAGGCAAAGACAGTTCTATCGCCCGGAAAGGTTATGGCGACGATTTTTTGGGATGCGAACGGCGTTATCCTCATGGATTTAAAAAAAAAGGAAGAATAATCACTGGAAAATACTACTCAGTTATGGGACCGCTTTCGCGGGAAAAAATTTAGTTCAAACGAGGAAGCCTTCGCCGAAGACAGAGGCATATTTTGGAGAGTTCAACAAATCCAATTTTTTGAAGGGGTTAAAAAAATGGCCGGAGCGTTGAAGGAAGTGTATCTTCCTAAAAAAGAACTATGTTAAAAAAAAAAAATTGGAAAGAACGGTGTGTTCATTTTTAACACCGGTACTTATTGAACCTCCCTCGTAAATTTAGAAATATTGTATAAAACGACTTTCTTTTTCCCCATTTCTCTCACACTTTCGATATACATCATTGAGCTAAGGGAGTGTCAGAAAAAGCTTGTCCCTACGTACATCACCTTTTATTATTGCTCCACGGTTTATTACGCCCTGATAATTATCAACATTAATGTTATGAACCGAACTTTCTTTTCATTTTATTCTTTGAAGTAGAAGTGGGAAACCCTTGAGCGTGGTAGTTTATAGGTGTTTGCTTTATATTATTGCAATATTAAAATATATAAAAACAAGTTTTAGGGTAATCTTCCAATACTTTTGCATATATCATTAGCGCAAAAAAAAAGATAATGAAGCACTTTCCTTAAATTTACCCTCTAGTTTTTACTACATCACACATACAATCTGTCTAATAGAAGCGTGACCGCCATAACTTGGAAACTATTTAACCAATTCGATTCTAACAAACTGCATTTGATGGGCTTGCAATATTTATTATACCAAATAAGTTAAATAAAATGTACATATAGTCACCACCATTAGCTATAACTGCTTCACAAATCTGCCAAATTTTGCCTTGAAAACTGTTTGGCCGTCATTTTTATTTTCCTTTGAGTTTTTGCTTAACTATTACCCAGAAAAAAGATTCATCCGTGAAAATTCATATTCACTTACTTACGTAATATTTATTTACGTTTGCTCAATATTGTTCCGAATTTGACTTAGCCCGTGCAAGTCCATTTTCAATGTGTGATAATGAGAGCAGCGATTTTTTCAATGTGCTCCGGAATTAGATAGCTTCTACGCCTCTTCGAATCGTGTCTTTATTTACATTAACACCACTTTTCCTTAAAGTTGCTTCAGCTTTACGCAATGATAAGTTCGGCTTTGCCACATATAAATCAATAATCTTCTATTTTGGTATTTTTTTGGCCCTCGTCCGCGGAAGTCGTCAACGTTTTTAAGTTTGGTATACGAGTACCATTGCACCCATTTATTTATGAACGCCTTCCACTTCTTTAAATATTTTGCTGCAGATCCATATAACATTTTTAGACCTTTAGGGTGTACACATAATAACACTGCTTCAAATCGTTTTTCATACCTGGAACTCATTTTGTAAAAACAACATACGATTTCTAAATTTCTCACAAAACTAACAAATTGAGCTTCGTGTATTGCAAAAAGCACTTTAATTTTTTATGACGGAATTCTAAGTTTAAATTTTGCCTGCATTTTGCATTTTATAACTTCAACTACATATAATTATGTATTATAGGTATGTATAGTATGTACTCGAATGTATGTATTTCTATTTATTTTAAATTATACAGAACTTCCGCCAACATGTTTTCTTGTGGCTTCGTTTTCAAGTTTTGAAATAAAAAAGGAAAACCATATTTTTATTCATAACAGATGGGAAAACCTTGTTGGCTTAGTTTATTGAATATACGTAAGAGACCATTTTTGGAATTACTTAAGATATTTAAGTATTTCGGCAAATTATATTATTCTAAAACCTGGAAGTTTTATAAAAACCTAAAGACAATGCAGATGTGTTTCGGGAAGTTAATGGCCGAATTGCGAAAATCTGTAGCTGCAGTATACATACATACAAACAAGAAATGGAGCGCGTAAAAGTCAAATAACGATTTCCATTAAACAAAATCATTTATTTCTGTTTGGTAAAAATGTTATTCAAAAACAAAAAGGATAATTAACTTTGTGGCACCTTACATCGGGTGTTTTTTAAGAGCTTAAGAACTTAAAATGATAATAGAAAACAGAAATATTGTTGAAGTGAATTTCCATGGTATTTATTTTTTGACTATGATAATCGGCATATGTTAACCGGGGCTACGAGTGACATGGTGCATTCGACCAGTCCAATTTTTTACTACTTTTTACAATAAATCTGACCGTATGGCGGCAATGGTGGCTTGAATATTGCAATAAATCGATTTTTAAGCGCGCCCTATGGCAAGTTGCGCCGTCTTGTTGAAACCAAATCCCGTCAATATTTAGCTGATTAACTTTGGAAACTTAAATTTGATCAGCATGGCTCGATTGCGAGATTTAATTTCCACAATTTGGAAGTGTTGTTCTGGCGTTAAACGATTCATGATGACTTGTCAAACCTTACTAAACAGAAATGTCACCACAGTTTGCCATTCTCAGCTGTCAAACTATGGTTAACGATATCGATTGTTCTCTTGCAGCTAGGTGCAATTACTAAAACAGTTTTTTTTGCTTACATTCAATATAACTTATCTACACTTTCCACGAAAGTGAGTTTTCATGGTAAACATATTTATTTTTATAGTAATTTCAAAATAAAAAAAGAACTTCTAACATACTTTTTGCCTATTTGAATACCCAAATCTTAGGCAAATATGAATCAATGTTTTTTCTGCCATTTTGCAGATAAACTCACATGTCATTGTTTGTACTGTTACCACTATTCATAGTAAAAGATATACTTTATATCGGATATGATCTGCTAAATTATCAGTTGAGACATCATTCAAAATAATTCATTCATTTTAATGTTTTCAAAAATGCGTGTGTATTTAAATATCAAAAAGCGGCTTAAATTGAATGAATGTTATGAAGAAATGTGTACTTATTAGTGAAGCTAATATTGATGAATTGAAACAATAAACTTTATTTATTTTTAGGTTCAATCATCAGTCAGATGGGGTATCAAAATGGGCTGCGAGCCAGAGTGTCTCATAGTGGACAGCCGCTACAACCTAACCTAGCCAAGGCTCAGACATGGGGAGATATAAAAATGAAAATATATGGGGCATTTTGCATCAATTATACTCACACAAAATCAGTTATCTGCAAATATTGTGACAGGTTATTAATGGCTATAGGTTAATAATTGCAAGTGTCCAATTACGGTGAAACGGCAAATTGTTAGAACGAATACAGGTGAACCAATAACAATTCCAAGGTAAAATTAGATTCAGCTCAGTGATATCTTAAGCTTAGGTAATGCCGTAAAAATATGTTTAAGCACATCATTGTAATCTCTTCTTGGAATAAATGCATGCGCCACACTTCTATAAAAGTTGGAATGGAGAAGGATAAAATCACCAGTTCTGTTAATTCTTTTGAAAAACCACCTTCCTCTTCGATTGGTATCACCTATCCTACACATTCTCCTGAAAGTTTGCATCCATTCTAGTTTTACTGCTGGTTGTCGGAAACTTTCGACTTAATACCTTGATCAAAAAGTTCCCGGAATATATTATGTACATATGTATGTATGTATATTCATGTATACACAGCCACTGGCTCCTATGTTCTGTTTCACGATTTGGTTTGTGAATATTTTTCTAATAGGTATTTCGTTATAGTAGGTATTTGTTTTTTATTTAAATTAGTTTTACAATTTTTAAAATTTCATTTCCTTAAAATATGTACTAAACACAGAGATATGCAACATCTTATTAAAATATGTTTTAATTTGTATTATTTATTTACTTACTTCCCAAGCACATAAATATATGCACCTCTCCACATACATGTTATTTATATGTACCTACATAAATGTCGTACATACGTGCATATGCCTACCGAAATTATTAAAAGGGGATGGCGAGTATATTCCCTATTTCTTTCTATATGAAGAAAGAGGGAATTAATGATCGGCAGTCAAGGGAATAAGATCGTAAAATTTAGGATTTGATATATACCGCCCTGATCAAAAAGTTCCCGGAATTTATTCAGAAGATTCAAAATACAAGTTTATTCTTTGCTTTCAAAGTGCTCCCTATCAACAGCAACGCACTTGTAGCAGTTACCCCCATTTCGGAACATTTCTGGAATTTTATTTTTGGCAAAATCCACGAATTGTTTTCCCACAAATCCTGTATGTGAAGTGAGATGAAGTTTGCTTTCTCAGTTTTCTAGTAAAAATTAGCCAGCGGCAAAATTTTGACAAATTTTAATCTGTTCACTTTCAAAGAGAAATATACCCAAAATGGTAATCGAACTCAACATTTGCAATAACATCCTAGCTTCACGTTCTGCTGGATAACTTTTTGCTTGCACCCACATTTTTTAAACAGAAGTTTTAGAAAAATTAATATCCAATGTTTTTCTGGATAAATTACTGAAGATACGTGACAAAAAGAATATTTTCCTTCCATATTTGATTTTCTTGTTTTCATTTGTTCAAGCCAATTAGTTTATTTGCTTGAATTACAATCAGCTGATTTTTTGTTGACAAGTTATTGCCAGTAAAATTTTTACTTACTTTAAGTGCATGAAGGTCAAGTAACCTTAGCGGTCAGATTTAAATTGAGTATCGAAATTGCGCAATGTGCATTCAGCGCAGACTAAAATCATCAAAAGGATCATCTATTTAGAGTTATAGATCTAAAAAGTTATGGATGCAGGTATCAGAATTTAGTATTTAAATATGGCAAACCGACTCGCAATGAAATTTGTACTGCGATACGAAAAGTGACCGAATAATAATGATTGGGAAAAATGATTTTTATTTAATTTTGGGTTCGGTTTGATGCTGCATTCATATCATCATATATGGAATAGCACATCATTCTTAACTTTCTCGGTTTAACAGAAAGTGCTTCACGCGGTCGGTCCGTTTTGAGATTGCTCGGCCCAACATATGCGGCGTTATACCAGCAATAGTGTCTCGAATGTTGGCCTCGAGCTCGTATAAAGTGACTGACTTATTAGGACTTAAAGTGGCAGTAGAGAAAATAATCGAGGGGTTATGTCGCATGATCGCGGCGGCCAATTGATGAACGTTGACCTTGAATGATCCGGCTGCCAAATTTCTTCCTCCCAACTCGGAAAGTTGCACTTCTATGTTATCTGGCACCGTCTTGTTGGAAACACAGCTCTTATATACTCGTATCGATGTTGTCGATCTCTGGTCACAGAAAGTCGATTAGCATCGCCGTATACTGAGAACCATTAACAATGACAAATGACAATAACAAACGGAATATGGCCCGATGATACCAATAAACCTTAAACCACACCAGTCAGTCTTTGTGGATGCATTGATAATTGGTCAAATACTTGAAGATTGTGTTCGCTCTAATAATGACAGTTTGGGCTATTGTTAAACACTTTGTGTATTTACAATTGAGCCAGATAATATGCGTTAAAAATTTCTACAAGTTACTGAAAGTTTTGACAGCTGGATGTTTTTATTAACTTTTACAGCTACTGAAATATAACAATTGAAAAAAACTATCATTGTTATCTGGTTACCATTTATAAATATCTCCTTATTTTAAGTAAATTGAAATCTGAGCAGGAATTACTTCATATTTGATATCGGTGCCTTAAAAATTTTACCTTCATGATTATATGCATGTACTTATAAATTATGTTATAACGAGAGACAATTCATGCGATTTTCATCTTAATTTTCCGTATTTTAAGTGTCTCGTTTGTAAACATATAATTCAATTTATTGCAATTTCAAATTACATTACATATTGCAAATTATATTACAGTTACAAATAATGGCCAATTAAACTAGGATATACTCGTGGCAATTATATTTTTTTACCAGCGGGAAAACTAAAAATGCGATGAACATATAAATTCTCAATAAACCACCATAACGAATTGTTATGGATTTAGAAAAAAATAAAATAAAAAAAAGCAATCGAAAAAAATCGTTTAGTAAGAAATATTAAAGCAAGGGGCACGATGTGAATGTCCCTATAGTAAGGAACTTATCTCAAGCGCCACAGACCAATTTAAACAGTCTGCACTAGAGAGAACGAAAATAACGGTAGCATAAAAAAATTGTTTTACTACAAAATTTAGTTAATTGTATGTATAAATTGTATTAAATCTTTTGTAGATATTTAAGGTTTCGTACAAACACACCAGAAAAATTTGGGGAAAAAATCGAATCTAGAAAAACACCTACTGCAACATTTGCTTTCTGGCATTTACGTTGTTTTCGCGGTTAGGGTTCGATATGTACATAAATACTCAAGTCTATACCCCATAACACTCCTTTCTAGAGATAAAGTTCTGCGTTTCCCATCCAACAATAACACTGGAGAAAGAATACGTTAATAGCTACAATTGTAGTCTTGTGGGGCGAGCTGAGTGGAATGCTCATGCGACTATATAAGTATGCCTGTATGAATATGTACACATCCATCCATGGATGACTTGATATCATTTTACAGCAGGAGAAACATTTGGCACCAGATCAGCACCGCAGAGTCGTCCGTCCACACACAATATTCAACGCACTCTCTCATAAATAAAAATGTATATCCATATACGTATGTCTGTACAACACACAAAAGGCGTTTGTTGCTTTGGTCTTACTGTTTTGTTATAGAACGTGCGCGTGCTTTTTTCGCCATACTTGACTCTGATGCCAACAACAAGCCTACAACCCAGAGCTCAGCGCAATTCCGTCCGCCCTCCCCAATCTTAACGACACTACTTATAAATACCAAAAAACGACAAACGTTGGTTGACTGCCTTCCACCTACTACTTTTGCCACTTGTTTTTGCTTTGGCATTATTGTTGTCAACGATGGTTGTTGTTTTGTTGGCGTCCTTATAACAGTCATACCGAGGCTACATTGCCGTAGTCGTCTTGCATCGAAGTTGCCTCTTCTCTTGTTAGCTATTTTGGTTTATTTTTTTGCTTTTGGGTTTTTGCCTCGTTGGCCTGTTTGTTCATTCATCCGGGGCTTCGTCTGCAGTTGAACAGCGCATTTGTTGAACGAAGCAGCCAGCAATCGTTGACAGTTTAAACGTGCGAACGACTCACCTCATCACAACCCACAATGAACGGACGGACCGTTTCTATGCGACCGGCCAAATGGCTCGATCCACAGTGGCGGGAAATCGTCTTGCATGCTGTCAAAAATTTAGTAATCAAAATCCTTTGCTAAAAACATTAACTCTATATATGCTCATATATGTACATTTGTACTTATAAAGGGGTTTTTAAAAAATTCTGAACTATCAAATGTACACACATATATATGTACATAAAGTGGTAACATATCAGAGATCCCGATTAAAAATATTTGAGAATAAGTGGATTCATAACAATAATAATCTTGGATTCTACAAAATTATAGATGAAAAACAAAATATATTTTTACATAGTCTGAAAACACTAACAAAGAACAATCTAGAGATTGTTAATGCTTTTTTATTTTGGTACAATGAAATTAAAAGTGCGAGGTGACTGAACAAAGTTCAATTATTTTAAATAATAATAATATTGGTGGTTGTTCTGTTTCTTTATTAATTAAATATAAGTGAGTTAAAGTTAAAATGTTATTATTGGAAAATACTAAATCCCACGAAGTGCGATCAGAGCACTAAATTCCTATAACCGAAAAAACAGATGGAACCAGTGATACCGATGGAAGAAATTCAAAAGAAGCAGGTTTGTAGTGGCTATCAAACGAGCAAGAGACAATGTGGACATTATGTATTTAGGAATACCATGCTATAGAAAGGGTTTTCTCAAATCGGTTAAGTTAGGTTAGCCAGGTTGCTTGTCTAAGATAAGACTCTCGGTGGCTTAAACCCCTTAGATTTTTTATTTAGTAAAAATATTATTCAAAAATAAATTTGGAAGATTAATTTTGCGCCACCTTTGTATTGTTTCCATTAAAGGGACCTTTTTTGGCGAGAGATTCTAAAACTCGAAGATCCCATCGGCTCTAGCCACTACAATCTATGTATTTAATTCCGAATTTTGGCAAAATGTCAATATCAGACTGAGGGAACCACGCCTCACACAGGCGTATCGAACTATCCTATAATAATATTAATGAAAAAAAAGTTAAAGCCTACAATTTTTGCTGTAAGATGCCAAATGGGGTGACCTTCAGTTTTATGTTGCCTCCGATAGGCAGAAATACACTCGGATTGTCGCTATTACCTAAAAATTCCATTTGGAAGATTTGTAATTTATGCAAATGGCGTCGTGCGTCAATCATATTTGACACTTGTGAAAAGTTGTTTAAAAAAACTGAGAGCTTCTCTGCCTTTAAGATAATAGCAGACTCTATGGACCTCCGCACTTTCTATATGAACATTTTATCAGAAAGTTCTATTCTCAAATGCAACTAAAGAAGGTTACAGTCTGAATCGTTGTCTAATCCTAAAAAAAAGGTTCTACAAAACCGGGGTTGTAATTTCACGTTCGTGAAGTAGAAGGCAAACTTTGATTTTAGGCCCTAAGTTCAGATGTATGTGTTTGTGTAGACTAGGTTAGCTTTTCCCTCCCTCTCTCGGCATTTATTTTGCAGTTCAGCTTGGTTTTTGATTCAGCACACAAGTACTTCGTTTGGAAGACACTCTGATCGCCGTTCGGTTGAGAAATTCCTTAAGCCCTCACTTCTAATTCACCACAGAATTTATTTTATCGAATTATCATGAGCGGTGGCCGTAACCGTAACCGCAGATTTCGGCATCAACATTAACATTGGGTTCAGTGAGGTTCAGCGCGGTATTTCGTGACCATGATTGTTTTGGTTAGTTGTGGGATTTCTTCAGTGTTGAAGAAACGACGACACTAAAAAGTTACTTTCGTAAAACGCGAATAAAGCACAAATCAAATGTGCTATCAACTATTACGAACGACACAATATCGCCACTTCCCGAGCTATAACAAAGTTTATGGAACGTAATTAATTTAATGAAAAATGTTATTTCTTAAAAAATCGGAGCAAAAAAATCTGCATTTGTCATATAATTAAAACAATATTTGTACGTCTGACCTCAAGAAAAATGATTAACATCGAATATCAAAAGGATTTAACATTTTATAATTCGTAATTAACCACTGTGCACATTTGCTACAGCCGTAACACGCCATCCTCTGGGCACCTTCTTCCACTTCTCTGATCAGGCAAAGCAGTCATCCAACCAAGCATTCATTTGACAGACTATCAGTTCGTCCGTTTCTCATACCAACCGAACAACGCGCCCATCCACCCCCAATTCACGCGCAAGCAAAACGCACACACATACACACATACAACTTACGAGCAATTCATTCAATTGCCTTGCCGACATTTTCCGTCACGCGGCAATGTTGCCTTATGGCTTGAGTGTCGGCAGCCAGCAGTCGACAGTCGACACAACATTAGCATTGAAGTGCGCCAGCAGTTCGCCCACGTGTGCGAATATACGAATACACAAACAAGTTTGTCCTACAGCACAAACGCACTAACCCATAACGGCACGTTTCAGGCGCAAACAGACGACCGAACGCAAACACACACACACATCAACTAACACCCACTTGTCCATCAAGAACACACATTTACACCAACACTCATATACATACTTCCACAACTGAAATACCACGCACAGACGTCAGCTACACAAATTTCACATTTTTTTTCACACCCCATTCTTCACCCTCCGCCGCATACCGGACTCCGACCGCACTTCCTTTGATTTAGTCATTTTTCTCTCTGGCACTCGGGCAGCATTTGGTGCACTCAATGCCCGGTCGTTGCGGCAATACCTCTCCCCGCTTTTCCTATGGGGATCTTTTATTCGATTTTGTAGCTTTATGTTTTTTCCTTTCTTGCCTTGCCACATATTTTTACAGTCGTCGCCATCCCCTCTGTCGCATAACTTTCTTTTTGCCCTTACAAATGTTTCCAACTTTTTTGCTGTTTGCCTTTATTTTTTGCTGATACTTATTTTTTGCGTTTTTTGTTGGTTGGCACTTTTTTGTTGTTCATACAAAGCGACGTCTTTTTTCGCTATTTTACGTGCATATATTTTTGCTACAATTAGGAAGTTGGGTACTTTCGTTTCGATGATGAAAATTTAAAAGCATTCGAATTTTCAATTATTCCATGAGACTTCCCCGTTACATGAGTTTTTATGTTTTAATTCCTAATTTTTATTTGCTGATTCCACTGAGATCCAATTTATTCGAATAATTCGAAATAAGGTGTAATAATTAAATACACCTCAGCTGTATTGGAATTAGTTAGTTTTTCTGCATTACAAATTTTTTCTGAATTGATTATCATTCAATACTAAAATTTTTGGTTGGGTTGGAAGTTTTAGGAAATAAAAATATTTGAATATACCTATATGGTATACAATACTATGACAAAACATTTTTCCTTAATAACGCATGCTTTTTATTACTTAAGCTTGGTTTTCAGCTCTCCAAAATTTCGTATATGTCAAAATTTTTTCCAAAATAAACTTAAAAAAAAGTAATACAAAGTTAATTGCTTAAGCCCTGTAGCCTACATTTTTTCTTAATCGTTTTTTATAAGCCGTTTTTGCTTTTTTTGGGAAGTATGGACTCAGCTTAACCTATTTTGTTATGCATTCAGAAGTGCGTAGGTTCGTGCATGAAACACCAAAATTATAGAAAACGTTTTTTTTAATAACGATAGCTCCTCGGCAGGCAATGGCAAACCTCTAAGCGTATTTCTGCTTTAAAAATGTCTTCATAAAAAACAGCATTTGCCGTTCGGAGTCGGCTTAAAACTGTAAATCTATTTATAGAAAAACATCACTACGCACACCACAAATAGAAGGAGGAGCTCTGCCAAACATCCAAAAAGGGTATAGCGCCAACTATTCATTTATTTATTTTAAGTAATATACATATGTATTTATAAAAAATTAATCAAGTTTTACCAAACCAGGTTTTTTTCTAAACTAGAGATTTTTCCAACTCAGTTCTCCATCAAAAATTTTACTTTTCCGTTTGAACACCCAGAAGGTAGTTTGATAAGGTATTTTCCACTTTTCAGTTATTTTAACTTGTTAATGTTGTACTATGAAGTTTTCGTTTTTCCTTGTATTCTATTATATATTTTGCCTAAAATATCGAAAGTATTATTCATAATGTTTCAGTTCTGTTTTTCTACAACCAAATATTAAATGTCATTGTATTCAAATTACGCACGAAACTTAATAATACTTTGAGAACCACCGAACTATGGCTTCGGTTTCGCCTGCGGCTATTTTGGACCACAAAAGTTAATTTCGGTCTCGGTTCGTCTTCGGCAGAAAAAAGGCCAACATGGTAATTTTAATGTGAAAGTAAATTTAGAATTTTACATAGCAATATCGCTTTTAATTATGTATCTTCTAATATATACCTTAGAAATATAGTATAGTTCAAAAGAAACATAGTAACTATCATACATTATCAACACTTTGTTCTAAAATTATTCAACTATGAGTATTAAATAATAAATTAAAATAAATTAAATTTAGAATTAAGTAGTTTTTTTATTTTTATAAACATATGTATAAAGTAATGAACAGAAATTAGTCGGATTGACACTTAAGTTTTTTTGAGTACTTTTTGTGTACATAAAGAAACGCTTTTAAATTGTGATAGATTTGGTTTATTTTGATGTGAAATTTTATAGGATCTGTTTTTTAGCGACAATGTTAATTTTACATTTTTAAATAACTTTGTTTTTGGAAAATGTGACATTTTCTATGATTTCCACCACCATTTTATCTATAAAAATCTTCAATTTCTTGAGCAACAAATGTTGTCACAGTTTCTTTGCCGACTTAATCGGCGTTGCATTCTCTTTGCAATTGCGCACCTATAGCATGAGTCCATCTTTTTCAGCACGAATGTTTTCTAAAACTCATCACCGTACCTAATTGAAGATTAGTTAAATCCATTTGCAAAAATTATAAATCTTCCGATAGGGTTGTGAATTCTTGAAGCAGACTAAACAATTTCTTAAAGAACCCGTCACCTTTAGAAGATTACATACAATTCCAAGAATATGTAATGATTTACGAGTAAAATATATTTTATTTAGTATACAGATGCATTACCGCATCTTCATTAATACCATTAATGAAATATAATATTATTGTTTTAAATACATAACAGAGTGAAATTTTTGTCATATCTCTAAGTAGTCACCATGACCGTTTATACTGCGCAATTGCTGGCTGTTGGCTTCAGCAGTGCTAAACTTTTGCTTTATTTGTTGCGGTACTTTGGTTGTTATCGTAGCGTGTGCCTCGATGCCTGACATTGCGGCACATGGCTCATGGTAAATGGTAGTCAAGTTGAGTTGAGACGAGTCGTTTGCTAAAGCTTAACATCATAGTCGCGATCGGCGTTCGGTGGTCGGTGTTCGGCGGTTGTTGCTTACCTACTTTCTGGCTGCGTGCACAGTTGGTTGAATGGTTAGATGGTTGCATGGTTGGATGGTTTGGATGGCAGTCTAGCGAGCTGTTGGCTGCTGTTTTCATTGACGTTGTTTTTGTTTTTGCTTTCATTGTTAGCATTATTGCTGGTGGCAGTGATGGGGATGGTGTTGTGTTTGCTGTTTTCATCCCAGAACGCCACTTTCAGATGTGAAGTCGTTCAAGTCGGTAAATTGAAGGCGGAACAACAGCAAGGAGCGCAACGGCGGAAAGAGGTTAACACCGGGGAGGCCAAAGTGCGCGCGGGTTCTAAATTATACGCTATGATTGTGGCAAGGGATGTACAATTTGTGTGTGCGCACGCCAATGCTTTTACATGCGTTTGGTTCTATATTGTTTGAAAAGTTTTTGTGCTTGTGTTTATGTGTACTGTAAGCTCGACTAAACAGCACTTGGCAGGCAAGCAGTCAGCTTGCGCATCCGTTTGCCGTTTTTGCTGTTAGACTGCATGCAATGTGTTTATGCCCGTGTCGCCCCGCTTCTGTGTTTGCCACTTGGTTAAGCGTGGGTAGCAATGATGGACCGGGGTGGTCGGGCCTGAGACAGGCAAGTTGATGGCGGATTGTTGAGGTACTTGGCTCGTGCGACACCGTCTGTGTACTCGACTCTGCGGGAATACATATGGATGAGCTTTGTGTGCTCAGTAAGTACGAGTTTGTGTGCAAGTATACTAGCCATGCATACAAGAATGTATGTGTTCAATGCGGACGGCGTGTCGGCTGGCCTCTGTAGTATCTCTGCACGATTATATATGTATAGATGTGTGTTTGCGTTATAGGTCGTAGCCACTGGCAGTGTGCGCCAGTTACTCACAATTTTCACCGACCCGTCTTTTCATGGCATACCCGGCTTTTGGCCAACCGTCGCCTCAACAGCAGTGATGATGGCAACCAGCCTGGTCTTTGGAATGTATTGGCACGTCATGCATCACAGGGAGGGCTCCGTAAGCAAGGGTAGTTTAACAAGAATGTGTGGATAGGGAGAGGATATAGTATGGGTTGTGTTGGTTGGCCGACGGAACAGTGAGACAGTGAGACGGTCAATTGAATGGGTTTGTCGGCTCCATTTGGATACGCGTCGGTTTGGTTTGGTCAGGTTGGCTCGTTGATTTCTTTTGGTTTGGGTCGGCTTGGAATTATAAACATATTTACATACATATACATATACATATATCTATGCGTTATACGGATGGTTGACTGGTAGGCGCGACGGTAGTGGCTGAAAGGAAAGAATGTCAGGCGTTGAATGGAAAGCGGAGAAATACATTTGAGTACACACGCCAAGGGAATTCCACCCTGACACCAAGAGCTCAACAAGCATCGGCGGCAAATAACGTAAACGGCAATTTTAGTAATGGAGGAGTTGAGGGCGGGGGAGCCAAGGGTAAGGTAGTCGAAGACGAAACTTCAGCAGCAATTGCAGAAGCTACCGTGTTATAATGTGTGCCTGTAAGTGCGTATATACATATGCATACACATAACTACATATTTATGTTGGTAAGCATGAATCGCAGGTCCGCAATGTTGACGTTGTTATTTTTTTTCTAAACGTCGCTCTGTGATGTGATAAATTTAAACGGATGTAGATATTTGGCTACGTAGGTATGAAAGTTGTAACTTGTCGAGGTGCACGACAGCTTAGCAGTCGGCGCACATTGTATTATTTGTGTTTAAAGTCACGGTTGATATTCGCCAAGTGATGCTGTTTGTGGGAGAGCTGGGTTGGTTTAGCAAACAATGTACGAATTGATGCAATTCCATCAGGCATTCTTGGTTTTCATGACTATCCAGATCTTATATATTATGAAACGCTAGACTACTTAATGCAACTACATAAGTGTTTTAAAGACTGATCGAATAAGTATATTTTTGAGACAATGATTTTTTTCTTCTAAGTCCATCGAACTTATTTCTCGGTAGTACTCGTGATATAGCTTTACTCATATTTATATGTACATATGTAAATATCTAGTCAATCGAGACATTCATCAAACTACGTAACTAATCTTTGTGGTCCTTCTGCAACTTTATAACCAGACATTGTTCGCCACATTCGTCATCATCATCCTGCTTTCCTTCACCATTGCCAGTTAGTGTCTCCAGTACCTTTGTTGCTGGTGTCAGGTCGTATGTCGATGCCATAGTCGGTGCGTCGTCGTGGTTTTGCACGGACTTAAAGTCCCAACGGTTGCCGCCCAAACGCCCCAACGGCACAGCCGCGTGCATACAACTTGCCACAACCAGTCAACCAAGCAACCAACCAACAAACCGGCGAATGTTGCCATTACTTGGCGTTGGCGCATGTTGCTACAGCTACTGGTACTGGCATTGCTCGCGCCATTCTTGTTTTAGTTTTTGTTATAGTCGTTTCTGTTGTTTTGCTGGTGGTTAGCTGACTCCAATCTGCTGCGCTCAGCTCAGCTCAACTCAACTGAACTGAACTGAACTCGAGTCGGCTCGGTATGCGACATGCGGCATAGCATGCCACTGTTGTGATTCGCTTCGACACACATGTACTTGTGCATATGTATGTATGCACGAATCGCGTCGTCGCCGTAGTCGTCTGTGCGGCCAGGATATTTAGAAAAGCACCAAGGATAATGATTCAGTTTTGATTTAAATTCTGTTAGTTCGTCGCTCGACGTCTTGGCGTGTGGACGTTCCGATGCGTTTTCGTTTCGTTTCGCTCAACTTTGCTCACTTATCGTGGTTTCGCGAAATAGTTCATGTTATCGCAGTGTTGTAAAGCAAGTTAACACCAACACACGTTATCGTTGTCACCGTCGCTGACACAGTGGTGGCGGCAGCAGACGTAATTGGCGTTTGTGTCTGGCCTAAATAGGGGCATGGTGTAGATGTACGAAGAGTATTTAATTGTAGCCTACAAGTTTGTTTAAAGCACACGAGTCAGCGCGCTTTCAATAACATTGTGTTTAACTTGCGACGGTTGCTTGAATTCAATACATATTCGCACGTAAAATATTGTGTCTGATTGATTTCTGCACGGACTTAAGTCGCAAGGACATGACATCTCTGGATTTATAAGCTAATTTGATTGTGAACAATTGGATATTTTTTACCACCGTAGCGATCATGTGTAACATAGACCTATCTCGAGCATTTCGTTTCTTTGTTTAGTTACGGATTCGCAAGGATTTTCGGCAAACATGACAATATGACAGCAAAACGCGACAAGGATTATGCTAAAAGTAAAACATCAACTGGTAATAAGAGTTTAGCAATTTGCTCTATATTTACAGCATTCAACTATCAAATTAAATTAAATAAAGTAACGTTTAACTAACTATACACATTCCATAGACAACTGAGCAGTTATAGTTTTCTCATGTGTTTACCCTGTGTAGTTATTGTATTTCGATCTTGGGTGCGCAAATGATACTGATATTATAATCCGAGTGTTTACATAAGTTTAAAAAATTTAACTTACCGCTGCGGTATTATGACGTGGTTCACGTAAAAGTTATTTGTAACATCCGAACGGAATCAAGAATCAACATTTTCATAATAATAATAAACCCAAAGGTTGAACTCCATCCCGCCCAACCTACGCGTACAGTGCGCAAAAAGTACAGATCGTAATTGTTTCGGCGCCGGGCCAAGGTTAGGTTAGGTTGAACGTCAGCCAAGTCTGTAGATCGCACATATCGCACCCTAAATACGAAAGGGTCACAACACAAAATTTTCCACACTCGAGCTTGACTTGTTTACAGTAGCACAGAAAACAAACTATGTGACATATCACGCTGAAATTTGCCATGTAAGCTTATAACAGTCCTACCAAAAAACAAAAAATTTATTTTTGCCATATGTCATCCGCGGACCGTTTTATTGATAACGTCTCGTTCATATTTGAGCAGAAGTACATTTTGAGTTGTGACCCTTTGTATTTAGGGTGTGATATGTTAGACCAGAAATTGATCCATAGTATGATATATCAAGTGTTTGTGTGGAGTGTTTAAGAACTTTATGTTTCGTCTTTAATACACAGTTTAGATTATTTAAGTAGACTGCTAATTTTTTGTTCTGCCACGCTTTCTAAGGTTGAAAATGATGCAGAACCTAAGCAGTTTATTCGTTCCCGAGTTCCCCTCTCGTTGACTTCGTTACATCTTGTGCTTGTATCGTTCTGCACTAGCTTCAGTTTGGCCGCGTATGTTGGAGTGAGACAGGGTGCAGTCAGTATCCCCACTACAAGTTTACACTCTTTCCTGCGAAGAGATGAAATATAATTTGTAGACCTGACATTATGTCTGCGTAGCATGATTTTCGCGATCCTGCATGAGCTGATTCTTTCCCATATTGTTTCGCTTCTTGAATCATTCCTGCATCCCTGCCCAGTCGTTGTTTGCAGAGAGGCGCTGGGTTAAGGAAGGCAGGACTTTGCTAAGCATCGAAATCTAAAACTATTCAGCTACAGAAAAAACTCACAGCTAAATAAAAAGTTAGAAACATAACTTGGCTAATCACTTATTTGGAGCGAATAGGATCTTGATGATAAAGGCGGGTTCGATATATCAAAAATGAGGAATGGATTGGTGTGTGGTTACAATTCGGTAGAGCCCAGGTTCAAAGCCACAGTGGGCAGAAAGAACAAGATAAGAAAGGTTTTCCAAATAGCGGTCGCCCTTCCTCAGGCACTGACAAACCTCCGTGTGTATTTCTGCCATGAAAAGGCTACTCATGAATAATCATCCGCCATTCGGAGACAACGTCAAACTGTAGATTCCTCAATTCGTGGAACAACATCGAAAAGCACATCACAAAAAGAAGAAGATCGGCGGAAGCGCCATTTATATATTATATATAATATTTATATATCTATTTGTGGTGTGCGTCTTGATGTTGTTCCACAAATGAAGGGGCCTACAGTTTCAGGCCGACTCCGAACGGCAGATATTTTTATGATGAGCGTTTTCATGGCAGAAATACACTCGGAGGTTTGCCATTACCTGCTGAGGGGCGACCGCTATTAGAAAAATGTTTTTATTAATTTTGCTTTCACCGAAACTCGAACTAACGTTCTCTCTGCGAATTCCGAATGGTAATCACGCACCACTGAGGCCACCACAGGCCACTGAAATCGTAAATGATGTTTAGGGTGCCGATACTATAACCGCTATTATTGTAATTTTGGTTTCGTCGATTCTGTTTAGGCATTTTTGATGTTAAAGAAAAGTCGGTAATGTCTATAAAATCATAGAAATAATCGATGTTAACGGACATGTTTGTAGTCCTAGTATCGCCCAGGAGATACAGATCGACCATAAAACAGTTTTCAACCATTTACTAAACGTCGGATACACATTTTTTTAAATAACTCTTTGCGTTCTATCATAGAGGTAGGAAGAGATCCAAGAAGTTCGAGTTTATAAATGAGCAATGGGTGAATGCCTCAAATTACAAGATCAGTCGAGTAAAGCATGCTTTCCTTATTATTTATACATATGCGCAATATATTTTTCCAAATGAAATTATTGATTTTTTACAGTTGTACTCATCTATGGCGGTAAAACTTGGAGTAATTTATTTGCAAAAAGGAGAAGATTAAGATTGCCTCGATAAAAATTCAGAAGTCAATGTAAACCCGAGATATTTGTTAGTCAAATGCCTTTGTTAATTACATTTTCTATAACTTCCCCGTATTTTTACTTTTCTTCTTCAGTATCTGATTTTGAATTTCTTCTTGATAGACATGAAAAATATGCGAATTATACGAACTTTCCCAAATGAGAAATGTTTTGTCATACATCAATAACATCTATTTGTATTTAATAATTTTTCTTTTAATCTAAGTTTGCGTTTTTAATTTGTTTAGAATCAATTTTTTAAGAATTACAACTGCTTCCTTAACTGTTTGTAATTGTTGTATTCTTTTACATCCGACCTGCAAAAGAACACCCGAAATTGGTTTTATCCTGCATTTATGTACATACAGTTGGCGGCCGCCATAGCTACATGGGTTAGTGCGAGACTACCATTGGGAAGTGTACAGGTTCAAATCTCCGTTCATGTATATTTTTACCACAAAAAAAGCTCCTCACAAAAAACCATTTGCCGTTCGGAGTCATCTTAAAACTGCAGATTTCTTCATTCGCGCATTCAACAAATAGGAGGAGGAGCTCGGTCAAACACCCAATAAATGGTGCAAGCGCAATTATATATAAGTTTTTCCATGTAGGTACTTATATATTGGGGGTTTGACCGAGTACTTTGCTGCGGCCCATACACAATGGTATATTTTATAATTTACTTCAAAACACTATTAATCTATAGCTATGCGCTTTAAACTCAAGCTAAGTAGGATATTTTGAGCTGTTGCTTACCACGTAATTCGCTGAGTTTCCTAGTGTTATTTTGCATATATTACTTCAGTCGTTTTATAATCCTATATCAACAACATGACGAATACGGGATGAAAAATAATTAAGTTTTTCTTTAGATTATTATCAATAATACATAAAAAATCCTTTCAGTTTGCATAATCGGATCGGAAATTTCTAATTCGGACTATTATTTCCACCAAAGAAATTACGCATTTTGCGATATGTTGCTCTTAAAGATAAAATATTTTCATAATAAGTTTCGCGTTTTTCTATCGTGTAAATTTATTCACCTGTCTACTGACTAATGTCAAAGATGACATCAAAAAACGGTACTATCCAGGAATTATTCGCTACTAACATCTAGGAAAGACTTTTTATGTACAGTGGTGGATAATTTTCGTTGGTTTGAAAGTCCATAAATTGTATTCAAAATTGTGTTGATACAGTTTTATTTAAACCTTTTACTAATCACAATAAACTAAACAAAAATATTTTTTAACATAAAATATCGAAGATGTGGGTTAATTAAAAACGCAACGTATCGACTTCTATTTTCATGTATGTAAACTTTGACCATCACTGTATGTCAAGAAATTTTATAAACAGATATAAAAATCAATAAGTCTGTTTTAAGACTGTTAGCTTCTAAAACCTTTTGCTAAAAATGACTCTGCAGGACCGGGTATCTAGAGAACTACGAGCCCGGGGATACATGTCTCCGTTATTGACGGCATTTTGCTTCATTTTATTAATACTAAATACTTACTAGGGTGGCAATAAACGTAAACTCTTTATAATTTGCCATTAAATATGTAAGTATATGTGGTGCAGTTAATTCTGATTAAAATTGTAATGTGACGGACGGTTGTTACGCGGATTTATGAACAGCTAATTTGCTTGTGAGATAGTTTTGTCAGTAAAAGATGGACCACAGGCAACATGTATGGGTATAAGTTGCACTGGTACTAAAAGAAGCTATTCATTGAAAATTTTCACTTTCTCAAACTGCTCCGAAATATCAAAACAATTAATAAAATGCAACAATTAAAGAATGAGAGTTCTTTGCGCGTTCTCCCCATTTTGGTTATGAGCGCCTGCTCGTCCCTCTCCATCCAGGTTGAACGTTTCTTTCTGCCCGTCATCTGAAATTGAAAAGACGCATTTTTAAACTTAAAAATTAAGCAAAAATTATGTAAAATACTTACTCCTGTTGTGCTCATCATATTGTTCCAGAATTTTTATGCTGGAATGATCGGCCGCCGTAGCCGAATGGGTTGGTGCGTGATTACCATACGGAATTCACAGAGCGAACGTTGGTTCGATTCTCGGTGAAACACCAAAATTAAGTAAAACATTTTTCTAATAGCGGTCGCCCCTCGGCAGGCAATGGCAAACCTCCGAGTGGATTTCTGCTATGAAAAAGCTCCTCATAAAAATATCTGCCGTTCGGAATCGGCTCGAAACTGTAGGTCCCTTCATTTGTGGAACAACATCAAGACGCACACCACAAATAGGAGGAGGAGCTCGGCCAAACACCCAAAACGGGTGTACGCGCCAATTATATATATATAATGATTGTTTTTAGTTCTTCTTGTTCTTCTCTTTAAAAGTTTCATTATTTTTCATTCAAAATAGATATTAACTGTAATTTTTTGGCAATGTTGTCATCGAGAATTCCCCTAATCCGCTTAATTTATCATAATTAAGTCTATTTGTGAATTCGCATTAGTGGCACTTAATTCTAGAGATAATTTTGAATTAAGTAATCCCGATTGACGTCATCGTCTGTCTAGGCTATAACAAACATCCAATGGGCTTTATTATACCAAATATATTAAATAAAATCCACATATAGTCATCACCATTAGCTATAATGACTTCGCATCTTGGAGCCATACTTTGACTTTAATGTTAATTTCTGCGCAAGTTGCGGATGTTATTGGCTCCAAATCAGCCGAATTTATCTTGATAACTGACTGTCCATATTTGTTTTCTTTTGAGTTCTTGCTAAACTATTGCCCAAACATCTCCAATAGAGTTGGCATCAGGCTACTGTGAAGGCCAATCCAGCATGCTAATCTATAGGATTGAATATAGGAATATGCGTACTGAACTCATTTTGTAAAAACAACTTACGCTTTCTAAATTTCTCTCAATACTAACAAATTTCACTTCTCGCATTGGGAAGATTGTATTCGCCTATTTAGCAGCATTTAAATTTTTATAACGGAAATCTAGGTTTGAATTAGCCAGACTGCATCTAACAACTCAATAGGATCATGAACTGAATTTTTAAGGTACAACAATTTAAAATGGAAAAAATAACAAGATTCTCATGACTATCCGTTAAGCGTAATTTTTAAATACAATATTCCTGTAAAAATAATTAAAGGCACGTATCTGAAAGAATATGTAAACACCATACAAAAATTTTTCGCAATTTGATCTAACAAAATTTGGCCTTACTGTTGAAAAATTAGGCCACATACATAGATTTAGTTTTAATTTTGTCGCGACCGCCGGTCGGCGAAATCAACTGTCAGTAAAAAACATAAGCAACTCTTATTCGCAGAAATACGACGGCATCATTCCGCCCGTCGAAGTTCGCTCAGTAATTTCCTTGTGTTTAAAATATTAGTTTGGCGGTTCGTTAAACATACCCCTTGATCAAAAAGGTCCCGGAATATATTCAGAAAATTCAAAATACAATTTTATATGATCAAAAGAAAAATTTAACAGAAAGCCACATCAGGTGAATTCGATTGCTGTTTGATAGTATTCGTTTCTTGCTTGGTCAACAATTCAAAGATACAATTAGCACTGTGCGGCGGTGAGTTATCATGGTGCAAAATCCACGTCTTGCTTTTCTTTTTCGCCGAACATCCAAATAATAGTCCTTATTAACTATCTGACCTTATGACGAAAATCTTGGTGTACAATACTGTTGTAATCTATAAAAACCGTAAGCATCGCTTTCTTTTTTGACTGAAAATGACATGGTTATTTTGATCTTGGTTAAATTGCGATTGATGAATGTGGGGTCGGATTTAGCAATGAAAATCATGTCATTGGCCATATGAACACGGCCCCTTTTTTGCATTAAATTCAGGTCCTTTGGAACCAATTTTGCAGCAACACGGCGTAAGCAAATGTCCTAAATGGATCCATAAGCAATGTTCAAGTCCTCTGCCAGCTCTCTGATAGTTAGTTTACAGTTATGGTTCAACTTTTCTTTGTTGATGTTTTCATAAGTTTTTGATGTTGACGGCCTTCCACTACGTTCATCATCCTCGACGGACACATGGTCTCTTCTGAAGCGTTCATGCCACTCGTAAATAGATGCCCGTTGTTTTCTTTAGAATATCATTACCGAAAGAGTTTTCCAACATTTCTAAGGTTCTCACAGCATTGAATCTATTTTTAGCGCAACATTTAATACAAACTTGTTGTTGCAAATCTATAAAAAATCGAAAGCACGCGCAGAGGTAGATTTACTCAAGACGCCGTAACTCTTACAAATGGCAAGCAGTGGCGATACTACTTTGTTAGGAATAATAATCACAAATGTGGCAACCCGACAAAAACAAAAAACATAACTCAACTCAGTTGACTTAGGGCGCCACCTGTCGGTTGTTTCGGCAACCTTTTGATCAAAGGTTCAGCAATACGGGTTTCTTTTAATGCGAAAGTCCTTTCATCTTTGTCTGCATAAGGTGCAGTCAAAATCAACCAGTAAAGCAATTTTTAAGAATTTGAAAGCATTCGATCAGAATGTCAAATATCAGAAAAGTACGGGATTGCAAAACTTATAAGACCTAGCTATCATGGCATGTATTTCAAAAAAGTTACAAAAATGGAAAATTGCAAATGGGATCTAAAGCAGATTACAGCAGAAAGCAGCGTTAATACTCAATGAAATTTCGGGACAGGCGACAGACGACAGTGGTCAATTGATTCGTGTTGTGATTCTTTATTGTTGTACTGTACTGCTTTAACCTCTTTGTGGAGAGTTGGACAAACATGTTGCATGTTGCAAGTACGCAATTAAAAAAATGTTAGCTAAAGTATATGAGTCAATACCAACATAAAATATGAAATAAATATATACATGTATATATGATTAGCGCGTACACTCTTTTTGGGTGTTTGGCCGAGCTCCTACTCTTATTTCTGGTGCATCTTGGTGTTGTTCCACAAATGGAGGGACCTACAGTTTCAAGCCGACTTCTTACGACAGATATTTTTTATGAGGAACTTTTTTATGGCAGAAATACACTCGGAGGTTTGCCATTGCCTGCCGAAGGACGACCACTATTAGAAAAAACTTTTTCTTCATTTTGGTGTTTCGCGGAGATTAGGGCTTAATAAAATAAAAGTTATTTGAACTATGCAATCATTCCAATTAAAAAAACTGTCGTAAATATGTTTAGTACAATTTAGACAAAAGAGAATTGCGTGATTTGTTGGTATACTGTTGGTTACGGGAATACACAACTCAAATTTCGATATCATTGAACCATCTGTGTTGACATCCTTTTCAGTAACTAATATTTCAGCATGTTCGCAGATATCTCTAGTTGGTACTATTAAAAAGCAACAATGCTTGTTTACCGAGAAGACTTCTCTTCATCATTATTTGGAAACGGAAAAAATAGCTAGAGTTGTTTCATGTTTACAAATTAAAATCGGTTGGTTTTCCACATTGGGTATTTAAAAATTAAAGGATACTGTTTTATATGCTATCACGAAGAATCTAAAAGTAAACGATCAACAAGAAAATTTTTGTAATGAATCCAAATCGGTTAATTGTTTAAAAGATAACAAAACGGTAACTATATGCAATAATTGCTAAGAAAATAAAATAAAATACCCATTATTTACTTTTTATTGCATAAAAGTTAGACCAAGTCTTCACTTTTCCTACAATATTGCCAAATTTACAATTGTAAATAGTGCTAGAATTAGGTAAGAAAACTGAAAAATTTCAGAAAACAGCAAAAAAAAAAATTCAAATTTTATTCTTTTTTTCTGAAATCCTTAGAGAAAACAAAATTTTGGCCACCCACCAGGAATATGTTTTAGATGGGATGAAAACTAAAAGTTATCGCTATTTGAAATCATAAATATGTACATATGTATGTAAATCGTGCCAGTAAAGGTTAAATGCGCATTCCTGCATCTACGGCAGAGTGAATGCCCATTAGTGTGGGGATAATGCACGAGTTAATGCGCATTAAGCCTGGTTATGCAAATTAACGCCGCCGTAGATTACAAAATTATTAACCCTACGCAATGAAAATTTAATATATTTTTTAAGTTTAGGTAGAATTTTGACAGCGCTGCTTACCACTGTTGAAATATTCTTCTTCTTAATTGGCGCGATAACCGCTTAAGCGATTTTTGTTAAAGCGAGTTTAACAAAGCGCGCACGTCGTTTCTTTGTCGTGCTAAGTGGAGCCATTTGGACCCACCAAGTGAAGCCAAGTCCTTCTTCACCTAATCTTTCCAACGCAGAAGAAACCTTCCTCTTCCTCTGCTATCACCAGCTGGTACTGCGTCGAATACTTTCAGAGCGTTTGTATCCATTCAGACGACATAACCCAGCCAACGAGGCCGCTGGATCTTTATTCGCTGCATTATGTCTTATTGCTCCATGGCGTGCGATAATAGCCGTCGGCAACGAGCAAAGGTTCAAAAATCTTCCACAGAATCTTTCTCTCAAACACTCCAAGGGACGCCGCATCGGATGTTGTCATCGTCCAAGCTTCTGCGCCATACAGCACGACGGACACGATGAGAGACTTATAAAGCGTTGGTTTTTTTCGGCAAGAAAGAACTTTATTACTCAATTGCCTACCTAGTCCAGATAGTCCAAAGTAGCACTTATTAGCAAAGGATATTCTCCGTTAGATTTCAGGGCTGATATTTTTATCGATGTTACTGCTCGTTCATAGATAAACGAAAACTCTTACGACTCCAAAATCATAACCGTAAACAATGACGTAGGTGCCGACAGTGCTCCCACTGTTTGTTTAAAGACAGACTTGGCATGTTGTGGATAACTGGTCAATTGTCGATTTTCCAGGTCTAAGGCCACACTGATGAAGTCCACTTAGTTAGTTGATGGGTATGTATTGGTCAAAGCATATTTAAATTTTAATCGTCGGCATGCTTTTATCCGACCACATTTTGAATAAGAGCTGAAGCATGCATCTTATCAGCTTCTCGCCGTCTTGTTTGAATAACTCAGCCGGTAGTCCGTCAGTTCCCGCGGCTTTGTTGTTCTTAGCCGCGTTCTCGCTATTTTCACCTCGTCATGGTCAGGTAGCGGAACGACAGTCCCGTCGTCATCCATTGGGGGATCGGGATTTTCACATTCTCTGTGACATGCGCAATTGGCATTATTTAGCAAAAGTTTTCTTTCTTCTTAAGCTCTTCGCATTCATGTATTTCGGCCCCTCGTTTTTTCTTTCTAGTAATACATTTCTCTTCCTTTTTCATTTTGTAAAATAATGTAAATAATAAATCTGCTCAAAGTAAGCCTGTGTATGCACGGTAGGCAGAGTTAGACAAAGCTGATGCATCCATGCGACGGAAAATTACGACAAAAAAAGGTAGATCAAGGAAAATTTACAGTATAACTCTAGACCTTCAAGCTTATATTCGAGACTTTGTGTATTTATATAGATTTTCACTTGTCACTTCCGTGTATTCACTTAAGAGAATGTTTGAATGAAAAGAATTGCGATATTTTACCATTTTATCACACGCTGAGACAAAGGTGTGTTATCCCCCAGCAAGCATTCAAAAATTGATACTTATTATAGTGAAGTTACAGGATTATTGAACCACACTGTTTCACGTACATTACATATTGACTTTGCGAATCTGCATCTAATCTCTTAAACTGTTTACCAAATGAGGTTGCGATGGCTTTTCACGAAAAAATGGATACAAACAAACTTTAAATGCCGATAGTAAATTTATTTCAGACGCAATCCTATTAACAGGCTCTGCGGAAATCACAGAGGTTGATCAAGATTTATTTAAACACTATATGTAATTCTACAGATCTCAGCATCAGCTAAGCCTGTTAGGGCTACAAAATAATTAGATTAATCCACGCAAGAAAGTATTCCGCACCAGCGACAAGTACTGCTAAAACCAGCTGTTTAAAGGCTTCAACAGCTTCTTCAGGCATTGAAAAACGTTGACTTCGGATTTAATTTTTGATGTTCGGGAAGAACGAAAAGAAATCATTACGTAGCAAATCAGGTCTATAAAGCGGATGACCCATTAATGCGATCTTTTCAGTGCTCAAAAACTCTTCTGAGGGAACCGATATCTGAGAGCTCGCATTGTCTTGGTGAAAGATGTTTCGTCTTCGGTGATTGGTTTCCTTCATTTTTCGCAAACTTCTTGTGTTCCTCTTAAAAGTGACTGTTTTAAGTTTCTTTACTAATACAGTTACGATATGATCAGATTTTTCCGAATAATCAAGCGACCATTTGCTTTGAGGTGCTTCTTCCGCGAACAACTTTTTTTGGCTTAAGCTCGTCTTGGAACACCCGTACTACCAATTGCTATTTTGCCTTCGATTCATATGCGTAGGTCCAAGTTTCATCACCCATTACAATGTCATAGATGTGATTTGAACAACCGCGGCTGAATTTCTTCAACATTTCTTTACACCGATCGGCGCGAGTTTTTGGTTTTTTTGGGACAATTGAAAGCAAACGAAAACAAATCTTCCTGGCGCCCAAATGTTCATGCAATAGTGAATGTATGCTGGTCTTGCTTTATCATCAAATAAAAAAGTTATAGATTTTTGACACGCTGTACCTGCTTTTGTCCCATAGTGCACAGTAGCCGAATAATTTGTGCTTGACTACTATGCGTAAGACCCGGACTCGAAACCAAGTGTGGTCGTGAAACACCAAAGGTAAACAAGTTTTTTCTAATAGTACTCACCTCTCGGCGACAACGACAAATCTCCGAGAGTACTTCTGGTATAAAACAACTTCCCATAAAAAAACCAATTGCCGTTCGGATTATTTAAATATTTCTTGCAGAATTTTGTTATAATTTAAAACATATAATTGGGTGATTCACAAGGTGTCGTAAGTGTCGTATTACCTTTTTTCGTTAAATTTTTAATAGTTAATTTAATGTTTAGAGGACTTGAAGCCACAACCAACTATTTTTCAATTGTACGGTACCTTGTCAACCCCCTAAATATAATTTTAGCCGTCTAAAGTTTATGACATAGGTGCTTTTCTAATAGGCATTTTCTAGTGACGTAGCAAAAAGTTTTCTGGAATTAAAACTACCTCTTCTGTCACCCTGTTACCAATAGCTTTTTGAATTTTTTGTTTTATTAAAATTTCTTACACCCTATCACACATTTTTATATTTATGAATCTGATATGTACAAATTATTGTTTGTTTGTCTAATTTATACCTACCCGTATATATATATATATATATGGTATATATACTCGTACATATACATATATAATTGGCGCGTACACCTTTTTTGGGTGTTTGGCCGAGCTCCTCCTCCTATTCGTGGTGTGCGTCTTGATGTTGTTCCACAAATAGAGAGACCTACAGTTTCAAGCCGACTCCGAACGACAGATATTTTTTATGAGGACCTTTTTTATGGCAGAAATACACTCGGAGGTTTGCCATTGCCTGCCGAGGGGCGACCGCTATTAGAAAAATGTTTTTTTTTCATTTTGCTGTTTCACCAAGATTCGAACCTACATTCTCTCTGAATTCCGAATGGTAGTCACGTAATAACCCATTCGGCTACGGCGGCCGTCAACCATAAAATACAATTTATATTATATAAAACAAACCGAAATAACGTGTCGGGCAATACTTAGTGTTTGGATAACCGGATTTTAGCAGCGCGTATCATTTCCTAGATTTCTTGCAGAAAATAAAGAAATCGCCTTTGTTGAAATACTCTTTCGATGTTGTTCCTTGATTTGCTTACCTTGAATGACTTCTCCTAACTACTTTACCTAAGTTAGCTTCTTCTTCTTGATTGGCGTGATAATCGCTTACGAGACTTAAGCCGAGTTCAAGACAGCACGCCAGACGCTTCTTCCTCGTACTAATCAGCGCTAACTGGACACTCTACTTATACGCAAAGAAAGACTTCCTCTTTCCTGCTATCGCCAGCAGATGCCCCATCGATTATTTTCAGAGCTGTAGCGTTTGTATCCATTCGAACAAAATAAACTATGTATTCAATCGGATTTTTATTTGCTGCACTTTATCTATGTCGCGTAAAGCTTATAGAGCTCATTATTCAATCATCTCGTAATCGAACGAGTGAAGGTTAAAAAATCATTCGTAAAGTCTTTCTCTCGCACACTCCATAGGCTGCCTCATCGGATGCAATTAGACAGGCATGATTAGAGACTTATAGAGTTTTAGTTTTATTCGTCGAGATAAAATTTTTGTACTCAATTGCAGTTTCCTGTTTCCTAAAGTAAATCTCTTACTCAGTGACGCGAGTGCCGATGTGAGAATGCGCCGATAGGAGCTACTTCGCCTTATCTTCTTTCATCGTCATTATCTTCATTTCTTTATACAATTTAGAAAAATCAGTACTAACGCGCAGTTGTTAAGGTCAATAACAAATATCATCAGCATATGCCAACAATTGTCCGCTTCTATGAAATATTGCGCCTGAGCGGTTGAGTTGGAACATTGTTTTCCAGCACAAGATTATCGATATCACTCGCAGGAAAATATCGTTGTGCGATAGTCGGCACATTTTCAGGAAGACCCTTCTTATGAATTGGCCAGAGAAGACTTAAATTTCAATCAACAGGCACGTACTCATCCGACCATATTTAGCATAGGAGCTGATGTATAGTGTGAACCTTACAGGCTGTCCGCCCCCAATCGGAGTGCCGCTGGTAAAACTCCTTATCTTGCTATCGTGCCTCCACACGGGTGTGTTACCGCACCTCACAAGAGCCTGGATTGAGATTAACCTTCAAAAATAACTTTCGCCTAGCTTATTTCGCTACGCAAAAAATATCCAATTTGATTCCTATTTGAAAAAACTGGTTTGACGTCGTGAAATAAATTAGGTAAGTTTTGATAACGTACCGGGCTAGGGCTGTACCAAAGTATAATGTTAAAAAATTGCAATTCCGGCCCGTTGATCTAGTAAAATTTGAGTACGAAGTTTTACAATAAAAAAACGAATTTATTTGAAATTAATTCTAATTGGACCCAATTGGAGCTTTTTTAATTGCCAATTCAATGATGTATTAAAGGACTTATTAGGATAGGTCCTAGTCGAATCTAGTAGCCTTTCAAATGTTTTTGATATAAATGAAGTAAGACTAATGGATCGGTAATTCTACAAATGGCTGCTCTTAACTGGTTGTATGAAACTTTGCCAATGTTTAAGCTAATACATAGCATTAGTATCGCGGCCCCACGGCTATTTCCACTTTGATTATCTTAATGTACGCACTTTTCATAATCATTTACCATACGATACATAAAAGCTTCCAGTTTTGCCATTTGGGCGGCTGTTTGTGCGTGAGAAAACTTCTTCGCTTTTGGATCACTCCCAAGACTTTCAATGCTAAGTCAACCCCTATGAATCTGATAGTTCTTGTTGCTTCTTACACGGTCTTTCTCTGAGTATTGCCACTAATTCTGGAAATTCATAGTTCCTTATCCATCCGGGTCGTTCCTTATCATCCACATCAAAATCGTCACCATTACTACAAATCAGACCATTACTATGACTTTTCAAAATATTCCGCCAGCAGCGAGATTATTTCAAGCATCACCAAACCCTTATTAATCTTAATTTTTTAAATCAATTGATTGTGTGTTCAAAAATGCGAAGAACGCATAGACACTCCACCAAACCTCCGTTAGTCTTAGCCCTTCACTCCTAAACTTCTCCTCGATGGTGTGTTGTCCCATAGCAAGGAATGGCTCAGGTCCTATTAATGGCAAGACCGCAGCCTCTTTTGTCAATCCAAATAAGCCGGATGCGATTGTGCCTGCTTAATAAAATAAGTCTCCCGATACACTCAAAGACCAGTGAGGACTTCATCTCACAGGATTATAAAGCCTTGTGTACCTCTTGACTGTCGCTCAGAATGGCAATTCGCTCATTCCGGAAATTTCTGTCTAAGTTTATCTCTGCACATGAACAGATGGCATACATCTTCACTTGAAAGATGCTTGGAAAACTACCCATCCGCACAGACTGCTTGGTTCCTCTATCTTCTGTCTCTGTAGACAGCTATAATGAAACATATCGGCTATTGCAATATTGGTCGGAATTGCCAGCGAGACTCGGCTCCAAACTCGGCCTAACGATTGCATAGACAATAATATAATACTCTTAGAGACATGTAAGCTCCTTATTTACAGGGAATGAAAGATGGCGTAACGAGCCTACCTGTAGAATCGCACGGAAATGGTAGCCCGCTCTTAATGCTAAACGCACAAAATCCCTGCTGAACCGAAATAAACATAGTCTTAGAAGACTAATTTTTGCAGAAGCTGTGAAGATTAAAAGGAGAAGAGACGAAAGTGCCATTCTAGGTAGACAATTCTTCAAAGAGTTGGAAGAACTCAACACTGTGGAAGCCAGGGAAGTTTTTGATCAGTTCAAATTGGTTTTAGGAGATACCGAAGTAAGTTCTCCTTCCGGTATTACAATGGGTCATGCTACAACCTAATCTAGTTTCCAATTTAAATTTAATTGCTAGAACCGGCAAAGAAATTAGGTGCATCGCAAAAAATTTTATTTTACCCATAAAGGTTTTTTCTTAGTACTTCTTATTTAAATAATTTCATTACCAATGCACGAGTATTTATTACATTTATCTCTTATTAGGAACGGGATTTTCTGCGTCAGCATCAACAGGAGCAGTAAAATCTATAGGTCTAGTCACATCTTCACAAAATGTAACCTCATCTCAGGATATCACGAAACGAACAAACAAGCCACTTATGGAAAAGCGACGACGTGCCCGTATCAATCAAAGTTTGGCCATACTAAAGGCCCTCATATTGGAGTCGACGAAGAATCAATCGAAAACAACCGATGGCCAAACTAAACACACAAAATTGGAAAAAGCTGATATACTGGAATTAACTGTACGTCACTTCCAGCGGCATCGAAATCTCGATGATACAAGTAATACCTGAGATTTTTTAATGTATATTCATAAAATTTATAATAAAAATTTTCTACCACGTCCGTAGCCATTAATAAATATAGAGCTGGGTACACGGACTGCGCTAGAGAGGTGGCTCGCTACCTGGCTACACCTGAACCTCCACCACTTGGAAATATTCCTTCTTTGTCTGAACCAGGGTCCAAAGCACGTCTTCTGAGACATTTGGATCAATGTATAGCTGAAATAGACATTGAGATATGCCCTCACTCGACTGCAACCTATGCCGACAGTCCATCCAGTAGTTGCTATGACATCAACTCAGCGACAAAAAAGGCGTAAGCTAATTTTATAAACTAAATCATTTATACTGTAATAAAAATACATACATACATATATATGGGGTCTTTCAAGTTCGATTTTCTTTTTTGTCATTATTTAGTTTTGACAGCTGTCACAGCTCAATAGCTTTTCTTTTCACAAATGTTATGTAGAAAATCTATAAATTACTAAAATTAGTTACATTTCACTCAAACTGTGACTACACCCACCAGTACTCTCAGGTCCTACCTACTACGTTTTAGAAGAAAGGTCACTAATTTCCTGTTTGGTTCTTTCACAAAGCACTTGACTACTCTGCAGGAGTCCAACTCAGACTAACTCCTTCTAGGGGTAGATCTCATTAAGTCTTAAGCCATAGTTGAATCGACGCAGAATTTACACCTAGAAAGGGTACAGGGTCTAATGGTATGCTTACAGAGCCTTCATTAGGCAGTCTGTCAGCCAACTCGTTCCTTGTAATACCACATTGTTCAGGCACCCAACTAAGATAAACTTTGTTGCGTTTTGCCCCACTGTTCAGTTTTGTCGTAAATTCACCGACTAATTTCGAAGAGGACTTAACTATTGATCTGTATATCGGATCAAAACATCATACTTCGTACCGAAGCTAACGTAAGGCACCCAATTATCCACTAGCTCGAAAACAGTGTGCACTGCTCCGACAACTAGTGGGATATCTGACAGTGAGCAGTGTTTTCCTCGTTTCGCCAGATCCCGTTTTAACTTGAACGTCTAGGGTTCAGGATGGCATTAAGGGCATCGCCATCGCCAAAAACATACTTACTTTCTTAATTTAGTGTATCATATATCTTTCATAACCTCATATAAGTTTAGGAAAAACATAAAACTTGATTAAATTTTAAGTTCAATTTTTCGGGCAAAAAAAGAATATACAAATGAAATGCCTTCTTCTCAATATTGCGTAAACAGTTAAGAAGCATTAGAATTTATAAGACACCATTTTTATCCGAAACAATACGCCAAAGTTATTTATTATTGTTTATAGTTATTTTTAACTCCTCTTCTTCTTACACAAAACAATTAAGCCCTCAATTTGACAGTTTGCACAAATATGCTCGGACTTTTTTTCAGAGCAACTTCGGGCTATTGAGATACACGAATTATTCCTTCAAAGTGGCTCTTAACAAGTTGAGAACCAACAAAACAAACAAAATGAGCAGTTTGGACACACTCGGGCGAACAACGAAACAGACTGAATATAGAACGATTTCAATCAAAATCTTTTCCATCTCACTTTTTTTCGAAAAAAAAAATAGAAAGCAAATTTTTCTATTTTATTACAAAATTGGAATAACAAATCAGTGACCACGAAAGGGAGGCTCGTGACAAGTTGCCCTTTTTCATTGTATGATAGTGGTATAATTTGAAATTATTGTAAAACTTGCATATTTTGACCGGGCTTTAACGAATCTCCTCGTTTCGTTTCAGGGTTGGTTAGGTATTGAGATTGGATTGTATCAAAACCAATGACTGACTGCTCAATTAAACTGACCGGCCGCCGTAGACGAATAGGTTGGTGCGTGACTACCTTTCGGAATTCACAGAGAGAATGTAGGTTCGAATCTCAATGAAACACCAAAATTAAGAAAAACATTTTCCTAATAGCGGTCGCCCCTCGGCAGTTAATGGCAAACCTCCGATTGTATTTCTGCTATGAAAAAGCTCCTCATAAGCTCCTCGGAGTGGGGGCCAAACACAAAAAAAGGGTGTACGCGCCAATTATTCAATATATATATATATATAAACTGAAATAGCGCCTACATACCTACATACTAGGGCGGGTCGATTTAAAAATCGCTCATTGCTCTGTGAAAATCGTATTTTAGGGATCAAAATAAGAAACTTTGCCGAAGGAACCATACCTCTAAAACGAATTCTGATGTCCCCCAATTTGGGTCGAACGAAAAATCCCACTTTGACCCATTTGGAGTGCTCCAATCGACTCCAAATGTATGACCAACCCCCACTAACTTTGGACGGCCGATCCACCCATGCCAGTGGTACACCCCCTGGAACTCCCCTGGGGGGTTACCCATACAATCATTTCAAAATATCACCATTTTTGGTCTTTACATGAGAAAAGAAACTAAAAAGTTCGACGCAAATTCGGGGACATCAGAATTCGTTCCTTCGGCAAAGTTTCTTATTTTGATCCCTAGAATATGATTTTCACAGAGCAATGCGCGATTTTTTTGCCTCCCCACAAATCGACCCGGCCTACTACATACAGTTTGTGTGACCGCCATAACTTGGAAACTATTTGACTAAGGCGATTCTAATCTACTGCATTAATGGGCTATAGTACATATTTATTATACCAATTATATGAAATAAAATGTATAGCCATCCCATTGACTATAATGGCTGCACATCTTCGAGCCATACTTTGTGTTAATTTCTACCCAAGTTGTGGAGGTGGTCGGCCCCAAATCAGCCGAATTTGCTTTGATAACACCTTGAGATTTTACTTAACTCTTGCCCAAACATTTTCAATAGGGTTGGCATCAGGCGACTGTGAAGGCCAATCCAACATCTCAATCCCATTCTGCTACTTCGCCTCAACCATAAGTTCGGATTTGTCACAAACAAATCAATAATCTTCTGGTCTTGCTTTGGAGAGGTTTTTTTTTGGCCCCGTCCAGGGAAGTCGTCAACGTTTTTAACTTTGATACACTATTGCACCCATTTATTTATGAACTTCTTCGAATTGTACAAATATTTTACGCACATGAAATTTTTGGACCTTTAGGTTGTGTACTTAGGAACACTGCTTCTAAATTTCTCACAAAACTAAAATATTACGTTACACAACACATATTGCAAAAAGCACTTTAATATTTGTATAACGGAATTCTAAGTTTGAATTTTGCCCGTCACGCTTCCATTAGACAGACTGTATAGTATATACGAGGGCATGTTTGGAAGAGATAAAGTTACAACAAATTTCGTAAATGAAAAAAAAAACGAACGAAAGACTTTCCAAATAAGAGGAGTTATTATAATAAAAGCCAATGGTTTCGTTGCTTGTGTGGCACGTATCGCCGTCTTATTGAAAATAAACGTTGTCCAGATCAATACCATCTAATTCCGGCCATAAAAAATCGTTAATTATCTCTCGATAGCGCAATCCATTCACCGTAACTGTTTCTCCAGCTTCATTTTCAAAAAATTAAGGTCCAATGACTTTGCCGGCCCATAAACCGCACCAAATACACGTTGAGGATAGAGAGGATTTTAAACAATAACTCTTGGATTTTCTGAGCCCCAGATCTGACAATTTTGCTTGTTGACGAAGCCACCGAGGTGGAAATGGGCCTCATCACTCAAGATGATTTTTCGATGGAATTCTGGATCATTTTCATGCATTTGAACGACCCAATCATCAAAGACACGACGTTGTTGACGATCGGCCGGCTTGAGTTCTTGTGTTAACTAGACTTTATCAGCCTTAATACCCAAATCTTTATGCAAAATACGGTGTAAAGATGTTTGTGGAATGCCGTCCAAAGAACGACGAAGAATGCACAAACCTGGGTTTTCTTCAACACTTTCGGCTACAACAGCAATATTTTTGGCTGTTCTTGAGCGACGTGCACCGTTTTTATTCTTTACATCACTAACTTGTCCCAACAGCTCGAACTTTTTCACCAATTTCTGTATTGCAGTCCGACAAGGTGCTTCACGATGACCCAAAAATGTTTGAGTTTTACGAACCGTCTCTGCCAAATTTTCACCATTTTTATAGTGAATTTTAATAATTTCAATGCATTGTTTAAGCGTGTATCGTTCCATTTTTATTAATGGCGTAGTTTCTTTTGTCAAATATCAAAAAATGACAGCTTCAAAAGTGGCATTTACCGAAATAGCCGGCTATTCAAAATAACATCTGTTATTGGAAAACCCTTTATAATACAAGACTTATATAGTCGCATAGCACAGCAACTTCTATTTCATTGGATACAATGGTTTCGCTGTTGTTAGCAAATGTTGAGTGAGTTAAGAGTCGCTACTTATGTTAGTTAGTCCATGACCATTATTTAAATATTTTGTTTCACCGCTAGCGTTCATTAATTCGCCGTCGCTATGGTGCGACTTTGCATCCCTTGATTATTTTTTTTTTTTAATAAGGCCAGAGTCAATTTGATTTCTCACACCGCTGTCGTTTTGTTTAAATTTATTTTCCTATCGCTCTTATCTTATTTTTGAGTTGAAACAACAAAAATAGAAGGGTTGCGTATCAGACTTGGCAAAATACAAAGGCCTCAATGTACATACATACATACATATGTATAAACATGCATATATTCTTTAAAATACGTTTGTGCATTTAATTTTAAAAATATTAAAATAAATTTTGCTTAAATCAAAATTTGCAGTCAAGCGGATGACAATTCATTAGATTACAGCAGCCAAGACTCGAATCCATTAGATTTCAGTAAAGCCGCCTCGAATGTTTTAACATCAAAAGCAACTTTTGTTAGTCCTGCTGGCACACCAATTGCACATTCTACAAATTCTCCCTGCTCTGAACGTCTAAGTTCACAAGTACTGCTATTTAGTCAAATAAAACTCTGAACAAAATAATTTTAAATTTTATTCTTTGCATAGGATGAGAACAACAATCCCGATGGACCTCAATCTAGCGCAGGGTCGAGCAGAAGTGAAGGAAACATGCGGCCATTGATTTCCGGTACCGACTTACCGAATGTAATAGATATTAATGCTGTACAGAGCTTTGAAGATCGCAGTAAAGTGAGAGAACATCTATAAAGTATCCGAGACAGCAGCATTCAAAATTTCACTCCTTTTTTTATTCTCACAGCTCTGCTCAAATGTATTGGACACATACAAACATCTAAAAGTAAATGATCCAACTGGGATCCTTGTGCTTCCCCCACACTACGTTCAATTGGCAGCTGCGTTGGGTTTAAATACACATCCCGTAATGGAATCCGTTACTACACGCACGGACTTTGAGCGCCTTATAGAAATGAATCATGTGCCCCCATTGCCAGCTCAAATTGCCAATAAACTCAGTACGTATGGAGCTCTACCTGGAGCTTTGGAGGCCGCACATGTAGCTGCTGCTTACGCAGCGACAACTTTACAAGCGAAAGAAAATGGTATGTCCACAGCAAGTACAGCAACCTCAATGGCTGGAACTATGAATGTGGAGCGTCCTGCCTCTGTGCTCTCTAATGCAACTTCTGTTGCATCCACTTCTGTCAGTTCTATGACCTCTGCCGATTCAATGAAAACCGGTCAACAGCAACATCAGTCATCACGCTTGGAAGCTGGATCAGCATCGACAGTAGAAGCAGCACAATTAAACATGGTTAACAATCCACTATCGGTGAACCTCGCCGCAGTAGCAGCAGCGCAGCACCAGTTGCATCTATTACGACCCAATGAGGCTCTAGCACGGCAAGAACAACAGCCGCAAGATGAAAATATGTGGAGACCATGGTGAGAGGCACACATTTTAGTCCATTGTGTTATTAAAGAGCTTAAAGCATGTAAATACCAAAGATTTTTTTCTGTAATTATGTGAAGAAAGTAAGCGGCATGGGAATATAAAAACATGGCAATATGATAAACTTTTTTCATGAGATCTCGTTAGGTTAATTTTATTTACCTTAAGTCATCATATTGTATATATTATTTTTCTTATATGGCGCTGTCGCTATTTGTTGACTCAGGCTGAGAGTAAAACTCTCGCACTAGTTGATTCTTCAATGTAGAAGTTTCGCCAGACACCTTCGTTCAGCAACTTCCTTTACCTCATTTTTTTGACACTCTGGCTCTGGCTGTGAAGCTAATGATTGACATCTTCTGCCAGCAGCATTGTACTTTTGCTCAATGTGATGCCTTGCCATGCGTGAAGATAACACCTCAAGTAAATTGCCTTGTCTAATAGGTATATCGATTGGAGTGAATCGTTGTGAATTTACAAGAAAATATGCCCTTGCTTAACACATGGATTTATGCCATATGAGTTTTGCACAAATACTAAATTTGGACATAGGCAGCTGCCTTTAGTGCTATCAATTTGTTTATCTAGTGTTTTTTCCAGGACTTAAGACATTGGGCAAATATAGTGTGAGGCAAAATTGCCAGATCTGAATGTACTTTGATCAGGTCCAATCAGTTAGTTGAAGATGGCTTCAGTCTTTCATATAGTAGTACCATGATGAAAAGAATCAGAAGGTGTAGCTTAAATCAGAATCAGCTAATTGGCTGACGTCACCGGAGTCACGATAGCGGTTTGTTCACGAAAAAGCTGATATTTCCCATCGGTGCCATCCCGCATGTTGCGTCGTTGCCGTCTGAACAACGACTGATCGGACAAGTGTGTGAATATGAAATGAGCCGAAGTTGCTCGCACAATTTTGTTTTTCAACATAGCAGACTGGCCAAACCTGATAATCTATCACCGTTAAGTACTACCGATATGTCGATATCGAATACTCAAAAGTTAAGAGAAATCTAAATATTATAATTATTGTAATTGTTTATCGTTAAATCTGAATACGTTCGATGAACGAATGCTGTCTGTTTTGTGTAATCACTACAAAGGACTACTTTTTAAAATATACGTCAGTGACAAAAATTATTTTTCCGCTTAATGCTGTTATCGTTATATACAATAACGTTTTCTCAACTAACTTTTAACTTTACCGACCCCATTATAATAGCGGTAAACATTTTTTCGTTACTTAATGTTTGTTATACTACCATAACGTTATTACCATTCCGATGACGTAGGTTCGAATCTTCGTGAAACATCAAAATGAATAAAGAGTTTTTTCTAATAATGGTCGTGCCTCGGCAGGAAATGGCAAACCTCCGAGTGTATTTCTGCCATGAAAGAGCTCCTCATAAAAAATGTCTACCGTTCGGAGTTGGCTTAAAACTGTAGGTCTCTACACGTCACAAATAGGATTAGGATCTTGACCAAACACCCAAAAAGAGTGTAAGCGCCATTTATATATATATAAGCGCCAAAAATTTATTGTATATATATATATGGTATTTATGTATGAAACACAATATTTGTTAAATGCCCACCACGACTCCTCTGGCAACACAGGATGCACATAGCAAAATTTTCCATTAATTTTGGGCATAATTCGGGCTGTATATTATTTTTAACGCGTATGATTTTTTTCTTCAGCTCAGGAATCGTCTCGAGCTTATTAGAACACTATAGACAACACTAGGAATCTCAGTGCCAAAAATACATCGATGTTTTTCCTCCAAACTTACATCGATGTTTGTCGATGCATCGCCGCGCGTATATCGATGCATCGATACGCATAGAGTTTTCCTACACCATGAAAATAAAACAAAACCAGTTTCAATTTCTTTTATTTTAATGTAGTTATATACCATTATAGAATCCCATCAACCTTTCCCGTTACATCAACAGCTCTGGTTGGCTGTAGATATCTGCTCGTTGGGGACCTCACAATGGTATCAAACCGGCGCTTTAGTGCTACTTGGGGAGTGCCAGACTGGTACTTCAACTATCCAATCCACCAATCTAAGTTATATACCATTATGGTGGCTCAAACAAGTGCTAACGTTGATTTTTTATAAACAAATTTTTGGAATGCAGTTTCATAGCTCATAAAATTTTAAGATTACAAAGTGCAAGTTAGCAAAAAAAAATTATTAAAAGTCAAAGCAATTGAACCGCGTTGTATCTTTCAATGATAAGTTTACTAAAGTCAGAAGTACCGATTGTCCTTTTAGTCACCCTACAATATGGCATCTTAAGTCCATCTTAAGCTAATTTATAAATCTTCAATTTCATATATCCTACATATGTATACTAGGTTGTTCAATAAGTTCTACGGTTCGATAAGAAAAACACATACTTGATTATTGAGTGTAGTCTCCCCGAGCATCAATACACTAATTCCAACGAGATTCCAATTTATGAATTCCATCCCTGAAGTGAGAATCTGGAAGGGTTGCAAAAAACGCTTCCACAGCTGTTATGACCTCTTCATTTGATGAAAAACGCTTTCAACGCATGGACTTTTTTAGGTCTGGAAATAGATGGAAGTCACTAGGGGCCAAATGTGTTAAACATTAATTCATGGATTTTAGCTGTTGTCAAAATGCTCTTGTGGCACTGTCCTGATGAAATTCAAGTTTTTTTTTGTTTTTGTAAACTGGTTCTTTTTTCACGAATTTTCTCCTTAAGCTGGTCTGAAAGGTTACAATAATATTCAGAATTTATTGTTTTACCAGTTTTCAAGTAATCCACAAGCAAAATTCTTTTTTTTATCCCACAAAATTGATGGTAATATCTTCTTGCCAATTTCGGGACACGAACTCGTTTCGGAGCCGAAAAACCACACTTTAGACTCTTGTTTTGATTTAGGATCATGGTGATAGACCCATAATCCACTTTATTCTTTCGAAAACGCTCTAAATGTTGCTGAGAAGCTCGCTTTCGAATGTGTTTTTGTTCCATTTCTCCCATTGTACACACAGCTCAAACCCAATACTTCAGTCAAAATATTGCTTACACTGCCCAATGAGATATCTAGAGCTTCTAATAAATCTCTATCAGTCACTCGATGATTTTCCAATACGACATCCTGTATTTTTTTCTACGATTTCTCGTGTTGTTGCTGGTTTTGGACGTATTTGACGTGGATCGTTTCAAGGCTTGTACGACCACGTTTAAATTCAGCAACCCATCTTTCTATTTTAGCTAGTAGTCACCCCTTCTCCTATCGAACACCCTCTCCAACCGCAAGATTTATTGAATAACCTAGTATGCCATTGCCTATAACGCGCTTGGTTATTTTTATTATAATTTTAAAACTGATGTGGTGACAAGCCTGTGGTTATCGCGCGCGCTAATATGCATAAAGGTACTGCAAGGTCCGGGCCGAATTTGGCATTTATACTCGTTTCATGATAATATTAATTTCTTAAAACAAATTTCTTAAAATGAGGACCCATTTCTAGCCTTTTCGAAAACATAATTAAGCTAACTAGAAAAAGTATGTTATATTTACTTTAAATTAAAAAAGTACTGCAATTTTCGTGTTATATCTGGACGATATCCTTGTTGAGTATATTTTGTAAAATAAATTGTCCAAAACCTATCGGATGTTGATTCACATTCGAACAAGGAGATGTATTAAAGGAGATGTATTGCTGTGAGCTGTCGACATGTGCTGTTGTATTATTGGAAAACATTGTAAAATTTATTTAGTTTACTGGAGAAAAAATTGTTTTTATGTAAATTTACCAAAGAATATGTATGTATACTTATACTTACTCAGTATGTACAAGTACATAAGCTAAAATACTATAGATCCCATTGAAATGTAATACTCCAACTGTGGGTTTGCATGAATAAAAAGTTAATTTTTACTTTGATAAATGCTCCCGCTTTTGATTATTTCAATACGCTTATATAAATGTAAAATGTATGTATTAGTAAGGAACAAGAAACATTATTGCATTGTATTTAATCATTACAATCTTTTCAAGTTAATTTTAAGTTCACAAGACGTGTAATGTTGTTGTCTAAAAGATAAAAATACTTACAAACATACACACACATGTTCAAATCTATAACTATATGTACGTGTGATTGTAAGTGTGTATATAAATATGTTATAAACAAATTAGAGTATACATATGCATTTGGATTTATATATTTCTAAACGTGCCAGTGCCAAAGAGACTAGTACATAAAATAGATATATTTACATGTATGTATGCAAGTACACTCCATCATTTGCAAGATTAGTATATAAATGTATGCCCATGTAACACTGTATTAATTGTATGTAATATAAACTGAATAAACTCGTGAATATATAAATGATTTTTTGTTTTCCACTGAACTTACATATGTATATCCTGCAAGTGGCTTTCATAAAACATATTGTGGCGAATGATGAACATTCATAAGGGGTTAGGGGTAGTCAGAGGCCCGAAAACATGATGATTTTCAATAATTTTTTTTTTTTTGCTAGGTAATTTACTTTATTTAACAAAAATAAAAACACAACATGTTGCGACTTTACCTTAACAAATTTTCAAAACAAAAAAAAAATTATTAATTGTAAAGCTAAGTACACACCAGGCAACCGTTGAAGCAACGTGTTGCCTTTGTTTAAGAAACACGTTGCGACCGTTGCTTCAATCTCAGTATTGTGTATAACTGTGGTGCAGGAAAGGTACAAGCGGAAGATACGTAAAATTAAATTTTTTAAATGATCGACGAAATACGAAAAATTACTTCTCTTATTATAATTGACGAACTTTTGTACGAAAATGAGGAAGAAGAGATGCAACAAAAGAAGAGAAAGAAAATTTGGTCCAAAAATTGGCTTTTAATAAAAAATCGAATTTTCGAACGAGAGGCTGTTGAAAGAACTGAAGGAAAATGAGGCAGCGGACTATAAAAATTACATGAGGATGGACGAAGCCCTGTTTAGAAAATTGTTGGACTTCGTAAAGGCCAAAATAACGAAACAAGATACTATAATGAGAGAGGCAATATCAGCAGAAATTAGACTGGCAATAACTTTGCGGTATCTTGCAACAGGAAACTCTTTTGCGGACTTGAAATTTTTATCAATTTTATTGTACCTATTAATTTTTTAATTGTTCGTATTCTTTTTTTCTAAAATTTTTATTTTTATATTTTTCACTACTTATATCCCACAGCTCTCTCAAATTTTTATATTCGTTAATAAAATTAACATAATTTTCATTATTTTCAATTGCCATATTTTCCTTTTTCACTTTATTTTACTCCGCACGAACCTTCTTCTTCGCTTGTTTTCAACGAACTGAACGAGTAAAAGCAGTAAACAATGATACACACGAAGCAACGGTTGCAGCAACCTATCCCAAAAATCAAATTTATTTGATATTTCAGGCAACGGTTGCAGCAACACGAAAATCAATTGGCAACACAGCTACACACGAGGCAACGGTTGCTTCAACATGGCCGTGTTGCTGCAACGGTTGCCTGGTGTGTATTTAGCTTAAAAGTTATCGCTGTTTGTGAAGAACCCATTTCTCTATGGCGGCCTCAGGAAATATTTTTCAGATTTTCGAGAAAAAAACCGAGAAATAATTGTTTAAAAAAATCGAAAATCAAAAACTAAGAAGCTTTATAATTTTCTTAAAATACAATAATTGATGCCGATCTCATCCCCATGATGTCCGCTGTAGAGATCAAGGCATTTTATTTTTCTAGCTTTTTTGAAAAAAGTACAATCTTAACTGTTAAGCACTGTCTTTTATTGGTTCAGTCAGATGATGATAGCTAAGCGAAGGCAAATATTTTTTTTTATAAATGCTTGCTACATTATACTATTTCAATACGTGTACATAACAGGCGGATCACGGCCATATTTTTAATTTTTCTTTAGTAATTTACGTAACTATTCCAAATCTTGATTTTGTAGGTTAGTTTCGAAAATTGGAGAATTAATTTTCTTTTTATGACTCAATCTCTTGAAAAAAAGTTTGCTTGATCCAATACCCAGCCAAGTGCTATACAGTTTTATAAGTATATTTTTTACAACTACGAGTCTATGTGTTACAACCAAGTTGTATCCTTAGCATATAGGATCTCGCACATTAAGTCCCCTTGAAATTTTACCACGGTTCGTCAAGTCATAAGCATCTGGAGATGTATGGCAAATAAAATCGAATTCGCTTACGTTCGCTTAATTAACGCAACAGACTCCATTAACTTGACAAAGTTGTATCATGCCTCTGTGCACACAATAATACAACTAGCGGAATCTTTGTTTCAACATGCCAAACGAATGTTCTATAGGAATACGTCCAGAGCTCAGCTTTATATAGGTTGATCAGATTTGAGGTACTTTTTCCAATAGGGGGTAAATAAATAATTTGTTCAGTATTCATTGCCATTTCATCATAGGAACAATTACGCCTCAACGGTACTTACATATCGTAAATCGTATGCTGTTGAGCGATGAGACCCATTTTTGGCTTAATGGCTACGTCAATAAGCAAAATTTACATATTTGGGCTGCAGAGCAACCCGCAGTCATTCAAGAACAGCCATTACATCCATTGAAAAGAATCATTTGGTACGGCCTATGGGCTGGCTGAATCATCCTATGGAATGGCCATATTTCTTCAAAGACGAGGCTGGCGCCAAAGTAACAGTGAATGGCGAACGCCGGAAATTGAAGCCCGTGATATCCACAACATTTGACCAACAACAAGACGGCGCTACTTTCCATACAGCCCGTGAAACAATGGATTTACTGCGTCGATGTTTCGGACCAGTGGATAAACCAGATTCGATTGAAGCATCGGAAACCAACATTACTAAAGTTACTCAGGCGATACCGACCGAAGTCCTCAAGCGAGACATCCCAAAATGGTATTAACGGATGACTGAATTACGGCGCAGTTACGGCCAACATTTGAAAGTGATTATCTTATAAAATAAATTTTATGACTAGTTCTGCACAAAAATAATAAAGATTGCCCAATCAGTTTAAAATTTCGATGTTTTCTTTCAATCTAAAATTCGTTACCTTTGATCACCCTTTACTAAAGTGCTTATGAGTACTTGCTAAATGCCCATTATATCTATGAGAGTTACTAAATATTTGTTGCAGGAATATGCAGACGCAGTCAAAAGAGGGTAATCTGAAATAAAAATGGTGGTGTTCTTTTTCAAATACGTTTCTTTTTTTTAGGCAAGTGTTTTTACAATACCACGGCAACTTTAATAAAGAGTTGAATTTTTATAAAATCCAACTGTTGTGATTGGGACCAGGAAGTCCTACGAAAATGTTTATAAACTTCATATAATTAAATTTTATTCATCAAAACTGCATTAAAATTAACGGTAAACACAAATAAACGGCCAACGCCTTTTCCAGAGCAGCAGCCCCAAACATTAACCTTTACTGGATGCTTAACAGGTAGTTGAAGTTGTCGATTACCAGCAGAGTACCAGTCAAAGTTGGATTTATCCGTGACTATTATGTTTGCCAATTCTCTGAATTCTGAATTTGCCTTAGCCCGTACCAGTCCGTTTTTAATGTGTGATAATGAGAACAGCGTTTTTTCAATGTGCTCCGAAATTTGAGGCCTTCTGCACGTAAACATTCTCGAATCGTTTCTTCGGATACCTTAACACCACTTTTTCTTAAAACTGCTTCAAAGGTGGTTAGTGCCGTGCGCGGTGTCTTCACATGCCGCCGGAGAAGTTGTTAACGTTTTTAACTTTGGCGTACCGTTACACCCATTTATTTGAGAACGTCTTCGACTTCTTCATATATTTTGCAACAAATACACGTGACATTTTTGGACCTATAGGGTATGTTCATATAAACATTACTTCACTTCGTTTTTTATGCGCGGAACGCATTTTCGAAAAACAACGTACTCTAGTAAAATTTCTCACTAAACTAACAAATTGCTCAACGCGTATTGTGAAAAGGATACACCTATTTAGCAGCATTTAAATTTGGTTTATGACGCAACTCAGAGTTCGAAGTTTTTTATACATATAACAATACAACTAATAATATAATTTAATTATCATATATTAATTTATATTAATTATATTTACATTTTGATAAAAAGTTGGAATTTTTAAGGGTAACATAAAATGGGTTGTAAATATGTATACTTACACACAAAATAAGGTCGCAGAGGCAAGCACTAAAGTATTGTCTGACGAACCTTTAAGTTTCAAAGAGAGATGTTTCCTTAACGCCTAGGAAAGAAATGTTTTCGAAATACATATATTAAAGCAACCACCATAAAATTTTAAATATACGTATAATTTATATTTTTAATACTAGTAATTGTATAAATTAACAATGTGGCCTATAGTTTATGAAATATATATAATATCGGAACAAATTTATAAATTCAAATGTTCGGAAAAACTTTATATTTTCTTTGGTCAGAATCATAATCATATGTATATGATCCTTCCGATTATATATGATTAATAAAAAGGAATAAACATATAAAAGGTGCATACATACAGCGGCTCACAGTTTATTTCGTGTGAACCTTTATTCAAAAACTGTGGGATGTTTTTTACGTCATTTTTTTTTTTTCAAAAAACCTCAAATGAACATTCAAAGATTCATATATTTGAATTATGAACAGCAACAAATAAATTCAAAGTAATTTTAGATTTAATTTTTAATACAACTTATCTCGTGTGTTTAGGTAAACTTAAAAATTTATACAAATTGTATGAAAATTTTTACTAACTATTTAAGATTTTATGAAAAAAAAATTACTTATGTAATAAAAAACGTCATTTGAAATAAATGGTTGCACGAAATAAGCTGTGAGCCACCGTATGCATACAATTTTTTCATTAGATTTCGGCCATTGATTGTAATACTCAAATTAATTTATCATAGAATTAACTTTTAGTGTGCTTTCGGGTACACATCTTGAAATAAGTTTTGCGTCTATTTCCATCTTATTTCATAAAATATAACGAATTGCTGTGTGAGCACAGATTTTTATTTGTTCTTGAAAGTTGTTAACGATTTTCTAGGTGCTGATTGCCGTTGACGAGCCAAAAATGTTTGTCCCTGTCCCATTAGCAACGCAAGTTTTGCGTCTATTGCATCACGCTGTGCATTCACACCCAATCTATAATAAAACGTGTAAAAGAACGAGTAGACAATTTATATACGTATTACAACACCTGTAAAAAGCTGTTGTCATTAAACGCTCCTCCACCGTACTCATTCTTGCCTTGGGTTCCTCTTCAGAGTCCTGCGGCCGGTCAAGCAGATTTGCTTCGATAACTGCATAAAAGCACTAATTAAGCTTTACAATAACATTAAATAATACTAAGTACTGCACCATTGGCAAATCGAGGATCTAGATTTTTGATGACTTCCTTCGCCTTTTCAACGCATTTTCTATATTTTGCATCATAAGCTAGAAGGTCTTGCTCGCGTGTTGTAAGTGTATTTTCCAACTGAGTTATCTTGCTTTGCAATGATACATTCTGAGAAACCGATTCTTCTAGCTGTAATGCTACAGAAATTTTTAAATATTAAAAAAATTTTATTAATAAAATTGCTTGCTAATCTTTACTTTTCTGCTCGTTCAACTCCATAAGTTGCTTAATTTGTTTACCAAACTCGAACCTGAAATTTGCACGATTGTAAAAGAACAAATTAGGAAATTTTTAATAAGTAATTCGATCTACGTACTCTTTAAGATTCGGATCGCCACTCTGTGATGCATGTGATAAGGAAAGAATTCGTTCATTTGCTGATTTCAGTTGTTCGCGTAAATTTTCATTGCGCTTATTTGCATCATCCAATAGTTGCTGTTAAAAAATGCGTACAACTTCTGTAGTTATTTAAATAAAAATAAGGACTACTAACCGTTAATGCTGTTTGGCCACCTTGACCTTCTCGCAAAGCCTTATTTTCTGATTCTAATCTGTGTACTTTTTCCGCAAGTGCAGTCGGCTGAAGCTCTTTAGACATTGTGTTGCCATTTAAGCCTTTTACGAAAAAAATATTTATGATACAAAATATTTTATGAAAACCTATAACTAAATTTTCATTTTACTTACTGCCCGAACTTGTTGACAGCTGTCCGCATTTAAGTTCATCTAAAGCTTCGCGAAGATTATCGCGCTCTTTCAGTAAACTTTCCTTAGCTCGCTGCAATGCACTGATATTGCTTTCAAGATTTTTATTATCAAACTCTAGTTTGACATTTTTGCTCATTTCTCCATCAAGCTGCGTATGTAAGTCTTGAATCTATACAGGAATATATGTATTTTTGTAAGTCAACATTTCGAATGCTTTTAGTGATTCATATGTAATAAATCAAATATGTTAGATACAAATTTACAATTCCACCACATAACGAAGGATAGTTTCTTAGGAAACACATTATTTTTCATTTAATGTAGTGCGACACAAAAACAAATTTATAAAAACAATCTGGCATTCAGAGTAAACTCGTCAAGTATAATTCCTTGCCAGGAGTTAGTGTTTTTTATATACATATGCATATAAACAGTGTTAAATGACCCACCTTATTTTTGAAAAGTTCTACTTGACCCTTTAGGGTGGCAGATTTTTTTGCATCTTCTTCGAATTGCATTATTTGTTGTACGTAATCAGCACTTCTCTCTTCTAAAATTTTACTATGCTTCTTTAAATCATTATACTCTTCCAGTCTCTTCTTGTATGTTTCCAATTGAATTTCATACTCTTTCAATTTATCGTTTGATTCGCGCAGCACATCCACTTCATCCTTTAGTTGGATTAGTTCAGAAGTATTTTTCTAAAAATTCATTTTAAATGTATTAAAGACAGGGATTATAAACAAATAAAGAAAAGAAATTACTGTTAACTCATCAATACGTTGCTGCATGGATTGTATCTCCTTTTCTTGTTGTTGAACTTTTAATTTCAAATCTTCCCGAGTGGCATCTGACTGTATGAGTTCCTCTTTCATCCGATCTAGTTGTCGCCGAAGTTCACTATAACGTGCTGAACCAGCTTGAACAGGTCCTAGTGACACTCCATCGTCTCCAATTGCAGCAATGTTGGATGTTAAACGTTCGACTTCGACTTGTAACTTAGCAAGTTCTTGTTGCATGCCAGATTTTTCTTCGACCAGTAATAACATCTGAAACAACAGATGTTGAAGCCAAAAATTTTAAGTTGAAGCCAGTAAAAAAATGTTCTTAAAATATGTAAATACCTTATTTTCAGCTTCGAAGCATTTTTGAGCTAAGGCGTCCCGTTCTTCTTGTAATATCTTGTAATCGAAATTCGCTATGCTCAGAGAACTGGGGGAACAGAGGAGACTTCCTTTCCCTCCTTGCCAAGTCGACTCAAGATCTTGCAATGCACGCATTATATTAGCTTGTAGTGATTCCTCTAAGGACATTATTTGTCGAATGTAATCTTGTTTAGCAACACAATTTACTGCACAGCCGAGTACCAGCTGTAATAGACGCTCCAGCTCACCAGAGTCACATTTTTCTGCAATACGTTGTGCATCGGGGCGTGGAAAATCCGCCAGTGAATAACTTAATACATCACTATAATAATCATAAACGCCTTCAATAACCTTCTTCAAATTACTCATCTTCAAACGCCAGTTAATCCCCGAGTTAATTTTCGACAACCACAAATCTACAATTCAATATAAATTTTGCTGCAAATGAAAAGTGGTTTGACTTGCAAATATTTCCGCAACTTACTTGTAAAGACCTCAGGAGCAAATTGGTTTAATGCCTGTGCCAAAGCAACTCCATCAGACAGTTCTTCTATTAAATAAACATTACAAAAAAAATATTGCGTTATTCAATTATGTTTATCCACTTGGGGAGTTGTCCCGACGTTCTATATGCTTTCTAATTGTCGTCTCACCTAAATTGGAATGCGGTGCCGTCAAATTTAGGGTTTTAAACCATTCAATTAAACTTTGACACATATCACCTCTCTCCATCTCCATTTCTTATGGCGTCTTGGAAAATACAACAAATTAAAACTTTTAAAACAAAATATATATATAAATAAAGATAATAATTTCACTAGTACTGAAAAACAAGTGATTCGATATTTTATCACTTATGATAAAAAACGACTATCGATGTCGTTCGATATATATTAGTTCCGCGAAGATTATTTTTGATAGTTATCGTATACTGTCAACTTTGGTGTTCCAAAAGTACCAAAATTTATAAAAAAACAAGGTCGATATATGTACTAATCGACGTGTTTTGATTCCATTATTAATATTCAATAAACGAAGCCGAAGTTCAAAAGTTATTAGCACAAGACAATTCCATAAAATTGGTGTTTTGTATCACTAATTTATCACAACTAAATTATCACAACTTGAACACTAATTTCAATATATTCTTGGTATTTGAGTAATATACTTTGCTAAATACTGTTAATTATTCCAATAGCTAAAATGTAAACACAATTTGCGTAACGAAACTTAGGTCTGGCAGATAAAATCTGAATTTGCTACATTCTGCACTTTTCAATATCCCGTTTATAAAGTGTCAGACATGCGATAATATTTTAGTTAATGGAATTTAAGATAATAAAAACTTCCACTATATATATTACAATAATTGCTCTCCTATTTGATATTCTTTCTCACGATTCTAAATCACTTTCCAATTACCCTTCTAATTATGCAATTTGCCATACAAAATTTTGTTAGTGAATCATCTCATTTGTAAGTAATTCAATTGTCAAGCCACTAGGCGAATTGAGTACTGTAGGTGGTGTTTTCTCAAAACCGTTACTTTATTTTTCTCAATTTTGACAAGCCTGACGTCAGGTCCCTTAGCAATACAAAAAATAGAAATTACATGTTTGGGAAAATTTAGTCAATGGGATGGTAGTATTGTATTGGCGTATAATTTCTTGCGTTTAGTTGCTTCCATTGCTTCACAAACAAGAAATTCCCCTTCCTTTGTTTGTTTATGCATGGGCTCTGACGACACAGCGAATTCGAAAGGCGCAGCCTGGTATTCCATCAACCTTGACCTCTAATCGATGGCGGAATGAATGCGACATTATTGCGAGAAAATAAAACGACATTAAATAACGAACATGTCCCAAAATACACACTTTGATGGTCCAAACATATATTTTATTTTCCAAATATGTTATCATAGTTGGATTCTAGATGAATCACCACTCTAACCAGCACATCTTTGGTTTGAACTTTAAAAATTGATTTACGATGTTTTTTAAAAAATTTGTGAGCATTTGAGTTTATGACATTTAAACATTTTTAAAATATGTATTGGTTTCTTTAACCAAACCGTTTACAATAAATATTATTAATTATTTTTTTACCAATACCTTAAGCTTACATTAAGTTTTTGACGTCCAAAATTGTTAAATATCCATGCGTTTGGTTATCCCTGGAATCACAACGATCCCCAAAGAGTTACTGTACCCTTCAGAAGAATTCATAAAAAATGACAAAAATGGCTATTTTTGGGACATGTTTCCTTTAATTACTCAAAATCCACATTTCGTATTCAGTGCGAAAAAATATGTACACAAGAAATATCTTCTATTGTTCTCTTAACTAAAAACATATTAATAAACATAAAAATATCAATACCATGTAATAAACGATTGCTGGTGTAGACACATAGTAGAGGAGAAAGATCAGATATGTTATATTTGTCAATTTGACACTAATCTGACATTTTCTCGTTGCCACCCAAAGTGTACAGTTTTTTAACATGGGGTTTTAGTTATTTTCGCAGATATTATTTGTGATATATTAGATACTTCTGCAAAGGTAGAAATAAAAAAAAAGTGAAATTCGAAAAGTTAAAAAATAAACCGAACATAAGTGTTAGTATGCAAGCAAAGCAAAAATGTGTTTTTCGGAAAAAAAAATTATAGAAATTGGAATAACATATCTAGAAAATAGATGAAAGAATAGGTAGAATTTTTGGCATGAACACTAGAAAAATTATAAAACGGGATTCGACTTCTTGCAAATATTTTTAACGTAGAAGAGTAATTTTCCAAACGTTGTGGCTGGCATACGGCTAAATATCTTTTTTTTTTAAAGAGTGAAAAAAACCCTGGAACTGCTATTCACAAAATTTCTGATTTACACACTGGAAAAGATAAAAAAATGATTTGCGAAGCGCTTTAATCAAATCTGGCCATAAATGAACGTTCGAAGTTAAATTAATAATTGGATGCAATCTTCCGGATCATATTATATTTCACTATAGCATACACACAACGAATTATTAAAGTAATAATAATCGGAAGCACTTCCAAGTGACTGTCGAAATTTGTAGTGAATTTACAAATCTCGGATCCTATATATATATGTGTATGTATATATATGCATGTACATACATATATGCGCTTTCTTTCAAGGGCACTTCTTTCCTGGGCTCTGAAACTATATTTCATTCGGCTGCATAGCACTTGTAACATTTCTGAACAGTAAGATCTTCAATGTAAGTAAAATTTTTAATTGAACATAACCTATACATATTTTTAGCACATCAATTGCAATTAAAAAAAATAACGCAGTTATAACTTTATGCTAATTTATGTTTTGTTTATTTATCAATATAGGCTTATTACGTATACATTTTATTAAATTATGCTTGGGAATATATGCATACCATACACATTTCGTATAAATCCACGAATGGGTGAAAGAAATCCAAATCAATACATATGTATATAATTTTTATATTTAGATTTTAAAAAGAGTCTTTATAAAAGATAATTGTCGTAGATATAATACATACTATGCCATAAAACAGTTCCAGATAAAAAACCGTCTGCCGCGGAAACCCTCGAGGCGCCACACCACAAATAGGAGGAGGAGCACAGCCGAATACGCAACAAATTGGTGTAAACGCCAATGATAAATGTAATAATATGATACATACTATAGGTATATAATAATTCAAAAATAATTATTTTCAAATTGCATTGGAATATTTATCTAAATAAGTTGCTCTAAAATGCCAGTAAATTGGCAATCGTGCTGCGCTCAACTTAATTGAATGCTTCTGCACAGATAATCGTACACTGAAAACTAGCACCTACATTAAGCATTAAGCAGAGTTTGAAGAGTCGTCTGGAATATGTAGATACATATTCATAGGTTAGGTTAGGTCAGGTTTTTGTGGCAGTTGGCTTAGAGTAGGCAAACTCACTTAGACCATGCAAGTCCTTTTTGATACCACTGTGTAACACGGCAACCTTACTGTTAGTGTTCATGGAGCCAATTAGACTCTCTTATGAAGCGTAGGATAGGTTTCATCTGGACATTTACAAAGAAAGTGTTATGCTGTTTCTTCCACGTCTCTACAACTTCTGCAGTATTCATGCGAAAATATTCCTAGCCTAGAAGAGTGCCTACCTAACAGCCAATGACAGGAGACACACACACTCTCTTGAGAGGTTAAGCAACTCTCCTGATCTTCTCTTTGCGGCCAAATTACATACATACATAGCTATGGATGCACATATGTATATATATATAAACAAATTTATATGAACATAAACCAAGTTTATAGTAGTAATGGTTTATCCTATGTTTCTTAAAGAATTACTAAACTTTTAGTAAAGTAATTGTTAGTAAAGTTCAGTAATTGTTTAAGACTGTTTACGGCGCATTGAACCGCGAACCAACATATTTAAACTTTCAAAAATAGCTCGATTTTCGGCCGGTGCTAATGCCGTCGAAAGCAAATAATAATTATCAGAATGTAAGGAAAATGTGACATTCGGCGGCATAAAAATATAGTTCCAAATTCATTAAGATTATCTCTTACCATAAATCAAATTCTTCACGGTCTCAATAATGGCGATTTTACGTTATAAGGTCTGTCATCTCTGCAGCATTCTCCAGATATGTATGAGAAATGTTTTGTACTGTTTAACAACAACAACACTAAAAACGATGTTTGATCACCTTTATTCAAATAGGATGATTAGGTTTGGTAGTGTTAGTATGAAGTATCCACGTCACTGTCGACATCAAAGTTATGATAATCTTTCTTAAACTGAAAAAAGTCTTGTTCGCCATTTATAAATATTTTATTCATCGTTATTCTCATCGTGAATTAGTTTAAAGCCAAAATAATTAACTTTTTTATAGCTCTTAATGGGGCGTTTTGAGACGCGAACATCCTTTGCTGGCTATTTGGGTTATGCGTTTTAATGTTTTACATTAAGAGGGGCCTATAGTTTTATGCCACCTTCAAACGTCAAGATGGAAATGAGGAGAAGTATACTCCGAAGTAAAGCGAAAGGCGACCGCCAGTGGGAAAAACCTTTATATTTTTTAAATAACTTGACTATTTACAAATTATTTATACTTTTAGTTCACATTACCAAAAGGCATATTTTTTGTTTTTTAAACTATTATTTTATTATCTATCAGAGTAATTCTATCCAACAGTCAGAGCATTGGAAGCTCATTACCCCTTTCTGGTCTTATATTGAACGAAGTATTTTACAAATTTATTGTACTATACCATATTTTTCAAGGTATAACAAGCTTATACTCGTATACTCGTTGGTGGTCTGCTGTTGTCTGGAGACGTTTACTCTTCATTTTTTCGGTCTAAATTGGTTGGTGGTCTGCTGTTGTCTGGAGACGTTATCACGCTGTTCATATAAATCGATTGCAGAGAGTGCAGAAAATATCCCTACGTTCTTTTTGAACTCTTTAATTTTTTCTGAACCGTTTCCATCGTATAACTCTCGTTGTCAATTAATTAGCTTAATATCATTAAATAACAGACAATCTCTTTTGGCTTTTTCATTTCTTCTCGACATCTTTTCGGGTATAATCGACTGCTCGTCCCTTCGCAGTTTCGATACTTTTCGTATAGGCTTATATAAAACGCTTTATAATGCTAATGTACCAATTAAAAGAGCTTTGTCCTTGTGCAATTATTTCTCGAATTTTTAAGATCTAAACTTAGCAGACTCAAAATTAATAATCTATAAAGATTGAAGTACTATTTATTGTATAATAATTTAGCATAAAGTTATTGGAAGTTACCCCTAAGCGCATTATACTTAAAAAAACATACATATTTTGTACATTTTCTTAATGTTTGTGCATTTAACTCTAAATATAAATAAATTACTAATCAAGGATATGAATACATTATCTTTGCAGACTACCACACCAATATCGTGATAAAATAATATTCCAAAATTGCATTGGATTAAAATTATAGAATAGTTTTTTAGATTGAAATGCGCCCAGCTATACAACCAGGTATACGTGTAGTACGTGGACCAAATTGGATATGGCAAAATCAAGGTAAGTTAAAAGTTTTAGGAAATCATTGTAATAGAGAATAGAAACATTGGGTACATTTCGAATTGGTATATGCAGTGATTGAAACGGCATATTAGCAACAAAAACAAGTAACGTGGTGTATATAAACATACCAGATAATAGAAGATATCAGCTTGCGATAATAGTAGAAAATAATGGTTTTGATTTTATTGTATTGTAACATACTAATGGCCGCCGTAGCCGAATGGGTTGGTGCGTGATTACCATTCGGAATTCACAGAGAGACGTCGGTTCGAATCTCGGTGAAAGCAAAATTAATAAAAACATTTTTCTAATAGCGGTCGCCCCTCGGCAGGCAATGGCAAACCTCCGAGTGTATTTCTGCCATGAAAAAGCTCCTCTTAAAAATATCTGCCGTTCGGAGTCGGCTTGAAACTTTAGGTCCCTCCATTTGTGGAACAACATCAACACGCACACCACAAATAGGAGGAGGAGCTCGGCCAAGCACCTAACAGAAGTGTACGCGCCAATTATTTTTTTTTTTTTTAACATACTAATAGAAACGCATTTCAATGATAATAATTTAGATAACGAAATAATGCTTATAATAAAATCAACAGTATCTCAAACTCATCTAGGACTGGAGGGGGTGTAATATGTATGTATTAAAAAACTGGAAAACTATAATATCAGAAAAAATTATCGCCTAACACATTTGGTGGCTAGCTGATTGTAAAAATAAAGTAGTCATAATAGCAGTTTATAGATCCCCGCCAAGTTCAAAAAACGAAATTTTCGGAATTCTTCAGGGGCAATATGGAAGAATTCATTGAGGTATGTGATAACTGAGTAATATTAGGAAATTTCAATATAGACTGGTGTATAGACACCAGGACTTGTGTAAAAATACCGAGTATAAAGACTATCCAATGACAGTGCTCTAGACAAGCTAGTTTACTGGGACTTCCGACCACTGACCCCCGCATGCCGTTATCGGAGTCCAACTACCACTCATTGCAACTACCACCCCGAGAGTCGCGCGTAACCTTGGCACAATTATGTTCTGGATACTGTAGCAGGTTAAACAAAAAAATATGTGTATATAAAAAAAAAATATATATATATAATATAAAAATATTTAAAAATCGCTCATTGCTCTGTGAAAATCGTATTTTAGGGATCAAAATAAGAAACTTTGCCGAAGGAACCATACCTCTAAAACGAATTCTGATGTCCCCCAATTTGGGACGAACGAAAAATCGCACTTTGACCCATTTAGAGTGCTCCAATCGAGTCCAAATGTATGACCGACCCCCACTAACTTTGGACGGCCGATCCACCCATGCCAGTGGCATAGCCCCTGGAACTCCCCTGGGGGGTTCCCCATACAATCATTTCAAAATATCACAATTTTTGGCCTTTACATGAGAAAAGAAACTAAAAAGTTCGACCCAAATTGGGGGACATCAGAATTCTGGTTCCTTCGGCAAAGTTTCTTATTTTGATCCCTAGAATATGATTTTCACAGAGCAATGGGCGATTTTTTTGCCTCCCCACAAAACACACTAAAAGTTCGACCCAAATTGGGGGACATCAAATTCGTTTTAGAGGTATGGTTCCTTCGGCAAGGTTTCTTATTTTGATCCCTAAAATATGATTTTCACAGAGCAATGGGCGATTTTTTTTGCCTCCCCACAAATCGACCCGGCCTAGTATATATATATAAAATAGTATAATAATGTAATAAGTACAGAGGAGCAGAAACAAATGTGAAACAAAATCAAAGAACTAAATTTATGCGGAGAAATAGACGATAATGTGAAGCCAAATTTTCAATCCAAGTTAAACCCTTAAAATTGTTTAAACCAATTTTACTGGAAATGCTGAAAATGTACACTATTTTTAATGTTACATCCGGAGCTCATTCCAATCAGAATTTTTACATGTATAAAAACTATTAAGTATTATCAGACCGAGTTTGGCAGCACTACAATTCGGTATTCGGTAACTAGATAAATTTTCTAAGGCAGCACAATTATTTTCCTTCCTTCCAAAAAAAAAAAAAACAACGCAAATGTACCAAAATAAGTTAATTTTTATACATATTAATTGGAAGACCTCCCTGTAGTTTCGAAAACAAATAAGTTGTATTAGCGAAGCTAACAGATTTAGACAATTATCAGCTTTTGGCGTTCGCGTATGCAAAATGAAAGAGTAAAATCCCATTTTGAAGTGAAGTTGGCAGTTTTTGTTAGAAAATTTTTTACCTGCACGGAAAAGAGCTGATCAAATATAACTGGTTACAATTTAAGCAAATCTGAAAATTTTATCTAGTTTTGGGAAAAATTGATTTATAGACTTTAGGTGTTAAAAAATAAGTAAATCTAGTGGACTGTACGAAATGAGCGTGGAGAACACACTATGTTCAGCTTTTTTGCAAGTTTTTTAGTAGTTGTATGCTCGTTTACTATTTTGAATTATTTAAGTAGAAAATAATAAATAGAAGAAAAAGAATCAAACAGATGGAAAAGATAAGAAGGAGGTTTGGGTTAGAGTTTGACGACCAACAATGGCTAATTAAGTTCGTTTTTACGTTAAATTTCAACAAGTGTATGATATTTAAACCCGCAATATCCGCAGGTGTAACATAAAAGTGAGAGCCCATATGTCTAAATGTTTGCCCGATGAGAGCAGGGCAGCAGAGAAAAAATGGCTGAGATGATTCCACCTCATCCTCCAGACAGCTTTTGCAGAAAGGACTTAAATCATTTCCAAATCTCACCGCATGGCCACCTAACAGACAATGTCCGGTAAGGATACCTACCAAATTCGAGAGCTGCTGCATTCTTAGTCTAAGAAGTTCCCTCGAGCGCCCTGAGATTTGCTCAGCTCTCGCTGAGGTGACGGGAGCCCACGAGTAGACCACAGGTTCCCAAGGGGACCCCAGTTCTCTACGCTGATGAAACCGTCTCCAGGGACTCCTGCCTAGCCAGCTAATCAGCCCAAAAGTTTCTTCTATACTGCTGGGACCAGGAACCCAAATGAGCCTAATATCGAAGTATTCGGATGCAAACGAGGTAGAAGCTCGACTAATTTCGAGCGCACAAACAATGAGCCCAAGGTCCCAATCGACTCGTGGCTGTAGGAGTAGATATTTACGTCCTTTACCGAAGTAAGCAACCAATCCATTGCTTCCTTAATTGCTGCTACCTCCAATTGGAAACACTACAGTGGATGGGGAGCTCCTCGCAGAATACTGCTCCACTCTTCCGTCCAAATTCGATGTAACTAGGAATTGTTAAAAAAGAGAAAGCGTCTGACATAATCTTTATGACACAATCGTTATTTAATTATTTCAATAAATTTTTAAAATAAAATCCTACTTCAAGGAAAATTATTATTTTTTACTTCGAGAATTAACCTCGTAATCCTATTTACCTATGTATTTAATCTTTCTAGAACATAAAGCTTCAATAAGTATCTAAATTGAAACCAATTTCTTGGAAATTGAAAAGCTTTTATTGTAATAAAATTTTGTAATAAATAAGTTCTTACTTCTTTCAATTAGATATTTCAAATTTCTCCGAATTAATACAAGCTAACCCTGTGATTTCCGGACCAGGATCCCGTGATCCCATAATACATACATGTATTGTAATTTAAGTTTTAGTTAATAATAATTACGAAATATTCTTAGCTTCTATTTTTATAAAGTTTCATGACTCACCTTTTCACCCATTGAAAATCTGAAGTCCACTTCATAAATTCTCACCCTTAAAACGAAATTCTTAAAAAACAAAATACGTAGGGGTTTTGAATAGTTTTGTTGTATGGTGCAGAAGAGAGACATAATGCAGCCAGTATGCATATTTACATAAAGACTTATATGCATGTATGCATGTGCTATAATGTATTTATCAAAAGTGCTAGTGTGTTAATATACAAAAAACAAAAAAAAAACCTTAACAAAAACAAAATTTTAAGTATCCCACATTCTTTTGTACATACAAATCTACTTGTATTTATGTGCGGGTATGCCTACATACATATTTATGTATGTTGAGGACGGGGATACATCCTCGAAAAAGTAGAAATATAAACACGCGCCCATTTCTATTTTAGGAGTTCAGTTGGCAGATGCCAAAGTCTCTTACAAACGAATGTGCCGATATGATAAGAACGGCAAATTGGCTCTTCTGTAAAGTTAATGCGAGCACTGGTGAGCACCACTAGTCGTGAAACACAATGACCCTAGTACAATATTTTAACTTCGAATGGAAGTTGATTCTCCCCTTTTAATATAAGTATATGTTCTTGCTTATATAGGTATGTTTAATTACATATGTACATACATGCTTTTGTATGTAGTGTTATATTTAGATCTAAGGGATACTTACATGCATATCTGCTTAAGACAAAGATTACTTCAGTCTGACTTTTTTTAGGCATTCGATCAAATATTGTAGATGTATTTGTGCGCCAAGAAGCCACATCATAAAGGTGAAAGGGCTACCGAAAAATTCACTTTATCAAGAGCGCCGAATTTGCAGTTCCCCGTTGTGAAATCTCAATGAAAAAAAATTTGCTGGCTATTTTTTATTTGGAAAACCAAATTATAAACAAAAAAATTGTTTTTAAAGTTAGAAATATACAGTGTGTGAAAAAGTTAGCAGTCATTGTTCAGCGCTCAGAAGTTTGGTCAAAAAGACCGAATTTTCTTCGGATTTGAATTTCTTGAAAATTTTCCAACAATTTTATTTACTGAGTGTATAGGTGCATAAATAAGTAGTGATCACTGCGGTAGTATTCCAGTATTATCTACCTGTCCTTAACCTTGAACATATGTGATTTTCCATGCAAATGTAGTTCAAACGACATGAGTAATCAGCCTGTAGAGGTGTGAGCACGATTGTTCGAATTTGAGATTCCTTACAGTGAAGAAAGATAAAGCTCGAAAAACGAATCATTATTTATAAAAATATATCAGAAGTGAAAATTTTTTTTTTTCTAACTGCTTTCTACATTTTAGAGTAGTGTGCGCCAAATTAATATTCTTTGTGAGATTTTGTCCGGAGTTTTGCCTTTGCCCTCCAATATATTCTATAATGTTTCAAAAACTTCAGTTTGACAGCCGGTACGCCTCTCACAAGCAAATTAACTATTCAAGTCGTCTATAGCATTACAATAATATTATATATATTATATAATATTAACATTTTTAAATTTAGAAAAATGCCAGGTTTTGCTTGGATTTGAGCAATAAGTTTAATTTCAAAAACTTTAAATTAAAGGTAAAACTTATAACTAACTTGTTTTATAAGGCCAGTAGAAGTTGTTCTGATTTTTTATTCACTACTGTAATCCCGCATATACAGTGACTCAAACGCTTAATCGTACGCACTCGCTGTAAAAACTTACAGAGCTTCGGAACTGTGGAAATTAATTAACTAAAAAGCATATTTGCCATTTATTTAAAGTATGCTTCATCTATTCACATCTTCTTCTTCTTGGTTGGCGCGATAACCGCTTAAGCGATTTTGGCCGAGTGCTAACTGGCACCAGTTGGACACACCAAGTGAAGCCAAGTCCTTTTCTTCTCCTTTTGATCTTTCCAACGCAGAGGAGGCCTTCCTCTTTTTCTGCTACCACCAGATGGTGCCGCATCAAATACTTTCAAAGCCGGAGCGTTTGTATTCATTCGGACCATACATATGTAACTCATACGACGAAGCCGATGGATCTTTAATCGCTGCACTATGTCTATCTCGTCGTAAAGCTCATACAGCTCATTGTTTGATCGCCTGCGATCATCTATTCACATAATAAAATATATTTATAAGTATGTATTGCACTGTCGAATGAGTTCCCTTCATTAAATTGCCAATATCTCTAAAAAATGTTACCTATTCACGAAATTAATAAAGCAATCCTCTTCAATTGCCTGTGCTCCCGACAGAGCCATTGTTGAAGAACTATGTTTATCACTTCAAACTTGTATAACCAGTATAAAAATATTGAGAGAAAATATATTTTTTCGTATGTAAGTAAACCGAGTTTATTGTAAATAAATGAAAAATATGATTTTTTCGAAATAAAATAAATTTATCGTTTCGAAGATCTGTATTAAAGTAGATTGCTGGCACGATTAAGCGTTTGAGCCACTGTGCATTGTATAGCGGAAATCCACGTGAAATGTTCAATCGGCTGCGCTGGAGTTTTAGAATGTATTTTCATATGCATATTCGTTTGTACAATGTAACTTAACTACATACATATGTTTATTATAGATACAAAACATCTGCTGGAAGTGCGATTCTTATAAATAGCAGCGCGTGTAATTGAAAATACCTTAGTGTTTGTGTATGTACAAATACTCAATTTGTACTTATACGTATGTACATATATATAGTACGGGCTATATATAAGTGTATATATAGTACGGGCTATATGTGTATGTATGTGTGCAAATACAAAGAATATGCGCTCAAATCTTCTATCTTCCACCCATTTCGAAAACAAAAATTCTGAAATAATTCAAACAACAACTCTATTCTCTTCCGATAGACGACGGAGAAGGTCATGTTGGTACCGTCTGTGAGATTGGACGCTCTGGATCGACACATTCACCTGAAAATACAGTTGTAGTCAATTGGGATTCTGGGCACCGAACAAATTATCGTGTTGGCTACCAAAATCAATACGACTTAGTTATTGTCGATAACGCACAAGTTGGTAAGTATGTACAAAATTTAAATAAATCTTTTGTGAATTGAATGTGAAAAAATGTTAATTAATTTATTATAGGCGTGTTCCATTGTGATATACATACATAATAGAATTGAATTATTGAGTGAAGCTTTTCTCGGCTTCTAATAATCGTTATTTCGAACAAGTTTTCATAAACAATTTTAATAATATGAATTAATGAACTTTTTAATGTTTTGTTATTTATATGCATACATATTTGCTGGAAGAGTGTTATATTCTAACATGTTCGGAAGTTCTTCTTTTATGCTGTGTAAAAAATGCATAGCGTCATCTCATTAACACAAGGTGTCGCAAATTAATCATCGAATTTGGTTATTAAATAACTTTTACTAAATAAAAAAAAAATTATTTCAAGTGATTGAATATTTCGACTTTTACGTGTTCCATTTCTTGTCTGTTTGTATACTGGAGGTGTTGTTGTTGTTGTAGCAGCATAAACATTTCTCCTACATATACGGAGAATGCTACTGAAGTGGCAGTCCGTGGCCGGATGAAAATCCGGGTTCGTTGGCTTACGAAGCCATTTACCAAAGTTATAAAGCTTCCGATAGGGTGACTAATTTTGCGCCACCTTGAAGAACATGTCCATATATTTTGTCTCGAAACTTTGAGGTTCTTCCAGCAAATGTGCGATACGCTGTTATTCAAATGTTTAATCGAATCTTTGTTTTCTCTAAAATGTACATTTTAGGCGTACGTCATTCGAATGTAGTTTGTGATGGCTGCTCCAAGCCCGGCATAGCTGGCATTGTTTTCAAATGCGCTCAGTGCTCCAACTACCATCTCTGTGCTTATTGTTACGGCGCTGATCTGCACGATACGGATCATTCATTCATCCGTTACACAACGCCCACGTCACTAGGGTATGTTTATATTACATTAGGTTAGATAAAAAGTTCTGATCATTTTCTCCTCGAGGTCGATAGTGAATCAAATTTCTCGCTGTATATGTACATTGCGTCGCGTCATACTAAACGGTAGTTGTTGTTGTTGTTTTAGCAGAATAAACATTCCCTATACATGTACGGGAAATGCTGCTGGAATGACAATTCTTGGGCGCACTTAAATCCGGGTCGTTCCGGTAAAGTAGAACCGACTGTCGTGGGAACGTCCTGCCGTAGTCGAATGGGCTGGTGCGTGACTACCATTCGGAAGTGTGTGGGTTCGAATCTCCGTGCATGAAACACCAATCAGCCAAAAAGAGTGTAAGCACCGATTTATATATGTGTTAAGGTACACACTGGTGGACCAATTCTCGAAAAATGTTGATAAAATTATGGACTCGTTGAGTCGGGTCATCATGTGGCACTTGTCCCATTATGCAGAAACTGAAGATTAACCCAAAAACCCTTTATAACCATAAAACTGGTCTTAAAAGAAGTTCAATGAATGGGTGGCACACATGTTGATGCAAAATGCTTTCCTTGTTTAATCATAATGAAGACGACCCATTTATGCGAATGGTAACTGAAAAACATGAAAATGTGTCACACCTGAAATAGATTTCTGTCGAATTGCTGTTTGTTGGAATTGGAAGGGAATCATCTCTCAACTCGGACCCTAATGTCACAAATTACCAGATTCGCCAGCATTGGCGAATAGGAAGTGTGTTTTGTTCCATGAAGACAAAATTAGGCCGCACAAATTTTTATCGATGTATCAAAGCTGCTAGAGTTTTTTATGCCACCAAGTTATTATCACCTTTCTCTTCGGTCTTTTTAAAACTGGCCCTTAGAGAGGCCTATGAAAGTGACAATTATGGCAATTGGCTTCACCAAAGTTACCGAACAACATCTGATCTAAATCAGATAATTTATTTAAGATAATTTCATTGCCGAAGTAAAATTGCTCAGAACTTTTTATTTGACTAATATTATAAGACTTAATTATCTTCGTTATATTTAATGTAAATTACATAATTTAGTTTAATTAACAACTTTTTAAAATCGAATAGCTGATAAATAAATTGAATTGTGTATTTACCAGACGGTTGAGCATTAGTGCGTAAATGAGGGATAATTGGAAATTTTATACAAAATTTGATATTTGCAAAAATTCACATCTCAAAAACTTGATAGAAAAATGAGAATTCGGGGAATTTATTTTTAATTAAATTTAATTTTATTTTTAATTTAATTTAGTTTAAATTTAATGTAGATTTGATATGTGACGCAAATTATAACTAGAAAAATAATTGCGTGCCCTCATTTTACAAGAAGAGCTAAAAAAAACTAAAAGGCGAAATTCGCAAAAACCCTGCATAAGTTAAATAAAGAACACACTTAAGTTAATAATTAATTTTTATTTATTGATAAAAAAGTTAAAATCGACGTCCTTCATTATTTATATTATATGTATATAGTACTTGCTCGGCATCGATTTCGTATTTCTACTGTTGCCGTTCAGTTGAACGAAAACAAGCGATAGCTGGACTAGGTCAAATTTTTGAGGCCGAAGACATAGTATGTTCAACCGTGTATACATTCTAGGCTAGGCATACATTAAAAAGCATTCCAATAAATCATTTCACTCCGATCGAACGCGTCTTTGAAAAAAGTGGTCGAAAACATATTAAAGTACAATCAGGCTAATTTTATTACTAAGACTTATCATGAGTTAAAGCTATGCCTTTGATAAATAATTGGTTCAGTAAAATTGGAGGAGACCATGGAATGGTGATGAAATATTTTTCAAATCATGGGGTCGTTTCAAATAACTGAATTTGTGGAATATGAATGGAAGTTATGAACGTCTACATCTTTATATGTGGAAACAGTGGATCTACCAACATACATATTAATGATCCAAGATATACGCAATGAGCTGTGCCCAGCTCTGCCCTCTTATAAATCTATAAAATAATGTAGATCGCAAAATTCAGAAAAACGTTTGTTTTGACATCTGTAAATGTTACCGATGATTGAAAAGTGGCCCAAATTAGTCATCTAATTTGTTTTTTAATAACTATTTAGTAAATAATAAAAATGATTTTGAATGATGGAAAGCTTTATTTTGAGCTTTACGCGCTCCATTACTTGTCTGTATATTGCAACTGTCTAATTTATAAGTACCAAATATGATTGACATACGACGCCATTTGCAAAAATTGTAAATCTTCCGTTAGGTTGACTAATTTCGCGCTACATTGTATATGATACTATGAAAATAAAATCATTGGAATTCTTGTTCTGTACATATTTTCCTTAAAATTTATTAATTTCAAAACATTGTAATTTCAGCGTTCGTTTACCTTCTCGAAAAAATTCCAAACGAGTTCAACTAAAAGGCATATTCGTTGGAGCAAAAGTTGTGCGCGGTCCTGATTGGGAGTGGGGTCAGCAGGACGGCGGTGAAGGTAATCTCTGTTTTCCCTTTACAAGCTGCCTATATTTATGTTTATTGATTAATTTTTATTTCCTTTTCAGGCAAAACTGGGCGGGTTATGGAAATTCGTGGTTGGGACAATGAGTCTTGTAGAAGTGTAGCAAATGTTTCTTGGGTAACGGGTTCAACAAACGTTTATCGTTTAGGTCATAAAGGTAACGTCGATCTAAAGTGTACTGTTGCATCGATAGGAGGTTACTATTACAAAGATCACATGCCTGTCCTAGGTAAATGAATTAAACCCACGTTTTCTGGTTGAAATGGATTAAGTGGGATATATAATGTTTAATCTTAATTAGGTCAACCGGAGGAGCAACAACCTGTTGTACCCACTGTGAAGCCAACATTCTCAGTTGGCGATCGCGTAAAGGTGTGTCTTGATGTTGAAGCACTAATGAAATTGCAGCAAGGCCACGGTGGATGGAATCCTCGAATGGTCGAACAGTTACCTAAATTGGGTACCGTCCATCGCATTACAGAGAAAGGCGACATACGGTAAATATCTGGAATAATTAATATTGACAATGATGATTAATAATAAAAATTATATTCAGAGTACAATACGATAACTGTCCTAATCGTTGGACCTTTCACCCGGCTGCTCTTGTAAAGGTTATGTCATTTCGTGTTGGTGATCTGGTGACTATAATAAACGATGCGATCAAAGTTCAGCAGCTACAGAAGGGGCATGGTGAATGGATTGAGCTTATGCGTTATGTAAGTAGACATTCTTGATGAATTATTACTATTATGTGCATGGTGTATACTCATTTTCTTTGCAATCTAAGACGATATCTTATGCGGCCCTGTATTTAAAGTCACTCAACCCTTAGACTTTTCAGAAAATTAAGCACCTGGGAGGGTGTAATGTTCCAAACTTGAGTGCTTTGGTGTTTCCGCCAGCAACTTAGAAATTCCGTTTTCCCAAGATAGTATCATAAACTGCAGTTCCCTGTCAGATAACAAGTAAGAATATTTAGCCTTTCATCATTGAATTCCAGTCGTTGCGTAGACGCTACTCGCAAAGAAGATATAAATATTGTTATTGGAGCACTTTAGGAAATCATACTTTGAGCCGTAAAACCATTAGACGTCATCGTCAGTATTATTTAACGGGCCCATTGCCGGGTTGCCCCGGTAACGTAGAATCGACTGTCGTGAAAATAAGTTGGGTGGCATAATGATTTTTATGCAACAACTACCTGATGCAAATAAAAACCTGATTTTCCAAAAGTTTTCAAACAACAACAATATCGTTTATCAATGCTACAACCATCAAGCATAAGCGATGGATCAGAATGCTTTAACGTGCTGGCTCTTAAACCCGCTGCCGATTGGAGGCCGAGTAGTACCGATCACTGACTTGCCAACACCAATCGATTAAGTATGACAAGCCTCTAGCAAAAAGTCCCCGGTCGATCGTCTTAAATGCCAGCAGCAACGTTTCTTTGTATTTGCCCCAAGTGCTAGCAGCTATCGACTTTAGAACCTGGTTGCAGATTTGGATTTTAATGGCGATTGTGGTTGTATGCAGAATAGAGTTGTTGGCAGTCGGAATTGGTGTACCATCAAATTTGTACCTTGAGTTGAAGTTTGACTTCCTTCGGTCACCTTGTGTAAGACGACCCCGCGCAGTGACGAAACGAGAAAAGTCGTAAAGATAATCGTTTACTTTTGAACAAAAGCCATTAATTTTATTGCCGAACATCCATATCGAACAACTATCAGTTTTCAGATTTCTTAGAAAATATGCCCCCTGAACCAAAGCATTGCTATAGAACTTTCGCGTATTTCCCCAAAAAAATAACTAAATTAAGCTTAAAACATAAACTGACGTACGTTTACAACTAAACTAGTATTTTATAAAAGTATTTATCTGTAATTCAGACGCTCTCACACTCGCAAATGGTACATATAGTAATAGGTTGTTACTATTAGCATAAGTTATGAAGTTTTATAGGTTTCCACTATTAGCATAAGATAATTGATTAAATTAAATTGTTATTATATTATGAAATGTTATAATTTTTTTTATTACTTGAAAGGCACTGATTAGTTTAACCTCATTTTTCAGGCTTTGGGAAAGCATTGTAAGGTGGTAAAGGTCTACTCGGATGGTGATTTGCGTATTCAGCAACTCGACGATGGGTTCGAGTGGACACTAAATCCAAAATGTGTTCGATTGGAACGGTCACCATTAGCTACGGCAGCAGAGCGTTCAAACAGTATGATGGATCTAAGTCATAGGCGCACAGATCATGTCATGACTCCGCTATCAGGCCTGTCTGGGACCTCAATGGCCGATAAGCTGGTGCGTGAAGCGGCACAAGGTCATTTAGACTTTGTGAAGCAATACGTGGACGCCCATCCAGAACAAGTTAATGTGATGAGTGGCGGCAAAGCGTGTATACAAGTGGCTGCTCATCAGGGCTATGTCGACCTAGTAAAATATCTCATTGTCAAAGGCGCCAATGTGAACGTCGTCGATAAGGAGGGTGATTCAGCGCTTCACTATGCTGCTTTTGGCAATCAACCCGAAACAATGCGTGTTCTACTACAAAGTGGGGCCGATATAAATTTTCTCAATTCGAGTCACTGTTCAGCGTTACATATATGTGCTCACAAGAAAACGCCACATTGTGTACGTGAACTGCTTCAATTCGGCGCCGATGTGAATATTCAGGACTCGTACGGTGATACTGCTTTGCACGATGCCATCGGCAAGGAAAACGCCGAAGTTGTTGAACTATTGTGTAATGCACCTAATTTAGATTTTCTTATAAAAAATAATAGAGGTTTTAACGTACTGCATCACGCTTCGCTTAAGGGCAATGTTGTCGCAGCTAAGCGGATTTTGCAGCTGGCTCGTCAGCTAGTCAATGTTAAAAAAGACGATGGTTTTGCCGCTCTGCATTTAGCCGCGTTAAATGGTCACGCACGTGTTGTTGAAACATTGATAATTGAGGGTCTGGCAGAGATTGATATAAGAAATAATCGACGCCAAACTCCGTTTCTCTTAGCAGTTTCGCAGGGACACGCCTCCGTAATTGAACGCCTTGTTACGCTCGGTTGTGATATTATGGCACGCGATGAGGATGGTGACAATGCAATGCATTTGTGTGTAATTAAAAAAACTAATTTGCAACAAGCGACTGAACCATCTGGAGAAGACTCACCTGAGATACGAACAATCTTTGATAATCTTTCGCATGTACTTGATGATCGTCTTATGTACACAATCCTCTGTTATTTGTCATCACGTGGTTGCCGCGTAGAGCAAAATAACAAGGGAGCAAACATTTTTGAGTGGATTACAAATAAAGATATGAAGGATTTAATTTTGCGGTACCAATGTCCAGTGAGTTTGCAGACTGGTGCTCCACAATCATTGACAACAAGTAGTGAAGTGACCAATCCGGCAGGCGAGGTACAACGCAATATCCAAACTCTAAATTTGAATACAGATAATGATGTCGGTGAAACCGCTGGTGCTATTGCCGGCCCTAGTAATCTTACTGCTGATATCATCACTGATGCATTACAGCCAAATACTTTTACGCAGATGTCTAACCCGCATAGAAGCACTCCAACTCATCATATTGAACGCGGCGCCGAAGAACCAGCAAGCTTAAAAAAACTCAACTCTGATCGACAAGCACAGATTAATGCATTGAGTAGTGGAAGCAATGTGCTGGACACCCAGTATGTGCATATGACTCCGATTCCTTCAACTTCCGGTGTAAATCAATCGACTGGAATGCGCAAAAAAGCTCCAAAACCACCTGCAATGGGCGGTGAAGTAGCTTCAACTGAAGGAGCTGCGGCATCCAGACCTAGTCCTAAAGCGACACCTCCTCCACCACCACCCCCAAATGTTCCTTTCCACGAGGGTCCTCAAGAATGTATAGTATGCGACGAAAAGTTGCAACTCATTAAATTTGAGCCATGTCAGCATCAAATTTCTTGTGAGGAATGTGGCCTGCGTATGAAAAAGTGCCTACGATGCGGTGTGCAAATAGAGCGACGCATAGCAGCCGCTGGACGTGTTGTACTTAGTTCGGATCAAACACGTGTACCTTCCGCTGATCGTTTAAGATATCTGGAGAACAAAATACAAGAATATGAGGAGACACACTATTGCAGTATCTGTATGGAGCGGACCCGTGATGTCGCCTTTTTGTGTGGTCATGGTGCATGCTCACGCTGCGCGGAAACGTTGAGGACCTGCCACATGTGCCGTAAAACCATTCTCAGAAAGATTAATTTGTATTAAAAAAGGTTATTGAGAGCCGATCGACACCTACTCTTTGAAAAGCTTATATATCACTGCTAGCTGACGAAGCTGGCAGTATTTTAAAGCTTGTACATTGTAAATAAGGAAAGGTAAAGAAGCGTGAAAGGCAGTCGTGCCTCCATTACAGATGGCAGCAGCTTATGTTATGTTGAAAATAATAAAGCTGAAAGCCAATATTGTGATGACGATAATAACGTGGAAATTTATTATTACGATTGTGTTTATGACTCTTCACCATAGTGACGGTGACAATTACTTACGTCGGATATAAAAATACGTAGTCATATGTGCAAACATACATACTTTTTAGGCAGTTGTTCCGAATGTAATTTGTTAACATATTGTATTGCACGACCATTTCAGATGCATCAATCACACTTATTCGAATTCAGCATAATTTTAAAGAAACATCCACGGATTTACCCACTTAAAATCAGATATATAAATCAGTGAGCGTTTGCATGGTTCCGTAAAAACAAATATTCTTAAATAAAATTACCAATTAGAAACAAACAAAAAATAACTAGTAAAAACATGACTGCAACTCATATATCAGTGTCCAAGCATACCAAAATTAAATGTATTCTAAATAAATAATAAAAAATTAAAAATACATTATTTCATTTCAAATTAGTGTCGATATTTTAGCAACTTGATGAGATCAGCTGAGGTGATACCTTCAATACAGAGAGAATTTCGTTTAGCTGTTACAGACATATCCACTGAGACGAGGTAAGCAAGAGAACGCAGTCGTATGGAGGAGTGCTGAAAATTGCATACTTCTGAACACGGAACCGACAACTCAAACAGAAGAAGACTGTACCGAATATTATCTTCTATAAAATAAGTGTAATAGGCAGATTCTCTTGAATGACGTTTTGCACTTACTTCCCATCGACTTTTGCGTTCTTTCCATCGCAGCTCAAAGTGCAATCAGGTGGAATTGGAAGTCGGAGCGGGGGTTTTCTCTAAATCAGCCAATTTATCTATGTATATCCTTTAAACTGCCGAATACTGGTAGTGTTTTTCAAGCAGAAGTCTTTGCGATCCTGCTGGAATGCAAAATGCTTAGGGAACGTGGGACCGAAGGAGATATTAACATCTTCTCCAATAGTCAAGCCGGGATCAAGACTTTCACGACCCCATGGTGCAGAACCAAACTAGTAAACTCCTTTAAGGAGGAAATCAAATCTCTTAGGAATTAGAGGGAAAGGAAATTGCTGATGAGCTTGCCAGGAAGGGGACTGAATTGGCCCCAGGACCCTCCTACCCGGTCATCAGCATCCCCATGACAGTTGTTAAGGAGGAACTGCACAAATTATTTCTCAAGAAAGCGCAGAAAAGATGGAGCTCCATTTCTTCATATGCTATTGTATTTCGAAAACCCTTTACCCCCAATATAATATACGAAAGACTCAAAAAGTCTTGGGGATTCCACACCATTAAATTTCCAAACTCGTAGCTGTGTTTACCGGTCACTGGATGATCGGCACACACGCGGAAAAGCTAGGTTTAGCATTTAACCCCCATTTCAGAAGCTGTGGAGACCTTTCAGAGAAGAAGACTGTTGAGCACTTTCTCTGTTAATGTCCGGGTTGGCAGCTAGACGATTAAGGTCACTGGGTGCTCCTTTCTTGGGCAGCCTGGGGCAGTGCGCCAACCTAAATCCCATGAATCTTGTCCGTTATCAACAGTTGTGGTTGGCTGTAGATATCTTCCTGTTGTAGGTCTCATAATGGTATCAAAACGGCGCCGGAGTGCTACTCGGGGAGTGCCAGTGGGGTACTTCAGCCATTTCCCCTACCTACCTAAAGGTCGTGGTTTTATGCTGGCTAATCCTGAACTGCTATTTTTTTTAAAGCCAATTTTTCACCACTTTTTCTGTATGGTTGGTGTCGTTATCATGCATGAATAACCAGTTTAGTGGCATGGACTCAAAGGGATATGGCTCCATCGTATTTTCGAGAATATCAAGATAAACATACTTATCCATATTGCCATTTACTCTCACTATTGGTCGAACTCCATCTGAAGAAAATAATCCCCAAGTCATATTAAGTTTAGTTTCTTCCGTAAAAAGTATTTTTTTCCATAATTGCATGTATTGACTTCTATGGGACTTTGGGAAACACAAACTTTTAATTTATTTCATTGAGACATCTTCACACAAGTCTGCGACATCTTCGCAAAACTCTTCCATCTGGGGATGGGAAAGAACACATATGATCGTGGGGAAGCCAATACATCCTCAGAGAACTCTACGGTAGCGATCAGTGATTGCTTTTGACAGGTTTACCTGATCTCTAAAAGGTAAATATAATATACATATAAAAAACCAAAGGCTTTAAACTTTTGAAAATCGAGATAAATATTACGAAACAATTCAAACTGTTGCTGAGACACATCTGTTCAGCCAGCTACGTAACATCAAAAAATGATAGAAGCAAGATTGCCCCCATCAGAGAGTACCTGAAGTCACATCGATGCAGTTGCATGAGAGAGAACAAGAATTCAAGAAGAAGTTACACAAATAACACGAATAAATTGCGTGACGTAAAAGTGTGACGTCACACACACAGCGATTACGTCAAATTCGCTGAGAGCAAAGTAGCGCAGCTGAATGGTACCTGTCACTTGTAAGGCTACTCAAACTTTCCAACAACATGTCTGATAAATCGCCATGTAGATACGCTGATTCGAGCCATGCCCTCAGCCAATTTTAGGGACGGTCAAGAAATGTACACTCGTCCGCGTAGGTGTGCAAGCGGCAAAGAGAGGAACCGCAACATTTGGTAGAGCAATAGCTATGTACAACAAAGCAAAGCCACAAACTGAATTGGCTGAGAACGATCTCATCAAGCACCCAAAAAGAGCCTTCATGGCTCCTAATAGTGGGCGAGGTGCATACAATTCGCCACAACAAAAGTTAGAGTGAGTGAGTTTAGAAATACCAAAAGTGCCAATAGAAACGAAGGCCAAGCAGCAAAAATGGGATGCCAACCAATCAAAAGATGAGAAGGAGGCTGTTCTCATAAAATAATGCGCGTAATAAATAAATGCTCCTATAGGTACGGAAGACAAAAGTTGATAATGAAAGACCAAAATTAACAACAAAAAAAGTTAGAGTGAGTTCGTTTAGAATTACCAAAAATTCCAATAGACACGAAGCCCAAGCTGCGAAAATGGGGTGCCAACCAATCAAAAGACAAGAAGGAGGCTGTTCTAATACAATAAAACGCGGCGACTACATATGTATGTACATATGTAAATGCTCCTATAGGTACGGTAGCCACCCAGTCACTCAAAGACTGGACAAAAGTTGATAAGCGTAAGACCAAAATTAAGCAGAACAAACCAACGAAATCAGATGCATTAGTCCTGATGAAAGTGAAAAAAAAGATTAAATCGCAACCTGAGCTAGAGGGGATCAGTCAAAGCGTACAAGCTATCAGAAGGACAGCAAAGGACGTACTCTTGATTGAACTACAACGGCAAGCTGATCCGGCTACTGGTAAACTCAAGGTAGCAGTAGAAGCAGTCCTCGGCGAAAGCTCCTTGATTCGCTCCCTAAGACATGACACTGCCATCGATATACGACGAGGAAACTTCCACGTAAGAAGTCTTAATCTCAATTACAGCACATACGACCTTGAATTATCGGCGTTGTATTAAGGTGTGTTTCATTTTTACTAAATGGTAGAAAGGACAAAGTTTTCATTTCGTTTCGGAGAAGGCTTTATCTCGTCCAATACGCCAACTTGATATCCGTACTACTTTCGTACATGCAATCGATCGAACCAATATTCCACTATGCGAATGTCGCAGAAGCACAACGAGCTAATACGGAACCCAAAGCTCAACTCAACAAATCAACACTCTCAATTTGTATACATTACATTGACCTCTACAGTTCGCTCCTACGTTCCGAAAAAGTTGCAGAGATATTTTATTATAGAAGTTTCATGACCTTTCATATCCAAGCGTATGTGCAACGGCCATAAGGACGGAGATAATTGTTTGGCGAAGCATTCCTACAGCTATTTTCATCCGTTGCTGCGAAGCACGTCAAAGCTCGAAGATTCATCGTCATAGAAAGTATTCGCTAGCATGCTACGAACCATCTAATACACGGTTTTTACATATCATCATAGACATTGTGGGCCCTTTCTCATTATGCGGAGGATAACTATACTGTCTAACGGAGATCGACTACACTCGATGATCAGAAGCGGCACCAATGTCAGACATGTTCGCTGAATCTGTCGCTAAAGTACGTTTTTACACACTGTTTTGAGCGGTTTAGTGTGCCAGATCGAGTCACAACAGACCATAGGCAATTCGACTCCGCAGTTTTCACCAAACTAATCACGGCTATTCGCGTAACTCACCTGATGCAGACAACCACCAAAGATTTGTGTCACCTGCTCAACAGGCAACAACGCATGTATGCGTACGCAACGATTCGATACGCCCGTCACTAAAACATCCTTACGATGGACTATACCTCGTCATTAAGAAATTGTCAAAGTTCAAATATCGTTTCTAATAAACATCGAAGATACTACTATATACATATATATATATATATAATTGGCGCGTACACCCTTTTTGGGTGTTTGTCCGAGTTCCTCCTTCTATTGGTGGTGTGCGTCTTGAAGTTGTTCCACAAATGGGGGAACCTACAGTTTCAAGCCGACTCCGAACAGCAGATATTTTTTATGAGGAGCTTTTTCATTGCAGAAATACACTCGGAGGTTTGTCATTGCCTGCCGAGGGGCAACCGCTATTAGAAAAATGTTTTCCTTAATTTTGGTATTTCACCGAGATTCGAACCTACGTTCTCTATGTGAATTCCGAATGGTAGTCACGCACCACTACCAGTGGCTACGGCGGCCACTATAGTTCCATCAAAAAAGAGAGCCACACAGCAACAACATAAACCGCCCAATTTGATATCGAAAGAAAACCTGTAAAACAACTAAAACAACAACAGCAACCACCCAACCACATACTTTCTTGCTACAACGTCTTCCGCATAAAAACGCAAACAAACTGTATTTGGAAGCTTTATACTAATTTGTGATTTCACAATTTAACACACTGCACAAATCAAAAAACTACTAAGCCATTCACTGAACTTTCACAAACATCTAAACTCTCCTACTATTGTTTGTTTTGTATTGCGAAGGGAGCTGATGTCAGATTTGTCAAAATCGCGAAAAATAAAGTAACGTTTTTTAATGGCGCCACCTTAGATATTCAATTCGCCTTGGCAGTCGCCGTATTTGATTTTGAAAGTAAAACTGCAACAATAAAAGCGATCATCCCAAAACGCCAAAAAAACTACATTTTAAGACTTTATATTCATCTTGTGCTTTCAGAATTTAACAAGCAGCACTTCATTTTCATTAGTTTGTTTATTTAAATATTTTACTTTTTCTCTTCTTTTTGTTTGTTTATTCGTAGCACTTATGTCACGGCGAATTGGGAAAAGCGCAATCTTGTATTCTATCATTCTTGAATATCTATAGAAGATGGTGTGATTAGAGTAGTTGATTTCCTCTTCTTCCATTCGCATTTAATTTAGAAATGTCAGTAAAACGAAATGACGGAAAGTTGTTGTTGTGTTTGAATGCTCGACAAACTAACTTTATCTATTTGTTATTCATCCCATTCTTCTATTTTCTTTCCCTTGACAGTTCGAGTTTAAAAAATTTGTTGTTGCTCGAATGTTACCACCTTGAATAGATAGATTCGCCTTGTTGGAGTGCATGAGATTGCACACAACCAAATTGACGCAGAACTAAAGCGACGGCGACAAAATCAGCTCAATGAGAAATGCAAATAAATTTTCTTCCCAAACGTTGTCTTTCTTATAAATATGATATTTGAAACTTTGATAATCTGAATTAAACAAAAAAGTGAGGTTAAATTTTTCTGCTTTTTATGCGAATTTCGTTTGGGTTCTTGTTTCGGAATGATGAGACAATACGCCCGACGTCTTCGCTCCGTCCGACGAAGTTCGCTCAGCGATTTTATTCTGTTTAGACTATTACGTTTACTTCATAACCTTTTCAAAACAGCTGATCATAAAAATTTTATTTATTTAAAATGAATTCGGTAATTTTATTTAATATTTCGCGATTTTTGGCTCAAAATTTAAAGGTACTGAAACTGCGTCAGAATTTCAAAGCACAATTACTGAACAGACTTAGCATACAAATAGATCCTATAAATAATAACGAAAATATAAAAAAATGGAAAAATGAAAGCATACATTTTAACAACGGATCAGGGCATGATAAACGACGTAAATGGTCCGGTTGTTTAGTGCCTGGGATGGCAGGTGGCATTGTCAGTGGTGCCTTCTCGTTCGGATTTTTCACTACTTCTAAAGACGAAGAATTACCTGAAGACAAATTGATAAACACAATAAAAAGATCAGTATTATGCATACAACGTCAAGAGTTCGATAAAGCAGAACAAATGCTCCACTTGGCATTGAGGATGGCACAAGATTTGCAGAGCAAAGAAGGTGTGACATATATTTACGACGTCATGGCGAACCTTGCTATGGAAAGAGAACAGTACAAAAAAGCAGAAAAACTGTTTGCTGATGTCATGCGGAGATTGTTCAATGACGGTTATACGGAGGATAGCGCCAAGGTATTTTGCATTATAAATTTTATTGTAGTTACTAAATTTTATAGTAGTTACTAAGTAAATTTAGGAAGATTTGTTTTAGGTAATGCATATTAGCGCCAAATTGGCACACATGGCCCAGCTGCAAGGCGAGTTGAATAAAGCAATGCAGGGCTTTACATGGACATTAAAACGCATCGAAGAATATTTGAAACAAGCACCCAATGACAAGGACGTGCAAGAACTGCTAGGTCTTACAAAAAATTGGTATGTATGCTGTTTTTCAATATTAACAACTCTCATCTAATGTACTTTTTGTTATACTGCTCAGGTTCGGCCAATTGCAAATGAAGTTGGGCAAGTATGCTGATGCAAAAAAGTCTTTTCAAGAGGCTTATGATACTCTAATCGAAGTATATGGAAAAGTGAACGAAGAGGCTATAACTATACTGAATAATCTCAGTGTGGCGTGCGTCAATGTAGGTTTAAATATTCCCCGTTATAATAGATATGCTTAGAACAAAGCTTGCCATAATAGTAATTGAACAACAGCAATAATTGAACCTCTTGGGATCTTTGAAGAACCTCTCTAGCTAATAAATAGTTAATATTTTTCGTAATCTTAGACAATGATGAGGTACGGCTGAGAACAGCTTCTACATACATATGTGCATCATCTCATTCATCTCATCATTCTGGATGTATGCCTCCAAATAAAATGAATGTGCTCGCAATTTTGAACGATACCAGTCATAATTAAATAATTTAATGAGGCCAGGAGCGTCCTCATCTGGAAAGTAGTAGCTTGTCTTGCAAGCTCATTTCTGCAGTTTCCCTCAGTGTATTTGAATTATTTAATCATATCACTAAAAATTATGAACATTCGAATCAAGTAATTTCATTGATGCCTGGCCGTCCAAGTAGATATTTAGTATTTTACTTAAATTTGTTTTAAGAAAAAAATTCGATTCAAAACTTAAATTGCTTTAAACATTTTGTTGTTATTAGTTAAATATTTATAAGAGAGAATTCCCAGCTCCGTTTATAAGTTTCGATAAATTGCCAAAAAAACACAGCAAATTAAGTTACAAACAGTAACCGACAGTCCTTTCTACATCACCGAATCGGATTTAAGTCCGGCCAATTCAGATTCCAATAAAAAAAAATCGCAACACGTTGCTTTTAATCTGAATTAAACTGAAAAAGTTACTTTCGAGAACACAATCCAAACAAGCTATCGACATTAAATTTTAAAAGTTAATATTGAATTCCCAAAACTTTATTACCCTATGTGAGAAATCTTCCTCAAACATTTAACATGTAAACCATTCAACGTTTTTTTTACCAACAGTTGGAAGAGTATGAACTGGCAAAAAAATATTTAACGGATGCCTTGGAACTGGTGAAGGAACTTAAAGATACCGCACAGGAAGGTATACTTCAAGCCAATTTGGGATTAATTTATTTGCGAGAAGGTTTAATAACGAAAGCTAAAGAAGCTTGCTCACTTGCTTGGCGCATTGGCAAAAAAGGCAACAACTTAGACGCTGTAGAACAGGCTGAATATTGTCTGAACGAGATAAAAACATTTGTAAAATGATAAAAATGAAAGCCAATATCATTTAAAAGCTGGCAAAAATTATTTGTATGTACGGAGGCTCAAGGCAGTAAAATAAAATTGACAATTTATATAAAATGTTATTAAAATGTACGTAAAAATAAACATTTACATTGATTAAATTTTTACGTACAAAGGCTTTATTTATAAGGATTATATGTATTTTAAAGACATTTTTCTTTAATTTATGCTTAACAAGTATGTGGTTTTCTGGAACCAATTTAAGTGGATAAATAATAGCATTCGCTATTCACAAATAATCTTTACTCTAACTTAGCAATAAAAATCATCAAACCAACGCCTATAAGCATGGCTACAATCTCTTTAATAGATTGACCCAATTTAGTAGATTCTTCCAATAACTCTGGTAGCACACTGACAGTGGCAATGTAGATAAAACCGCCTGCTGTGAATGGCAAGACCCATGCAGTAGAACCATCTTCGCCGCTAGCACCCAGTAACGCAAGTGCAGTGCCAGCCACAGCGCCAAGTGCAGTTACTAATTGTAGCATCATTGCCTGACGTTTTGAGCAGCCGGATTTTATTAGAATTGCAAAATCACCGATTTCGTGGGGGACTTCGTGTAGTAATATTGTAATTGTTGTCACAATTCCAATACTATTTCCAGCCAAGTAGGAAGCGCCAATCGCCAAACCATCAGTAAAATTATGGGCAAAATCAGCGGCTAAATTCAGGTATCCTGTTATTTTTACTTCATTTGACTCATCGTCATTTTTATTTGACACAGGTTTTACTTTACGAACTTCTGGCTTTTGTTCCTTCGCCTTTTCGTCAGCTTTCTTTGATGGCACGGTTTTTGTCACTTTTGTTGATGAATGACTATGACTGTGCCCATGTTCATCTCCTTTCAATAACCGTACCAACTTCTCAACGGCAAGGAAAGCTATAATACCTCCCAGTACCCATAGACCAACGCTCATATCATGTCCATGTCCGTGATCATGACTGTGTGCATGGGAGTGACTGTCATCGCCATGAGTATGCGAATGAGTTGAATGTGGGATTAAATGTAGAAAGGCATCCCCTAATAATCCACCAGATGCAAACGCCAAAATAACTTTAAGACGAGGCCTCATTGCTTCACTATTGTCTAATCGAATTGTATACAACAAAATAAATGGAGCGGCACTAATAAGCAAGGTAGACCCAATGGAATGTAACCAAACACTTGTCATATCTGAAATAATATATTTTTGATATTAAATTTCATCTGAATATGAAGCCTTACCTTGAGGAATTTTAGCTTTCCGCTGTTGATGATCGTGTGTGTGGGCGAAGTGGTGATGCTCTTCGTGGTTATGGCCATGTACGTGATCGTCATGTTTATGTGGATGAGGATGGTGATGATGGTCATGTTCATGTGGATGATGATGGTGATGATCGTCGTGGTCGTGCACTGGTTTAGGTTGCCTTTTGGGATCAAAATTTTCATTTGCCTCTCGTGAGTACTTGAAGCTTGGGTTATCGTTATGACCCAAACATAAAGATGGAAGCGATAGCATAATACCACATAAAATTATTCCTAATGCAATTTTCTGTAGGAATTGTCCTGAATAATGTCCCTGAATATTCGCTACCATGATTTTAACTTATTTTACTCCAGCAGGATTATCAAACAAGCGAAATGACTGTTCTCCACGTCACATCATAACATTAAGGCAGATGCCGGCCTGTTAAAGTTTCTCCTAACTAAGTTGCCACATTTTTGTAGTAAATAATAATGTTTACATTGATAAAATATGTACGTGCAAAGGCTTTGTTCATAAGGGTTATATGTATTTCAAAGACATATTTATTTAGGTTATGCTTCAACAAGTAATAGGATTTCTGGAACCAATTTAAGTGGATAACTAGCATTTTTGTTAGTAATAAAGTTTTTAGAAGAAAGCGCTGTTAATTCTATCTACATTATGGTGTAAACAGACTGGGATATATTCTACAAAATCAATATGTAATTTCAATACCCAAGTGTTCTGTTTTTTGTTGTTTTTTGGTACTCTCTGCCACAAAGTTGCTAAAACAAAATACATTCTACCTTTTTCTCGATTCGCCTTGTATGTTGTCATGAAACTCAAGCGAATCTATTAGGGGAGATAGCCCTTGGGCTTGTTTTTGACAAGAATCGAAAAACCAGCTACTCCAATGACATCACCTTGAATGAATTCGACATACCTAAGACTGTATGGGATAAGTCAGATATTAAACTTCTGACATGGCGATTCCATACAATATGAGATCGCTGTAGTAGCTGATTTGGTTTCTTTCCTCCGATGTCCTGGTGAATAGCATAAATCCCTTAATAATGTCAAAATTTAAATTCAACAGCAATGTGAATCTTTACAAGGGGTAGCAGCAGTATAAAAACGAAATTTATATGCATTTTGTTTTTGTAATATGGTGGCTTATGAAAACCTTCTCCAGAAATGATGAGAGTTTGTGATGGATTGAAACTCCAAACAACGCGTAAAAGTGAAAAAAAAATTTAATAGAATTAAACAACACTGAAATGTATGTATTTAAAAAAATTTTATTCACTAAATTGATCTCGTTGGGAGCTGGTTAACAGGTAGATGGTTAGGAGTAGCGTAAGAAATTACACTTCACAAGGCCTGGCAATCAAGCTGTCATTAACCTCTAAAGGTTTAATCTGGGGCAAAGAAGTCCTTCGAAAATGTATATCAATTTATGAATATTTTTATAAAATATGGCTTTATAGGTGAAATGGTTGAAGTGCCGGTATGGCACTCCTCATGTAGCCTAAACCGCCGTTTAATTACTTATAATTACTTGAGGTTCAAACTTGCCGGCAGACGAACAGCCAGCGCCCATGAATGATATGAATTTTCCCCTGAAGTGAGTAATAATAAAAGCAAGGGATAAGAACAAGATGGATAGCTGCCAAATAAAGCTGCAAATGCTTTGTGGAAACACGGTAATTCAGGAACTACTTAGCGAATTACGTGCCGTGGGAACATAGTATAAATCTATTAACTATTGCCTACCCTGTGCTATGCATCCGTTTGAATTATCGATAAACCCACTGACATTGATGTCACCGCTGTGACTTATAATTCGAATCAACATAACGCGCGGTTTGCATGCAAACGTTTATTTATTTTAAAGTTTTGTATTGATTGTGAAATTAATCACTGCCAAAAACTATTAGTTATGAATAGCAAAGGGACTCCACGTTCTCGTACAAATGTTGCCGCTGCCGGAGAAGTAACTCCTATTCCAAATGGACGCTCTAGACTTACTCCAAGTGGTTTAAGACGGAGGATTGTGTATAACTCGGATTCTACACATAAAATTCTAAATTCTGAAGAAAAAAGTGGCAATAAGCAAATAGCGAATAAAGTAGTTTCTAATGAGAGTTCCACAAATATGCCTCGGCTTACTCCACGGTCAACTGCGCTAAATGCTTGTTATACTCCTTCATCCCTGTTTCGTAAAGCGGTGTCAACACCTATGAATAGGTACCGCACGCCACAATCTACTCCATCTACAAATAAAACAAAACCTAAGCAAATTGTTGAATCAGCTTCGTCATCTCGAACAAACGATGCTCTAGATACAGAGATGAGTAATCTCACGGTTGCTGTGCGCGTCCGTCCTTTAAACGCTCAAGAGTGTTCATTGGCCAAAGTATCCAATGTGGTACGCGTTTTCAAAAATGAATTGACAGTTTCCGCAGGCATGACCGCCGATTCTTCAGCAGGCCTTACCCATTCTTTTACCTACGATCATGTATTCGATTCCACAGATCCTGATAGTAACGAATACGCTAACCAAGGAGATGTGTTTGAAGGAACGGCGATGCCATTGATAGATCGAGCATTTCAAGGGTACAATGCATGCCTTTTTGCATATGGTCAGACCGGTTCCGGAAAATCTTACAGTATGATGGGTATTGAAGCTTTAGACGACGATGCATCAGGCAACAGTGCGCCACATCCCGAAGCAGGAATAATTCCGCGCTTTTGTCGAGAACTTTTTAAACGTTTGGATAGAAATAAAAATACAATACGCGCCGAAATCGAAATTAGTTATTTTGAAATATATAACGAGAAAATACATGATTTACTCTGTGTGACTCAAGGAGAACCCAATTGCAGTCTTAGAAATATGCATATGGCTAGCACTCCAACCACGACAATTGCGAATAATCGACCGGCATTAAAAGTGCGGGAACACCCTATTTGGGGTCCGTATGTGGTGGATCTTAGTGTCCATCCTGTAGATTCATATGAGGCTATGAGAAATTGGCTTGCAGTAGGGAACTCACAACGTGCAACAGCTGCCACCGGTATGAACGATAAAAGTTCGCGTTCACATTCTATATTTAATATCGTATTGAACTTGACGGAAATTGGTAATGATTTATCGAAAAACGAATCTTTGACGGAAGAAGCTATCTCATATGGCAAACATCAAACCCGACGAAGCAGGATAAGTTTGGTTGATTTGGCGGGTAGTGAACGTATTTCGACGGTGGGTACGAATGGAGATCGTATGCGGGAAGGCGTTAGCATAAATAAAAGCTTATTGACTTTGGGTAAAGTAATAGCCGCACTTGCGGATGCCAAAAAGACCACAATGGGCGGAGTAGCTTTTGTACCATACCGGGAAAGTGTTCTGACATGGCTATTAAGGGTAAGATTAACTACATTTCAAATATATTAACTATTGACATTCATACAAAGAAATTTACACGTGTACAAGGTGGCACAAAACTAATCCACTAAATAACTTACTAAAAAAAATATTTTGAGTAATGGAATACTTCATTTTGACCTTTAGGTGCTCCATTGCTGGTCTGTTTGTATACTGTAGCTGTCTGATTAACAAGTGTCAAATATGAGTGACATGCGACGCTATTTGCAAAAACTATAAATCTTCAGATGGGGTGATTAATTTTATGACACCTTGTATCATTTTTTTCAAACATACCAGTGAGCGAAAATCCTTGCATAAATATAAATGATTGCATTTATAACCGAACTCACTTATAAGCGAAACTATCAGTGGTCAGGGGATCTAGTTATTAACAATTTTAGCATTTTTCATTGAGAATTTCCGAAAATTTGATTATTAAAATTGGAGAGCATCTAATGGTACAACAATGAAAACATTCAATGCGTTTATATCACTTTTACTTTCGCGTGCTGGATCTGATATCAAGCTCATAAGTTTTCCATCAGATATAGGTTGCTTTTAGGGGGCTTTTGTAAAGCAATAGTTTTTTATTTGGTCATAAATAAACAAACAAAAAAATTATAAAAAAGTTGAAATATGTTTCTTTGGTTCTTTTGACAAAATTCCATAGACAAGTTTTAATGTTAATCGGATGTTCCAGAACACTTTGTGTTTTAAATAAAAGACAAAGGCGAATTGCTTATTAGAGTAAATTTTTGGTTGAATGAAATGTTTCGTAAATATAAATACGAAAATAACTCGATGTCAACCAACTTCAGACTGCAGTTATGAAACATACTTGTGATGTATTTACAATACTTAATTTCATACAACAAATACAAAACAAAGGAGGCAAAAAGCCATTGTACTATAAAAATAACCTCTGCTGTTTGCTTTTCGCAATTAGTGCTCGTAAAGGTGTGCAATGAAAAGATAAGAGAATAGGTATCTTGCACGCAAAGAGAGAGAGACAACAGGAAGTAGGACAAGGCGGTATACTTATGCTTATACTTATGCCAGATCTGCTTTTAAGTAGAGAATCAAACAAATTAAATATACTATATTTTTAATTTAAAACATACATCTGTATATGTAAGTGCGTACACCCATCGACAATAAAACAGGTGTGTGTGGCATTTTGATCAGTTTTATCTATTTACTTTTGTTTATTTAGTGTCTATCTTTCATAAAAGCTTAACTTATATAACAAAAACAATATAAACCATTTTTTTTTTCAAACTTGAATCAGAATTTTTTGAATAATTCTTCGTATGTACTTTTATAGCCTATTAATTTTTAAATAATCAAGTCCAAGTTGCTAGTGGTTACAAAACTCTTGTTTTTTGTCGATTTTCTTTGCTAGTAGTGTCACGCATTCTTTCGGTGACGAGCCTCGTTCAACGGCCGGCATGCAGTTTGAAATTTGTCAGAATCTGATTTTTTTACCTCTGAATACTACATCTTCACGGGAAAAGTGGTCACAACAAATAAAAGCATTGCCTCTAAGATGTGTTCGGCATGATCTGGACCACATCAACCATTCTGATTCCTCGATTGGAACATTGAAAAATGGTACTATCCCGCCTGGTGTTTTCTAAAACAAATTGCGTATTTTTTGCGTATCATTTATTTTTGAAAAATCTTTTGAATTTAATGAATTACAAAATTTCAATTCAATTACAAATTTGAATGTTAAAAATACGTTACGTAATTTCATTCTGTGCTGATAGCTACATGGACATGGCGAAAGAAAAAAAAATACATCAGCTAATTTACTGCTATCACTGTGGAATTGTAGAATTTTTGTAATTTTTATATAAAATTTTAAATATAAATACATAACTAAGGAATCTTAAACAAGAAACACGTGTTGCAGGTGTGATAGGTTGTCCTATGTTAGGTAAAATTATGCCTAAGTTTTGGCTAGCATAGCTTTCTAAAAATGAATACGTAGCCTATGACTGAATATAGAATTCGTAGATTGAAATTCTAAGGGTTGTACAATAGGCCCATCCACCCTTGTTTTTTACCTTTGTAGATCGAGCGGTTATTTTGGAAGAATGTTGGTTTCATCTAAGGTTTCGTGAACTTTTTAACATGCATTTTTCCTCTTTCGGAAATCTACCATAATTTTGTTGCAAACATACTGTTCGACAGTGTGCTCATATCAAGTCTCTATTTAATCCATTTAACTTCTGTGCCTTTGGGTAGTTTTCCAAACATTTCCCAAGCTGAGTTGTATGCCATCTATCTATGTGCAGAAATAAGTTCGACAGAAATTACCGGAAGGAGCGAATTGCCATTCTGAGCGATAGTCAGTCAGAATGCACAATCGTAACCGGCTAATTTGCGTCCCAGAACACACGGCTATAACTGGGATCGACGTTGCGGTCACATTGGCGAGAGAATCTGCGGCCTCAAAATTAATAGGGCCCGAGCCCTTCCTTGCTATGGGACAATACACTATCAAGGAGGGGCTTGGGAGTGCCATTCCCATGACAGTCGGTTCTACGTCATGCCACCCCAGTAAACTAGCCCTGTCTAGTGTACCGTACCTCACAGCTCAGGAATGAGGAGCTGGGGCTGCCATAACGAAAAGGAGTTTAAACGACTCATAACCCTCACAGGCTACTGCAGGCTGCGTAGTTATCTTCACATGATCGGGATATGGTCCACTGATTCTTGGCGTTTCTGCGACTAATCCCAAGAGACATCAATTCACCTTTCCCTTGAATGTAGCGCTATAGGGCGGAGAAGTTTGCGACATCTTGGCCAAAAGAAAGGCACATACGCTCAATCCAACCCAGCTCTATCCTGAGTTTAATAAGGGACTGGGTCTGGATGAGGTACTGTGATGGGTAGAGCACAAAGACTATAAGGTCGAAGTGCAAACCTCACAGAAAAACTATCTATCTTTAGCTTCAATGAGACTGTACTGTTTTTGAATATTAGTTTGTCGCATAAAAAACAAATTTAATGGGATAGCTTTCTGGACTTTTTTTATTTATAAATAATACTTCTTCTTTTTAGCATCACAGTCCTTGGTGTACCATTGCTCCGTTCACACCCGTGCGCCATTTATCTCTATCTAAGGCTACCTCCTTCCAGCGTGCACGTTTAACTTTCCAATGCAACTTTTACGTCTTCGAGATATCTCTTTCTGGGGAGTCCTCTTTTCGGCCTCCAACAGGGCGTAACTCAACTGCCTTTCGATTTGTTCTCTCCTTGGGCATACCAAACAAGTGTCCCAGCCATCTTATCCCCTGATATTTTATAAATCTTATCACAGTTTCGTGTTTTGCTAAGAGTTCGTGATTTAATCTAACTCGATAGGTACCGTCTTGCAGCTGATTAATGTAAGTAGTTTTTAGCGTTCATAGTTCGCAATCATAGGTAAGTACGGGGCGGATCAAGGTTTTGTATATCCTTAACTTTTGGTCGTGAGATAATAATTTTGACTTAAGCAGCTTCAAATTAGAAATTTAGACTTATTTGGTGTTAAAATTCTATCATTTGTTGTCTTATTGGCTGATATTTCGATACCTAGATAGGTAAATTTTTGTACAATATCGAATGCATAGTCTCCGATCAGCAGGTTATCATGCCTTAAACTGTAGCTGGATCGGATCATAAACTTCGTTTTCTCTGTGTTAATTCTTAGCCCAATATTTCGTATTATTTTTTCTAGTTTTATAAACGCACTCTTTCACTTCTGCTCTTCGCCATAATAAGTATATCGTCTGCATATGTTCAACTCCCGATATAATGGGAAGTGACTCTGAGTACTCTTCTCTCCACGGACCTTTGCCGTGGTATTTGTTAGCGTCATAATAGAAAGCTAAGTTAGCTTTGGCGGGATGCCTATAAACTGCAGCAAAAATTTAGTTTGTCTTCTATCTATGCTGTCGTATGCTTGTTTGAAGTCCACGAATTTGCAGTAGACTTCAATATCATATTCTTATAGCTTCTCTTATAGGCTCTGAAACCTGCTTGGTATTCATTCAGAATTTGTTCGGAATATTCCAGTATTTTTTCATAAAGTATGTTTGTAAATATTTTATACGCAGCGTTTAATATCGAGATACCCCGATAATTGCAGCAGTTTGCTTTATGCCCTTGTTTGTGTATGGGAATTATCAGGCTTGATAACCATTATTTCGCCTTATCTTTACCACCAGGCTACATAGTTGTATGCAGTTCTTCTCCGCCGTATTTTAATAACTCACCATTAAAAGAATAATATAAGTACAATAATAATTCCTTCTTTTCGGGCGACCTAAATACCTTAAATATTGAAGCCAAGATTTGGTGAAACAGCCTTCAAAAGTAATCATTTACCTTCTGCTCAAATATGAACGAGACGTTATCAATAAAACGGTCCGCGGATGACATATGGCAAAAATAAATTTTTTGTTTTTTGGTAGTACTGTTATAAGCTTACATGGCAAATTTCAGCGTGATATGTCACATAGTTTGTTTTCTGTGCTACTGTAAACAAGTCAAGCTCAGGTGTGTTCTTCGAATTTAACGATGGAAATTCAAGTTGAACAAAGAATTTGTTTGAAATTTTGTTATTCCAACAAAATTTCGGCTTCGGACGCCTTAAAAATGTTGCTGACAACCTGTGGGGACTCTGCTCTATCGCGTGCACGTGTTTTCCAGTGGTACAAATCGTTCAAAGAGGGCCGTAAATCGGTTGAAAACTTACCTCATGAACGTCGTCCAGCAACATCAGTAAACGACGAAAACATCGGAAAAGTAAAGGAAATTGTGCTTGAAAATCGCACAAATCGCAAAATCGGTTAACGCTGAATATTATTTAGACGTTTTAAAGCGTTTGCGCAAGAACATTCGTCTTAAAAGGAAGGAATTGTGGGACAACAAGTCATGGTTCTTGCTTAGTCTTGAAGAGTAGTTTATCTTAGAAAGGTTATTTGCTAGGTTATTCGGATGAGTGGCAAGTCGGTTGGAGTATCTCTGGCTGAGGTTGCTTATTTCTTCGAAAACTGTCGTAACTTTTAGGTTATGGTGCAATATCTCGTTTCGTACAAACCATGGCGCATTGGCACACATGCGGAGCACCTTTGACTGAAATCTTTGCATAATTTCTAGATTTGCCTCATAATTGAACTCCGTACGTCCATATCGATTTCAGAATGGATTTGTAGATAAACACCTTATTGTCTAGTGCAAGTGGTGAATTGTAGCCGATTAACCAGTGTAGTGATCGCAGTTTCAGTCCATGCTGCTTTCGCTTTAAAAGTATGTGCGACCGCCAAGTAAGTCCCTCACCTCCCGTGTTACTACTACCTTACCAAGAAGCTTTAAGCTTCTTTAATATAACTGCAACGGACTCACGAGTAAGGTCGACGCGATAGTTGAGTTTAGGAGAAGACACAGTCTCCCAATAGCTGATTACCAGGGATGGCTACAACGTGCACAGACACGATCGCGAGCGAGACAATTGAGGTGACCAGTGACAATGGTGGTGACAGTGATCGCAGGGACAGCACCTTAGAATGTCAAATTTATAATATCTACATACCCCTTGTCATCTGCTGCCCGGCAGGATATCACCCTGATATAGGTGCGCTCATCAGAGGTGAAAACCGATTGGTCGTAGGTGACTTTAATGCGCATCACGACCTTTGGCATTCAAGCCTTCCAAACGATCGTAGGGGACAGCTACTGGCAGAGCAGATAGACGCCTCGACATTCAGCACTGTGAACGACGACGCCCCCACCAGGGTAGTGGGCAATTGCAGCAGCTCGCCTGGCATAACAATTGCTAGCGCTGGTCTGATAAATAGTACATATAACCTGGCGACCTATGCTATAGACCACTTGCCCATTATCGTCTCGATTGAAATACCTGCCGGCTTCGTTTCCGCGAATCTCCGATCCTATATGAACTTTAACAAAGCTAATTGGGCCGGCTTCGCGGAATTCACCGAATACACCTTCGCTGCTTTTTCCATCCCTACTGATGTGCGCGCAGGCGTACGCGCATTCCGCAAGTTGCTCATAGCTGCTGCGGCTCGCTTTATCCCTGCTGGAAGGCTAAAGGACATCCGTCCCAATATCCTAGCCGAAGCAGCCTGTTTAGCAAACGAACGTGACCACTTTCGCCAGGTCTATCCCGGGGATCCCCGCATAAGGGATCTCAATTTGGAGATCCGGCAACTGGTCACCCAACATAAGCGGATCACACCGCTGGTGTGAGTAAGCTCTGGTCCACCGTTAGGTCTCTGTCGAACCGGACGTAGCACAACGACAAGGTGGCAATCACCTTCAACGGCTTTACTTCGTTGGACCCGAAGCGATGAGCGAGCTATTTTAGCCGAATGTTTACACTGCATCCTCCGGCCGACGGAGCCAAGCGTCGTGCCACCAGACGGCTGCACAAACTGACGAACGCCAGTGCGCCACTTGCTTTTTCCAGCAATGAGGTTCAGGCTTGAGGCTTTTTCCATCAATAAAGCAAAATCATCTAAAGCCATTGGGCCCGACGGACTGAACACGCTGATGCTGAAGCACCTGGGACCCTTGGGAGTAGGAATCCTCAAACCCGCCAACCAAGGGGAATCTTATCTCCCGATAACTCTCCTTTCCCCCGTAGTGAAGACACTTGAAGGCCTCCTACTCCCACTCTTTACGAAACATTGGCCCCAGCCCCACATCAGCATGGTTACCGTCCAGTACATAACACCACCACCAAAACCGCGGTCGTAACTCGTCAGTGATTTTTCGTGACCATACATCTAAACAGAAGAAGATTAAGCAAGGTGTTCCGCAGGGTGGTGTCCTTTCACCTTTGCTGTTCAACTTCTACATCTCGAAACTCCCCCAGCCACCAGAGGAAGTCTCCCTGGTACATACGCTCAATGATAATGGCGTCGGGCAATGACATCGATGGTCTGTGCTCCAAAGTGCACAACTACCTCATCGACCTTTCTCGCTTTTTCACTGCCAGGAATCTCCAACTTTCCCCCACTAAGTCCACGGTGACCCTCTTTACCACCTGGACAAAGGAGGTCAAACTGCTTCTCAAAGTCGATGACACACCGATTCCGACGGTAAACAATCCCAAAATTTTGGGTGTAACCTTCGACAGTTTGCTCTCTGATGGCCCCAATACAAAACCTTCACAACGAGGACAATATGCTACCTGTCAAGGAGCATAACAAACTGCTCAGCAAGCAGTTCCTGTTAGAGTGCTACCGTAGCTTCTATCCTTGCAGACACCTGCTTGAGCCAGGACAAAACAAACAGCGACCTACTGGACCGGACAGTGTTTAGACAGACATTAAACGACATTCACCGGAAGACTGTTACAACCTTCATAAGCTCCCGTCCAGTGAATGCCGTAATCGGAGTCCAACCACCACCCATTGCAGATGAAGAGCTCCAGCTTTCTTGTGAGACCCACGTAACACTGGCACAATTACGTTCTGGATATTGTAGCAGGTTAAACTCCTGCTTATCCAGAATTGACCCCGACATACCTACTTATGTCCGGCATGTGAAGGTCCCCCGAACGACACTAACCACCTTTTCACATGCCATTTACAACCCACTCATCTAACACCCCTCTCCCTCAGGACCCAACCTGTCGAAACAGCAAGTTTCCTACAACAACAACAACAACACCACCTAGATTTGACATTATCTGTTTGAGGTATTGGAACGCTGTTAAGACATGAGCCGTTTCGAAGTGTGAATCTTATCTGCGTCGATTTGCTTTCGTTCGCTTTTATGCGCCGTTCATTCATCCAGTCGCCAACATGGTTAAGGTTTTCTCGTAGGTAAACAGAAGCAATTGAGGCAAGGGTACTACGACAGTATCATCTGCATATGTGGCTGTATATGTTGTTCTTTGATAGATGCAGGTCTGCCGTGAACAAAGTGTACAAGACGGGGCCTAGAACACTTCCTTGTGGTACACCTGCTCTAATTGCGCGAAGTTTAGTGGTTTCGTTATTTACTTTAACAAGAAAATGTCTTTTTTCCAAGTATGATTTTAGGAGCATATGACAGTTGTGTGGTAAACCCTGTTTAAGCTTGTACTGCAGGCCTTCATGCCAGACTTTATCGAAGGCTTGCGTTATATCTAAAAATGCCGCCGTACAGTATTGCTTCTTTTCAAGTACTTGTCTAGCGAAATCATACACACAATTAACTTGCTCTATGGTGGAGTGATACTTACGAAAACCAAATTGGTGTGCTGGAAATATTAACATGTTTTTTTTTTTATCTTAAAAAATAGCAACCCTTCACCTGACTTCAAAGTTCAACTAGGAGTAATTTTTCTTATAAGTAATTTATGCAACGTCAAACTATAAAATGAAAAACAGTGTTTTCTCATTTAAACTATCAGCGTTTCAGAGGTGGCATGAAACTGTGGGTGCCCCTATTTGAAGGGCATAATCAAATTGGAGATTGTATACCATATCAAAATGATTGTAATAAGAAACTTTGTTAAGTGCTAAGAATTCCAATAAAAAGGCCATCAAGTATTATCTTATCTTTCGGTAATAAAATAATACGCATTTAAGTATTAGTTGGCTATCAGCAAAAATCGAGGCATATTTTTGTGCAATAGTAAATCAATTGCTTGCATGTAAATATGTTGGTTGATATGTAAGCTTACAAGTATTTCGTCGTGCACTTGATGTGCCATCGGAGGCAAGATAACTTTATCAGGCACAATTGAAGTAAGGCGCTTTTTATTTTTCATTATTTTCTTTTTATTATATATTATTTTTTAACAATGTAACACTTAAACAAGAATATCATTCGATAAGTTGCGATATCGCTGCTTTGCCAGCAGTTTAACTGCGTTTCGGAGTTTGCATTTACAGTTCAGCGGTATACATTTACAAGATTTCCTCTTAGTTTCCATCTTTATGGATTTATCTGAAAAAAGAAAAAACACTACACTAACAATTGCCGTGTTGAATTTTAAATTTAAGCTTTTCACCATTTTTAGACCCATTCTTAGGTATTTGTGCTACATTTGCTCTAATTTTTTTTTTAAACATTGTTAAAGCGCTACGAATTAATAGTTTTTTCACAAATTAGGAAATGTGTTTGTCTCTTCGCCAAGGCAGCTTAAAGTGTAGTAAGATTGGAATTGTTAATGGTTTCAACTTTTATATTATATTTGACACACGTTGTGAGACTTGCGGTCGAACATAGATTAAATAAATCAGATGCATTCATATCGCATAACCACAAAAATAATATTTCACACAGTACATACCCAAGAATATGTTGATACTATTATATTAAAATTAAGGGAAAATATTGTATTCGTGTTGGACGTGTCGAACGAGTCTTAATGTGCAAAAGGGGTGGGGGTTCGGGTTAGTATAGAAATAATACGCCAAAACATAATCTTCTTTTTTTTTGTTCAAATTATGCATGGAAAACAAAAATTATAAATTAATAAAAAAATTAATAGACAATGCCGAATCGAGAAATTTATCTCACCACCAAACACTTCCAAAACGATACTTATTAATAAAAAAAATATACATTCGAAAATGGTGCTCGCCTCGGTGTTTTGCAAACACATTTTCGTCATTTGAATCAAAGCATACATTGGGCCATTTGTCCACATTTTTATAAGAGACAAAGTGCAGCCTGTGCGTATCTAATCGAGGAAAACAGGTTTTCAGCTAAAGGTAAAGCACTCCGTTCTTGTAGTCGCCTTTTATCAAACTCTGCTAAGCGCGGTGAAGTCACCGGTCGACATCGTCTATCGTAACTAACGGCAAGCCCAGGAAACTTGCTGTTTCGACGATGTCGGTCCAGAGGGAAAGCAGTGTTAGATGGGTAGGTGTATGGAAGAAGACTAGATTTTGCAAACTTGACGCACGAGTTGCTTTAAATCATGGACTGGCCTTCCGGTAAGATGCGTTTTCATAGTTTTCCACACATTTTCAATGGGGTTGGCGTCTGGGGACTGGGAAGGCCACTCCAATACTGTGACGCCGTTTTCTTGTTTTGTTGTTTCTCAATGTCAGAGCAGTGATGATGTGGGACAGTAGGATATGTTCGCCTCCTTTAGTCGACGTTCGATGGTGTTAATATTCACATCTGTTCCCTTTTTAGCAAGAACTGATCGGGCTAGGCGTAGTCACAAAGAAGGGTCCCGCTTAAAAAGTTGGACGATCACTTTATCCTGTTTTTTGTCGTCACTAGCTTCATGCCGCGCTAGGAGAAGTCATCAACATTTTTGTACACCTTATCCATATCACAACAAAGTTTTTTATTTTTTAATTTTTCCGCCGCGGTCTAAGATAATTTCGGCCCTTTCGAATGCGTGCATAAAAATACCGCCTCAAAACTTCTCACTCATTTTTGTTTGGTTGCGTTTACGGGAAAGTTTCGAACGACACTAACCTGAGTTAGCTCTGCCGTCGTAACCCTTGAGTGGGACTATTATGCAGCAAAAAGCAGAACGAAATATATCTTTAAGATACAAGAAAAAAAACCGGTTCTTTTCTTCTGACACACACTGTATGTTGAGTATGTCACGCTCGATTCTGGATAGGTTAGGGCTTAACCTACTACAGTAATCGGAACGCAATTGTACCGAAGTAACACGGATCATACGAGTCAGCTGAAGCTCTTCATCGACAATAGGAGTTGGTTGCACTCCGATGACGGCATGTGGTGAGCGGAAGTTCGTAAAGGTGATGATAAAAGTGTCTGCAGGGTGGCTCTTATGGTAGCACCCCAGCGGGAACTGCTCGCTGAGCATAGCAGGGCTTTAACTGGGAGCATAGATGCCTCATTGCGTAGATTTTTAATGGGGACATTAGGAGGGGGAATCTGGTAGCTGTTCTGATAGGCGAGTCTGGAGCTTCGTTCACGTAACACTAGTTCCACGCAACTAGATGAACGCAACATAATTTAGAGCCTTGTTGCCGTCTTTGTCTTTGCCGCAAGTGCTACTAAACGACCTTGTTGTGGTTTTGGATTTTAGTGGCAATCGTGGTAGTGTGTGCCGAGAAAGAGAGTAGATTACACCTAGTAACTTGGAGATATTATTTGTCGGTATTGGTGTGTCGTCGACTTTAACCATCAGTGGGACACCGCTCATTTCAAAGCGAGAAGTTGGAAGTCCCTTGTGGTGAAGAAGCGAGAAAGTCTGGAGAGATAAGTATTCACTTTTGAACACAAGCCATAGAAGTTTGGTTTTGGTTAAGTTCTCTGTTTATAGCGTTAAGTACTGGGCACTTTCCGGAAGCCATGCTTCCATTATTTAAATTTGCGTTTTTTAATTTTCTTTTCGTTTACTCTTTCTTTTGATTTGACAGTTAATTTCGATAAATTTCCGCTAAAATACAAATTAATTTTGAGATTGAGCGTATTCGGCGATTTTCTGCTATCGACTCTTGGCTCTCCTGGACTCTTCCATTCGGACGATTGGGCTTTGGTTTCGATGTCATAACCATATACCCATGTTTCGTCACCGATTTCTTGAGCGATGCTTATGCGACCTTGCTTTTGGTCAAAATTCAGCAATTTTGGAACGCAAAATTTCAGAAAAGATAGCATGACATGAGCCAACCAACTTCTCTAATTGTTATTCGACGATTCTCCATAACAATTTTCTTCATTTTCTCAACATTTTCATCGGTTGTTGATGTGCTGGGACGTCTAGTGCGAGCGCCGTCATTCACAGCTTTCGAGCAAGTTCGACCTTTTGTGAAAAGTTTGTACCCCTTGTAAACATTTTTTTGACTCAGAGTACTCTCGCCGTCTGCCACTGTCAACATTTCAAGTGATTTTAAGCTCTCAATTCCATTTTTTACACAAAATTTGATGCAACTTCTTTCATCCATTTTTTTCGATAGCAGAAAAACGCCGAATACGCAAAACACTTGTCTTATTTATACCTCTCACAAACAAATTAAACTCGCTATATTGCTAAAACCGCTAACATATCTTTAAGACGAGTGGACCAACATAAAAAAAATAATAATCGCAGGTCGAATGTACGTAGCCCGCGAAGTTTGAAACCTTGACCTTATGTTTCGAACACACCTCGTATACCGTGGTAGCCAAATAATATGCATCTATTGCCCTATTATAGAATAATTAAATATTTTTGCAACAACATTTCCCACACCGAATATGGCAACATAACAGTATCTAAAATATTTTTGTACTGATATTAGTTCATAATTCCATTAATTTTATATAGCGGTCCAACTCCGTTTGCTGAAAAGAAACCCCACACCTCCACTATGCCTTGGTGCTTTCTTAGAATAATAACCTCATACCAAAACTTTTAGCATGCGTCTGCAGACACTTCTTACTGACTGTTGGTCCTATCAAAGTGTCAGTGGCTTGTTTTGCGAAGGCGACCGTCTCGGTAATCGACAGTCACTTTATTTTAATGAACTTATTAACTATTCTCAAAATAGCACCTTTGTATTGCCAAATCATATCAAAGTTGCCACAATTTCACATCGAACGTGAATCTTGAAAGAATCGTGCAACACACGCATATGCTGAAGATCTCCGGGTGTTTGGGTGGCTATGAGTGGCTTTTATGTCCGGGGTTGAGAGTTGCGGTAAAAACGACAAAGTGTTTCATATTTAAATATAGGGGGTGTTTTCCATTATTTTCCTTAAAAAGCTGGTGTAAATTAATTTTAGTATAAGTTGAAGTCTTTAGCATGTCAGGATTTTGAAAAAGTGGTGGTAAAAAGATATGTTTCATGAGTTTTTACTTCTAGTTTTCTCAAAACTATTACGTAATGTAAACTTTTGGCATCAGAATCTTGTTATGCGCACAAAAATACATCGAATGGCAGTCTAGAAAAAAACACGGGGCTTGTTCGAAGCACGTAATAAAAGCGGCAATATGGCAGCACTAATAAACGTTTGCAGGCCTGTCGCAAATGCTAAGCTGATACTTCTCTGATTTTCGGTACTTAATTGGTATGGATAGGTGAAAATGAATACGTAAATAAAAGTAAATATTTTCCTTGATAATTTCGATATTGACGGTAATTTTCTGATTTTCATGTAGAAATTACTGCTTTATTAAAGAAAATACCCTTGTACCTAAACTTTATTGATACACTGTACATATTATACATATTCCCTCTTATTCAATTGAAAGTAGACCAGTAATGGTTATTAAATATATGTAAATATGTATTTAATTTGCTCTTATTTTATAATTACATTACCAACTTACAAATAAAAAATTTATATTTCTTTTATAAGTGTTCATTTTGTTAACTTTCAAAGCTACAAAGCGTATACAAGTACAAACATAATAATAACAAGAAGCCAAACAGTTTACATGTGCACAAAACATATCTATATCATGTATTTATTAACATTACATGTCTTGTCTAATATAGACAGATTCAACGCCATTCCGTTTATGCATATTTTTTGCTATTTTTTTTTTTTAATAATTTTATTTTTTTTATGGTAAACAATTATACTTGGAAGGGTTTGGTTATAAAAATTATAAATTATTTCGTTTATATTGAAAACATTAGCTTGCCTGATTCAGTCTCTCTCCTAAATTATCAATATTTATGTATATATTAATTATAATACATATTTAAATTTCAGATTTTTCCATGAAGTAGGATGTAAATATGCAAGAACATACGAATATAAAAACAAATGCATATATTTATATATTTATCTGCGTTATATCTGTTACACGTATTACTCTATTCGTTCTGAAGGTTCTGAATATTATTAATAAATGTATAAAGTATTTATTAGTTTTTTTAGTATAAGTTTTATGTGGTAATATTTCTTTCTTGTTTTGCTGTTATTTTGTTATTCCTGTACATATGTATATGTATGTATAAAAATACGGAAAGTGGTAGTGTTTTTGTTGCTGTGCTATAGAAACTACTTCGTTCACGTGTTGAAATGCATTTTTTTACTTAATTCCTTTATCTATGTAGCTGTAGAAGTTTTTGATCTAGTAACTGCACCGTCTTCAAAGCATTTGTCGTTGGTGCACGACATTCACGACATTTTTCGTTGGTTGTTGTTGTTATTAGCACTTCATAAATATTCCGCGCTTGCTCAATTTGAAATCCACTTCGGTTTGTTGACACTTAAATGCTGTGTGTTCGAATATTATTGCAGAGATACATTAGCTGGTTCCATTGACGTCGTCTGCAACTCCTTCTCTTCAATTTCTTCCTCATGCTCCTCACAAATACTATCGTGATGCTTGCGAGACTCTCGTTTGCGCATGTAAGTGGTAAGCGGTCTCTTTTTCTGTTCCCTGCAGAAGGGGCACTCCTTCTTTTGGGCCTTTACAGATTTTACTTGTCTGCATTTTTCTGTAAGGAAATAAAAATATTCATATGTGTATTAATATGCATATATGTACATGTACCATATATAAAAAAGCGTAATGAGTAAGAACATTCTTTGTTCTGCGAATGTGTGAGCATACATATGTATGCATATAATATTAACTGTGAATAATTATTGCTGAAATACAAAGTAAAGGTTGTTAACAGTGTTCAAATTTTATATATGTATGTATAACGCATGGGCATTAAATAGCCTTAATAAGGGGAAAAATCTAACAAATTTCAATATCTAACGTATTGCAACAGAAAATACGCATTTGCCAAATAAAGTACATGTATGTATGTATATGTATACATTTCCCATTTTGTTTTCATTCAAGCCGTTGCTTCATAAGCTTTGACTCAGCCTGTGACTCAGTATTTTAAATTCACATGTACAATGCGTAATTGTATTAATTTTTCAAGATTCTTTTTACGATGCTTTAAAGTTATAACTGCACTCAAAATTAACTACTTCTATAGATAGTTAAAGAGATAATCTCACACAATAAGTTTGCTGGGTATAAAAAGTTAACTACATGAAAGGAATACAAATGATAATACATACATACATACATACTACGGAGTCAGCCAAGTCTCAAACGTAATCGTGAATATTATGAGACTGTTAAATATACATACATATATAGGGAGGATGGCATGGACGACATTTGGTTTCAACAGAGCGGTGCAACTTGTCACACTGCCAAAGTTACACTCGAACTTTTGGCTACCGTTTTTGAATTCCGATATCAATTGGCCGCCTCGGAGCTGTGATTTAAGCCCGTTGGACTATTTTTTGTGGGGAGCCGTTAAGGACAAATGCTATGCGACTCATCCAGAGACGATTGATGCTTAAAAACACGAAATCGAAGTTGTCATTCATGAAATTGGAGCCCAAACAATCGAAAATGTGCTTAAAAATTGGGTTGATCGAATGGTCTCCTGTAAAGCCAGTCGTGGCAGTCATTTGAACGATATGTGCGTTCGGATGTTGCTCCACAAATGGAGGGACTTATAGTTTTACGCCGCTTTTATGCTTTTACATGACAGCGGTTTTCCATTGCCATTACCTACAGAGGGGCGACCGCTGATAAAAAAAAACCCTTTCTTTCATTTTGGTGTTTCCTGACCACAGCGGGAGAGACTTATCATGTACAATTAAGATAACGAAGTCTTGCTCTAAATATAACAAAAAACATACTCAGTAAATATGTATTTTGAATCGAGTCTAAACAATATATCTTCATATCACTCCTGATTATTATAAACACACAGGTTACAAGTCCAAATCACTAACCTTTTAAAAACCTACACCTTAATTGCTTTGACATTGTATGGTGTTAATTTAAAACACGTTCTAACCTATGATTTTTAATTTTAAAAGCATTTTGGTGAGAAACGTATCGCCGAGGTCGAGACTTTTTAAATGCAAGCTTTTATAGACAATTCAGAAAAAATGTGTTATCTCTTCCACATAAAATATAATATATTTTCTTATAAATATATTTCTATATGAAACCATATAAAAAGTTGTTCTAATAGTGATGGGCTCAAGCAATAGCAAACCTCTGAGTGTATTTCTGACATGAAAAGAGCTTTAAAAATATAAACAGCTTGGAGGCGGGTATGTCTCTCCATTTGTAGAAAATATCAAACATACACCACAAATTGGAGGAGAAGCTCAGGCAGACTAAAATAAATGATTTACCATTATGATTTCGAATATTTATAATATATTGAAATATGTATGTATATACCAATACATACATATATGTACTTGTATAAATGTACCTACGTGCATATGTTGTACAATGGAAAAGTTAACATCTCGACGCTAATTTATGAGAATTTGTTGGTTAAAAATTGTTTTGAGTGAATTCACCGAAGTATAATATTTTGTATAGCAAAGCAAAGGGACCTATCAGCAAGTACTGATAATATAATAAATTATCAAAGCAAAGCATAGGGGGTCCTATCAACACCGCCTATTTTCAAACACTGTTTATTTGCTAATACTGATAATATAATATATTTGTACACACAGTGGTGACCAAGTCATATGCAACTATTGCCTTTTCTAGAATAATAACATACATACTTATTTTTCTAGCTCAGTTTTGTAGAATGTTGATTAAAAGTAAAATTATTTTAGTTTGGTATGCGTACTTTTATTTAAAGTTTTCAAATTAACCAAACTCCTTCCTTATAGCAACAAATAGTTAAATTTTTTATACCAACTCGAAAAATGCGTGGACAAAACAATGCAACTCTTTCATGTTGCATAATAGTTTCAAGCAACAGTATTATATCGATGTTTTACTGTTACTTTTAGTTGTTAAAGATATAAAATCAATAGTTTTTTTGGTGTTGTATGGTTCACTAAACAGAGCTAGTTTACGGGGGCGGCAGCCCTTGGTCGGGAAAAACCCCAGTCATTCCGGTAACGTAGGACCGGCTGCCATGGGAATGTAGTTTTTTTGGGGTCATAGCCTGCCAATAAATTTATAATGGCAAGAGACAAGTTTGGAATAGGACCACGGAAAGAGATCATTTCTGAGTTTTAAAAAGGAATGACACAAAAAAGTATTTCTACAAAATTTAATGTACACAAAGATGCGATTTCGAGAATAATTAATAAGTTCATTAAAACAAAGAAAGTGCTTGTCGATCACTGAGGCGGTCGCCCACACAAAACAAGCCAAAGGACAACAGTAGCAAGCATTAAATATTTAAATTTCCAAATATCGGTGAGAAGTGTCCGTAGTCGCTTGTTGAAAGCGTCGTTATGAGGTTGCCGTCTAGCACAAAAATCTAAGATATCTTTGAAAAACCAATTAAAGGATATACAATTTTGTTCAATCTCATCTGGATTGGTCAGTTAACAAATCAAAAACTCCCAAAGAGTCCCAATTTAATTTAATAGGTCGCGTTGTGGGCGGCCGAAGTAGCCGAATCGGTTGGTGCGTGACTACCATTCGGAATTCGGAGTGAACGTAGGTTGGAATCTCCGTGAAACACTAAAATGAAGAAAAAAGTTTTTTCTAATTGCGGTCGCCCCTCGGCAGGCAATGGCAAATTTTCAAGTGTATTTCTGCCATGAAAAAGCCCTTAAAAAAAACATTTGCCGTTCGGAGTCGGCTCAAAACTGTAGTCCCTCCATTTGTGAAACAACACCAAGACGCACGCCAAAAATAGTAGGAGGAGTTCGGCCAAACACCCAAACACCCAAAAAGGGTTTAAGCAACAATTATGTATGTATGTGAGTATATGATGGAATATGTTATATGCGAAGACTAGTTAATAAGCGATATTCGAAGGTGCCGTGCTCCTTTTCAGCAAACATAGTTGGACCACTATATAAAATTAATAGAATCATAGATTAATATGCCGTGTTGCCATGTGCTACTGCTACAACATACTTTTTTTATCGCAAATTAAGAAATTAAACTAAATTAACTTTTTTGCATTTTTCTGCACCATGTTTATAATTTTTAGCGTAAAACAGCACAAATGTAGCTTAATGCCATCATAGTCACAATTGGAATGACCTTGCGCGTTGATAAGCTAATTTTTTACTAGAACGGTGCATCTGTTCATACATATGTATGCGTATGTAGGTATATCGCTAAATTCATAAATGAATAATTTTGATTATAATACATGCATAAATTTTTATAAATGACATTATGTATGCCATACATACATACATACATATTATATACCTCCGGTCATATGCGATTGATCGACTAAGCAAACAACGTGTTGAGAAATAAACAGATATGCATGCGCTCATTTACTTATTACAATATTTAGTTACTTTTAAATATTTATTTATTCAAATAAACTAAGTGCTTGTTTTTGTGTAGATGTATGTAATTATATATATATGTATTTTACCGCTTATAAGATAATTATAATTTCTGAAATGTGTAATTACATTCATATACCATATTTATAACGGGTAATTTTTTAAAGGTATCAAACTTTTCTTTTAAATAAAGAAATCAATACGGTGAATAGTATTTTGGCTTATAAACCTCCAAGTTTTCTAAAATTTAGTGTTGCTGCCTGTGTTTTATGTATATGGAAACTCCTGGTTGATCTTATTTGATATCACTTTTTCCAGCTCCTTCTGTATACCACTTTCTATCTCGCTTCTTAGCTTCCAAGTCATACACCGATTTCTCAGTATAAACAAATGACTTTTCTTACCCTTACAAAAAGTAGGTAGTGTGCACATGGCGGATGGGTTACCTCTTCAGTCATGGAGAAAATATATGGTATAGAGAATTTTTGGAGATGTACCGTTAGTAATGCGACAATTTGTTTATTCACAAAGCCACGAAACACGAAGAGACACGTTTCCATGACAGTCGAGTCTACGTTACCGGAACGACCCGGATTTATATCCGGCCAAGGACTGCCACTCCAGCAGCATTCCCCGTGCATGTGTGGGGAATGTTTATGCTGTTACAACAACAGCAACAATAATATGTCATAGCGCGAAGCGAAGCGCTATTTTTTTATTGAGCATCGCTGTTTTTATAAATCAGTTCAAAGGTTTTACAGTTCTTTGGAAATATATTTTTCAGTTTAGTTTAGTAGAAAAGTAAAATAATGTAAAACTAAAAAGTAAAATAATGTAAAACTAAAAAGGGAGTTTCTTTAGAAAAGCTTTGAAAATTTTAATTTATTTGTATGTGTTGATTATGCCTTAACTCAACTACTCATTACATACCTCTGTATGTAGAAATATATTTTAATTGGGATCAACATATGTGCATACATACGTATATATGTATGCAATTTAAAACTGGTAACCACTTGATCCACTTTATCCACTTCAATGCATGTATACGAATGTATGCATATGCACACGTGACGTATACGTACTCATACGTTTTTATGAACATACATATTATCCGGCACAATGTTTCGATACAAAACTTAATTCAATAAAAACTGGAATTTGCTGCGAAATAAAACTAACGCATTGATCTTTCATAATAATCGCAATCTGATTGATGTGCATATTTTTACTGAAAACTGCATTTATTTCTTGGAAGCGAGTATAGTTTATACTTAAGCATATTTATACATCAATGCACGTTACAGAAAAAACAATATGCAAATGTTTAGTAAAATGCTGTTGTGTTTCTTTGGAATGCACGGAAAACGCAATAAAATATTTTCCATTCAAAATTATGTAAATTTCGTGATTAATGTATTTAAATGCAAATGCATGTAAGGCGGTTTCCATAGCCAAATGTGTTTGTACAGGGTAGTAGGCGCAAGATTAGTTTACCAATTTCAGGCGTTCTCTTGATAGGCGGTTCTACATTATTGGAACGGCCCGGATTTATATCCGATCACATTTATGGGGAATGCTAATGTTGTTACAATAACAACAATATCGAAAAATTGTCTCTAACAGCAGAATGTTTATGTTTATAACAACAGAATATTAAAAATAATGATAGAATACAAGATTACGTCCATCGGAAAGAAGAAATTACAGACACAACATGCGAATATAATCTATCAAATTTACTTAAAGTGAAATAGCGGTACGAAATGACCTTTACATTCGATACATATGTACATCGTGGAATATAACGTCTGGTGGAATTAGTTATGTGATTGATAATAGTTTTCAAAGTGATATACCCACATTGTATATTCAAGAAATATGAAATTCTTCCCATAACTCATGGATATTATTGATCTATCCCAAAATACAAAAGTGGTTTTGGATATTTCAAAAACATAATATAATACATATTACACGATGATTAAGATAACAATACGAATAAAGGAGCTCACCAAAAATGCTTTCACTCATGGAATTACATATGTACATATTCACATATCTATGTGACCTCACTTGTTTTTATGCAAATATATTAATTTCACGATCCACTGCTAACATTGTTTTTGAATTTACAGCAAAATGCTAAGGCAATGCATAAACAACAAATGTTGTTTACCTGTTTTAGGAGGGAAATTTACTCACACAGAAATAAAAATAGAAACACTACTTACATATATACATACATATGTATGTGTACACTCACACATAAGTTTAAAAAAGTAAACACTTTAAACAGGGTTTTTCGCTCAATATTGCGTCGTTCCAAAGCACTTAACTTAGATAAGCGGTCTAATAATCGTAACTTATCTTTCAAGCTAAGAATAACTCTTCAAGGTAATTTATATAATATGTACATATATGCTAGTATGCTTAGGCAATCACGGTTGTATATGCTTGTATATATACATTAATTTTTTTCGGCATAAAGATAATTGCTGATTTTTTGGTACCAAGAATTTATTTTTGATGCATATACATATATGTATGTATTTTTGTTTTATATAAATAATAGCAATATAACGTTGTGTTAATTAAAGAAAACTTCTTTTTAAATTTGGGAAGCTCAAAATTGACCTAGCAGACTTTTTCTTATGATTTTATATGGAACCCGAATTTGGTAGGAACTATGTACATACTAGGGGTGGGATTATTTTCGAATAAACATTATTCGAATAAAACGAATAATACTATTCGTTTCAAATAATTCGAATATATTCGAATAGAACGTTCGAATAGGCATTCGAATAGTGAGGTATTCGAATAGCATTATTCGAATAAACGAATAAAAAATTCGAATAAATATTATTCGAATTACGAATACCTCTCGAATAAAAGATTTTATTATTCGAATAATTTTTATTCGAATAGTCCCACCCCTAGTACATACATATGTATGTATATCAACGAATAATTTACGCACCCTAACGGGCATACATACATATGTAAATATATGAACAATAGGGGTCTTCACGTCGAGCTCGTTCTGTCGATACTTAGAAGTTTTACATATATTTTTTGTTTGTAAATCCCAAGAAAGCGTTTAAGCATCAAGTAGCGCCGCGGTGGCAAGCTTGTCAATTTGATCGCTAGTTGGCAAAATAACAATCAGCTGTTTTGCAATTGGCATTTAATAGTCAAACACGAAGTTAAAGTTTAAAATATCAAAAAAGGAAGGAAATAGAAAATATGCATTGTTAGATGGATTTTAGACACTCAGATGTACAAATTTCTTTACCTTCAATTAAAATAACTTGCAGCGCTTTTTGTTAATTGACTAATAATTTTTTCTTTCTAATATGTTTATAATCGTGCATTGGCGGATTCAGAAAATCTCTTTGGAAAGGTTAGTTTAGATTTTGTAGATATCAAGGCGCAATAGACACACTGGCAATGAAAAAGCAAATGAGTAGAAATATGCATATGTGTACGATTGTGTATGCGCAACTAAGTAAAAAATATCCAAACGTGCTCGTAGGCAGGCAAGTATTTACAAATCAAGCATACCCGTATATACGGATGGATAAATGTGTTAAATGAATGTATGTATGTATATACATACATAGTGAATATATGCAAGTAGTCGAAAGGTAATAATAAATTGGGCGTGATCTGTTACTTGACCATATAGGCGTCAACGAGTTTGTATTACAAGAGTTGATGACCTTTCGTTTATTATTATATTTTCAAAGCATGTAACTTGCTTAATTATATATAAATAAATACATATAAATAAATAAAACAAATATTGCAAGTGGTGCTCTTATATAAGACGTATAAATCTATTGTAAAGATATGGAAATTTTTGAGTGATTAACATAGGACTCGGCTTGTTGAATAGGTAGTATCAGTATGTATAGTATAGAAGATATCTAGATTGTAAAATTTTGTTAAAATTAATCTAAACTGTAAATATTTGTTTATAGCTTTTATAAGGACTAGCACTAAAACACATTGTTATTGCTCTACTGCTACTATCTGTTCACTTAACTTGTATTAGCATTTTATGTATTCCCTACCTTGAACCTTGCTGTATGAATCTCTAGATGGAGAACTGGAACTGTTTTCGAATGTGCCATAAGGAAATTGTTCATAGTCACGAATATTTGAGTTGCGTACTGACCCACCGTACGACAGTGTCGAGTCACCAACAAATACACCCCACACATCCATTGCCAAATATAAAATACTACAAAGAGCGTTTTTGATGTATGTGAGTAGGTTTGCACTCGGCGTTTAGGCTTTAAGTTGATTTCCACGAGTATTTCTTTGCGCCAACTAGCGACGCTGGCACTTGTACGTAGTCGTTGTACTAATCGTAGTTAGGACCAAGCAATTTTTGGTATGATTTTGTAGATCCCTTTCTGTAACTGAATGAATGTCGACGAGTTTAAGCTGTGCGTTTTGCTTTTTAATTTTAAATGTCCTATATGCTCTCGTCACTAGCCTCAATTCAGTCATAAATTGGTACGGCAACTGCGTTTATCACACACTGAACACTTGGTATAGCTGCTAGTTAATGTACCGAAGGCATTTCTTGACTTTTGTGTGGACATACACTATATACTCGTGTGCATATGTATGTAAATATGTAAGTACTTTTACAAAAATGCGTACATTTACACTGTATTGTATTTTATATTAAACTTGTTTATTTTTTACTTTTAATACATCATTCTCTAAATGCGAACAGTATAGTTGTGTGCGAAAATGCTAAAAATCGTAAAAAGTTCACTTCATTGTCCGTTGAATTCTCGCAAGAGACTACGCTAAAATTGTACTCTCATCCGCTATGTATATTCTTGACTTTCCCATATACGAGTATTTTTATAGATTCGTCGTTGTTTGTGTAAGTGCAGTTCAGTCGACTGGTTTTGTTGTTTATTTTCTTGTATATTTGCGTTGCGTTTATTTTGCGTTAGCTAGTCTCGTGTCGATTTTTTTAATGCAACCGAACACCTCCACCGCAAATCAGCACAGACTACTTACGAGCCAAATAAACTGTACAGGCGGCTTGTCAAACTACACACAATTTTACGTTTGATAAAACTGCTTTTGTTGAAAATGAAGGCCCTCGACCGTCAACGTTTAAACAAAAATCGATTTTTTTTAATTTCCTATTTGCATTACTCAAGTTTGATTAAGTCACTTGTATCGTGTATTGTTGAAATGTTTAATTTAAAAGATTACAGATATCACATATAGTACAAATGGTTAGTACATACATATGTTTTTTAGAATTTGTAGATATTCCTAGGTGAAAAAATGCAAAGGAAGAAGAAGACGAAATCATGCAACTATCGTAAGATACACCATTTAGTAGTTTACACATTTTGAAAAAAAATTGCTCAGTGAAGACATAATGTGACGAAAGCAAAATACTCTCTCAAAAATCTGTTTTGGATTCTGTAAATACCGGTGATGGAGAAAATGAACAAAACAACAACGTTTTGTTAATCCGCTTGTGTCGTTTATTTGCCCCTTTAGGTGCAATCTCTATTATTGAGACGTCCATCTATAAGTTAGCGCATGTGCTTGTCTTAAAGAGAGAAAAAGAGGGCGAATGGTGTACGTGAGCAAAACGGGGTAGCGCGCTGTGAAGGTAAAAATATTGCTTATATGTACAGTGAACCAAAACAAAACTACACCAAAAGGTTTTTGTCTTTGACATGCATTATCCCTAAAACCATTAAAACTTTCAAGCTGCAACCAAAAGTAGCTAAAAGCCTAATTTCGTTTCTTTGCATAAATAGAAACCATCTATTTTGAAAAATTCATTTTATTACTCAAAGTTTCTAAAAACAAACTCCTTTTTCGAGGACAAAAAAATTAAAAAAAATGACTGCAAATACCAAAGAATACCCAATAAATGTTTCTTCCCGTGCGGTATCACTGACTGAATTTATAAAAGATGCACATTATGACAGCGCTCTCACGAAAAAAAATGTTTCGTATCTTGTCATCTATGGTCTTAACAAGGACTGATTGGGAGAGTGTAAGAATACGTGTAAAATAAGCAGGCTTAATTCTGCTGCCGAATTCCCTATGAATTGTCAAGCCAAGTTACTCTCAAAATTTGATTTCGGATGGCCAAACCTTGTAAACTATCATTCTTTGTAGGAATAACTAAACGCCCAAAGCTTAGTGCGTTAAAAGCGCCCCTGATTTTCTAGCCGATTTAGTTCATAAAGCCACGTTCACATATGCAGAGAGCAATAAATCCACAACAATCAATATACCCGTTTAAATATTGTCAATACTCGTAGTTGCGGCTGCTTTTCCTACCACATGTCCAGAAGAAGTTCGAATGTTTCTTTGTGCCTTTGTTATCGTTTTTATCTGTATATATGCATAATAATATTTGATAAACATTTTATTAGAATTATGTTTGCAAACCTCTTTTCTTTGCCGCCGTCCAATTTTGTTAGTTTTTACATTACCCTCTCCGCTTACAAACTCTTCCACTTCAATAACCATTAGTGTTGTAATGTATTTCACGGCATATAATATTTTACGGCAATACTTTCATTGTGACACCACCGTATGTTTGTTTTACACGTCACGTCTATCAAATGTCTATTTAGAGACAGCGATTCCTCACTGGTCCTTAAGTGTATCGAGAAACTTAATCTACTAGGAACGCATAATTTCATTCGCCCGGGACACAAGGGTATAACTGGGAACGAAATAGCGGACGCGTTGGCGAGAGAGGCTGCGACGTCGCCTTTAATAGGACCCGAGCCCTTCCTTGTTATGGACACACACATGAGAAGCTCAGGAGTGAAGAGGTTTATAAACTCATTACCCTCCCCAAGGATAAACTGTGAATGCTCACGGACATTTTCACAGACCAGTGCAAACTGCGAAATCATCTGCACATGATCGGGATTTAGTCTACGGACTCTTGTGGCTCTGCGACCTATCTCAGGAGATTCCAATGCACCTTCTCCTGGAATGCAGCGCTATAGCGCGGAGAAGGTTTCTTGGCCAATTGCAGACAAAAAAAAGGCATATATGTTCAATCTAACCCAGCTCTATCCTGAGTTTAATAAGGGAACTGGGTCTGGATGAGATACTGTGATGTGAAGAGGGCACAAAACACCATGAAGTCGAAGTGGAAACCTCATAAGGGGCTGTTCATAAACATCGTGTCCCGAATTTCAGAAAAAAATTGCCCTCCTCACCCTTTGTGACTCTCTGTGACAAATCTTTACACCCCCCAGAGAGACACGTGATAATTCGTGATATCGACCGATAAAAAGCCGCACCTTAGCGGCCATGTCTGGTAAAAATAATTCAACTTCCTCGTGAATTTTAAGTTGGCAAAAAATTTAATTTAAAGTAATTTAAGTTGTTTTAATTACTCCTCCCGACCAGCATCTTCAAATCGAAAAAAAAATGTTTAATCTTTACCAACCAAACTAAGAAATTACTTTTCATATACTATACAAGACAACCAAGACTTTCAGAAGAACTTTTTTTTTCTGTTTCCCAGACGGCTGCCAACCGTTTTTATTCGCAGTTTTCTTTCATCCTTTCGTGTAGCAGTAGTCAGCGGAATTTGCCAGACCATGCGAAAAAAAATCAAAATACACATAAGTCGAGTCTCTATTTAACATAAGTAGGGAAGGTTTTGTCAACGCCTGCTAAAGAAGCGGCAGATGTATTTAATCTTGTACAACCTAAACAGATGTAATCGTCTCACAAGCCTCTCTAAGGACTAACTGAGAATGCTCATCTGTTTTCATCTCGGTCCAACCCGATTCTGGACTTATTGGAGGAACTGAGTTTCGATGAGGTATTGTGATGAGTAAGTAAGGAATGTTAAATGCGGTTCGGACCGAACTTTATTCACCCGCGCACGTTTTAGTAACATTTTATTTGATCGACCATTAATTTTTGGAATCACACAAACTCATAGAAAATGAGAAATACGTATATTATAAAAAGGGGTGAAGTTTTTATTCGATCTTTATGTCGGTTCTAAAGTTGGGCTAGTTTTATTAAGTCCTTAACGAACACCCAAATGAAAGTGTGGCTCCACCCATTTTCCAAAAAAATCTGAATAATTTTGTTTTATTTATAATAGAGGTATCACGCTAATTTCTTTTTTAAAAATTAACGTTATGTAAGAGGTGGGCGAGGTTACTGACCGATTTCGCCCATATCATAAGCTTACCTTGTATGAAGTAAGTTTTGTGGGATATAAATGCTTTGGGAAGCAACACGTGTACAAAGTATGGAGTTTTATTAAGTAGTTATCGAGATGTATGCATTTTCTGAAATGTGGACTGTGGTTTTGATACTTATTTGTCTATACCAATCTCGATTCTTTATTCCAAAAAGTCCTGTATACTTACAAAAACAACTTGCATTAAGATACTAATCAAAAATTATTTCACTTAGGAAAACCTTGGAGGCAATTCGAAGACAGTTATGCTCGCCACTATATCGCCAGCTAATGTGAATATTGATGAAACCCTGTCCACATTGCGTTATGCCTGTCAGGCCCGTACTATAGTCAATCGAGTGAAAGTGAATGAGTCGCCTCATGATAAAATAATACGAGAATTACGTGCCGAGGTTGACCGCCTGAAATCATTGAAGAACGAATATGAACGCCAACGTCGTTTGTCGGCCAATACTAATCCTACGCCAAGAAAAATTGTGATTGAAACATCAGTTGATGAAAGTGAAGTCGAAGCCTTGCGGCAGCAGCTTTCCGAACTCGAAGGAGAACTGGATAAAGCGCAAAAATCATGGATGCAACGTTTGAAAGAAGCAGAAGACCAGCGCAAGTCGGAATTGCGGCTTCTTAAGCGTAAAGGACTTGCATTAGAATTGTCAACGGATCAGAAACATGCGTGTCTTGTTAATTTAACTGCTGATGCAATATTTAGCAATACTCTGTTTTACATTTTACCACCTGGACAGGCTACAATAGGCCGCACACGCACTTCAACTTATTGCAGTCAGCCAGATATTTTACTCGACGGCCCGTTGGTTGCATATCACCATTGGCAAGTTTTTATTTTTACAAATTTAAATTCATAATTAATTATTTATTAGCCTTATATTTTAGCATAATCGAAAATGAAAACGGAGAACTGTTCATAACACCTCAAAATAAAGATTTCGAAACCTATCTGAATGGCGATCTTGTAACCGAACGTCAAAAAATGTTTCATGGAGATCGTTTGGTGATAGGCGGCACACATTATTTTCGAATATCAAATCCATTCTGTTCACAACGAAGTAAAAATGTGGTGAGTATTCCCCAAAATATAAACGACAGCAAAACTCGTACAGTTCAAAAAAAAATTGTAATAATTTAAAAAGTTATTGCATATTTTAAATCGGCGTTATTCAGTATATTTCTTATTGTTTGTGGGTAATACTTTTCCCCCAAATAATTTTGGGCGATTGTTAAGAGTTTCGGTGCAGTCAAAAATATATTGAAATATAAATAAAATATAAAAAATATATTATTTTTGACTCGCCGTAGAATATACCTATTGCTTATCTCTCGCGAAGAAAATTTTATTATTTTTCAAATTTTCATCTATTTTTAACACTTATCCTTTTTGTACGGTTTTATGATGTTATTCATCTTCGATGTAAGGGTTCTTTCCAAATGCGCGCCTAGATGTTGTTTAAAAAAAAAAACGTGTAAAAATTTAGAGCTACAGCAGCAATATTCTCAGCAGAACGTCCGGTTTTTGGTCTGCTAGTCCTTTTTTACCCTCGACAGAACCAGTTTCTTGACATTTTTTCACCAAACTTTTTGTTGTCAACTCATTCCGACGATTATTTTCACCAAAAAGATCACTAATTTTTCGATATATTGCTCTTAAAGAGAAGAAAAATTTTCTTATAACTTTCAACAATTGCTGTCTACTTAACAAATGTCAAAGAAGACATAAAAAAGGTACCGTCTAGAAATCATTCACTATTGACATCTAGTCGTCACTTTTGAAAGATGTTTACAATTTGAGATATTTTTCGAAGCGGTTTTTGTTTTTAGAAATCATGAATTACTAATTTCCGAATTTTAACACTGGTTTGCTCTCCCATTTCATTTTTTTCCAACAAATAACGCAATATTCAAAATTTAGTAGAGGAGTTTAATATTTGGGACTTCCCGAATTCCACTTTCAAAATAACTTGAAGTTAGGCGTGATTGCAAAACAATGTCTATTTTGCTTTGAAAGTTGACGCTTGATAGAAATTTTACTTTTGTTTTGTTTTAATAAATGAAAGAGCAATTCAAATTTTTTTTTGCCATTTAACCCTCCGTTGGGCATCCGTGTCTGGCCAGACTTTTTCGACTTTGGTCCTGAATTTAAAATGTTTCTATTATAGCTAACGACTTGAGTTCCCAGGTAGCTTCCAAAAATTTAATTTTCTATCGATTTATGGATACCTTTTAAAAAGGATCCTCGAACAGGACGAAGAACCCAGACCCGGGTGCCCAACCGAAGGTTTTAAAGAATGTGTCCAACGGAGGATTAATGCCCAATACACTAAAGAAATAAAATATATTTGTTTTAATCGCAGTACTCGTCTCTCGCTTTTTTACAAAACCTAATATTTATGTGGGTGTACGGGTTTCGCCTAGAGCTACAGTATGTACTAGTCAAAAGGCGGGATCCAACCATTTTGAGTAAAAAATTCTGCCAAAAATTATTGATAGTTACGCTCACCTTTATTAAAATTCCATGCGAAACTCCTAATTTGTGGCAGGAAAAATATTTAAATTATATTATAATATAATTATTAAATAGTGCGCATAATATTGCCTAAAACAAAATGCGATAGATGGTTATAATTTTTATTTTTGATGCATACTTTCCGGCGCAATGCTTCGAAGAGCACTTGAATTACATAACAGTTTGAGCGATATATGGTGAGGAGCAGGACGATTCACATTTGTATTTTAGATATGGCAGTTAATCAGAAAATTGCATTCAAATTCACTCTGAAGTGAATAACATCATCTACCCGACATTCTCAATGTACGAATCAATATTTTATTTACACGATTTAACGCCAAAAGAAATAATACGATAAGTTATGACCAAACTGTACTAAACAATGGTTATTACAATAGTCTTATTTATTTATTTGTCACTGATCATACAGCGACTTTACGTTCTCTGCCTTTGAGATATCAAGTAAACAAAATATTTATAAATACAAGTATAATTTAATAAAAATGCATATTTTTTTCAATAGGTAGTTGATTTCCAAATGGCGCATGATGAAATCTTACATAAGCAGGAAGAGAAACTTCGACGAGAATTAGAAGAGGAAAAGCGTGCGGCTCTGCTGCGCATAGAGCTAGAGCGTGCAGAAAATGAGCGTAACTTCAATGAGCGCATGCAGAAGCTGGAATTGGAACAGTTAACATATAAATGTAATAAAGAAATACTGGAAACTGAACGAAAGGCATTTCAGGAAGAGGCTCAAAATAATGCCAACAAAACGACTACAGAGGCACTTTACACACCGACTTTTAAATCAAACCTGCTCGATGACATCAACAATATTATGCAAAATCCCAGTGAAAAAGGTCTTCATAAAACACAACTCTTGGTATGAACGCTTTTTGACTTGACTTTATATGTACAATTATATTTATATGTATCTATATATATTAAGTATAAAAGTTCATAGGTTGTTGTTGTTGTAGCAGCGCATCAAGCCCTGCCAGTGCGGTGTAGTCACCGATCGTCATCGTCTATCTCATCTAACGGTAGGCCCAGGACACATGCTGTGCATGTGAATAGGTGGTTAGTGTCGTTCGGGGTACCTTCACATACCGGACATATATTGAGTAAGTCGGTGTCGATTTTGGACATGTAGCAGATGAGTGGTGGTTGGACTCCGATGACGGCATTCGGGGGTCGGAAGGTGGTAAGAGACTCCCGATGAATGTCTGTATGCAAACTGTCTGATCCAGTAGTTGTAGTCGTATTTGATCCTGGATCTTGTCAGCGCAGGCGTCCCTCGTATAACACGGTTAATTCGTACCGTGCTATATCGAAACCGTGTTATACGAAATCTTGAAATAATATAAATAAAGGCAATGTGTACCGTGTTATATCGAAACCAAATCTTAAGGTGTAAAATTTTATGATAGCTGAAATTTCGTTCCAAATACTACATACATATGTAAATAAAAAGAAAGTTACCTTGAAGTTTTTATTAAGAAAACTTTATCAACTTCATTTGCAAAGGACAAAACGCATATGTATTTTTACTTCTCAAAACGAAATGAAATATTTTTTTATAGCAATGAATTTAGGGTATTCCCCTTATTGAACGGAAAAAAAGTTAAAATGCATATTTTTCAAAATCGTGTTATATTAATATCAATTCTTGTGCCGTGTAATATCGAAACCGTGTTGTACGAGGGACGCCTGTATAGTCGAAGAGATATCTATCTCCTGGCTCCCCCAGGAGGTGGCTCAGCCTCCAACAAGTATCTGCAGTGGTTATTTCTGCGGTAGTACCCCAGCAAGAACTCCTTGCTGAGCATCTTACTGTGCTTCTTAACCACTAGCATGGAATCAACGTTATGTAGATGTTGCAAAGAATACATCAGGAGGCATCACGTGGCTATCCCGTTGGCAGTATTCTAGCAGGTCCACTGCGAATCTTTGACTACGCCTCAAGTGCTACCGAAAAGCTATTTGAGGAACTTTTTCTCCGGTTTGGACCATAGGAGCTGGAGGTTCCACGTAGTGATAAAGCGAGAAATGATGGCGACATAAACGTTCAGTTTGAAACACAAGCCATCAATGTCATTGTCGGACGCCATTATTGAACAATCATCAGCATATGAGACCAATGGTTCATAGGTATTACTAGGTGAATTATTTTCGGTGGAACAAATGGCACCAATAAAGACATTTATCAATTTTACATTTATCCGACTGTTAAAATTTTTGTTCGGCACTTGTTTTGTATAGATAAGAGAAAGTGAATATGTAGGCGAATAAAAATAATGGAGTTTTCTATATACATACCTATATATTCTTTCTTTGATAATTTAAATATTGGCGATAATTTACTATTGAAAATAGCAAAGAAAAGAAAGAAGCAATCATGCAAACAAAATTTGTTTGATGCAAATTTAAAAGCCTTTGCGCTCAACAATGACAGAATTTTTGACAGAACACCACAATTTTGCCAAAGTTTCTAGAATTTTACATTGAACGCAATACTTAAAAAAATCGTGCAGTTAAGACAACTCCCTGTCACCTGCTGCCTGGCAGAATATTGGAGCGCATATTAGAGGTGAACATCCATTGGTAGTTGGTGATTTCATTTGGCGCATTTGGCATTCATTCCTGCCAAACGATCATAGAGGACAACTTCTGGCAGGGCAGACAGACGATACGACACTCATACATGAATGCTGCTACAACAACAACAACAGCAACAACAACATCCAATAACACGTTTTATAAGCTTTTACCCACAATTTCTTAAAATTCATGGCGTGATGAACACTTTTGAGTTACAGGCTCGCGTTCAGCGCACAAAATTCGGAAATTAGTCTCATAGCTAAAAACAAAATGTATTATTTTTTGTAACATAAATAACAAATGACGTACATGCTTTAGTATGTCCGAACTTTATGTTAAAAGCTTTCCATTAATACAATAAAAGTAAGAGTTCCGAGAGATAATTAAGGTTTGATTGAAATTACCACCATATCTCGTAGCACTCGACATTTTTCCTGTTTTATAATTTTGTTTTATTAATCGAAACTCTTTGATTTCTAGGTAAAGGAAGCAACACAACGTTGCCGCAGCTTGGGTCTACAAATAGATTTTCGACATTCGCAAGTTCTTGACGAATTCGGCATATTTCACACTGTCGTACTACTCCATGATAGTTTGCTTCGGCGTAAAACCGAATGGCCTATTGCGAGGCTCGGTGTTTGGCTTGATATGGTGCGTAATAACGAGGATTTAACATCTGAAAATATTTTTAATTGTGTGGATATGAACTGGGAGCCATGGGAAAATGACGAAACTGCAACATTAAATGATTCGCTCAACTCGAGTCGTATTTCTTTAAATTTAAGCATTGTTAAGGATGCTTTATTAAAAAAACCACTAACGAAATTACAATTATTTGAAACATCTGCGCATTCCCCTTCATCTGTCAGCACGTCGTCTTTAGAAGAAGGGAAATGTTTTATTCAGTCAACGGTACCTAAAAGAGGTATAACAAAAAAAGTTTTAAGCTTCGACGATTGTAGCGACTCGGTAGAAAATCGTACATCAAATACCTCCGAGAAGTTAACTTCAACTACAACTGTGCGCTCCAATAATTTAAAAGATGATTTTACCGTCTTAGCTTTAGCGCATCTACGTGATATGGAGCGTTCAGCTTCACGTTTAAGATTACTCTGTAATCGGTTTAATAATGAGAGGGAAAATGTACCTAACAACACGCCAAAACAGCCGGAACGTTTAAAGGAATCACTAAATGAACTGGACAAAATTATACATGAAATGCGTTTCTATCTTGACAATAGTGCGTTAAGTGAAGACAGAGAAATAGCAGAATCTAGAATGCAAAAAGCGGTCCGATTTCTCATAGATTAGATTAGTTAAATCTTATATACATCTTATTGTTATTTTTCCCTAGTAAAAACTGTACTTATATAATATTATATATTATTGTGTTTCGTTTGCATGCCTAAAATAGAAGAGAGTATACAAATTAAATAAAAGCATTTGTGTTTATATGTTACAGAATTTTGTATACGCACACTTACGCCTTTCTGCGTCGACGGTGCATATGAGAAACTATCTGGTTGACGCTTCATTCCATGGCTCAGAGTAGAGTCCATTTTATGTATCTACATTAGGTTGGTCGAATGTTTTATTTATCAGAGATACTCAGTTCATTCACATTTTTTTTACGAGGAAGCATCGAAGCCTAAGCCCCGTCAGTATAGTTCTTTAATCCGAACTAAACCTTCTACCGCAGTATTTAGTCGGCAGGCAATTTGACCATGCTTAACGTCCATTACTATCCTGATGCAATGCGCCACAAATTGCGTTTACTTGTGACGACCTATTATTAAAACTATTTCAGGAGGGAGCTATTCCTTCATGTCTCTGCCCATATCATAGAAAAGTGAGTTTCTAAGTCTCGTATAGTCAGTTTACCTGCATTTTAACCTCTACATAGGTTTGCTGGGCTATAGACTTCCTTGATGCTCGCGTCTACGCCTTGTCTGCTTGCTTTATAGGAGTTGCTGCATCACTTCAGCAGCCATATGCTCTACCTCGTTCCATGCGTCTTTGCTCTTTAACATCATTCTCCGGCATGACAGCTTGGGACTATCTTCCAGTTTCTTCTTTAGCCTTCTAAAACAGTGACATATGGAAAGCACATATTCCGCAGCATGGAGTCTCTCCATGCTCAAAGTGATGAAGGTACACATTAAAACGAATATGACCACTAGGAGTTTGGGTTAGTAATCTACTTCATCATGCTTTATCTTGAGGCAGTTAGTTCACGTATGTGTTTAAAGTTTAAAAAGCAAAAGATACTTAACGCAGTTGACGAAATGACACAGCATCTAAGGATAAGCCTCGTGAAAAGTAATTAAAGGGAAATATTAAGAAATTGCAACCCTAGTATGGGCGGACAAGTCGAGGACGAATAAAAAACTTTAATTTGGTCTTGGTACGTGACTGTCATTAATTTTTTATTATTAATTTTTATATGTGAGTTCTTAAAAACTCAACACAGAAAGTGGTAAAGTGGTCAAGTGGAAGTGGTTATTAATCCGTGGGAGAAACTTAGATTAGTGCTTGGTGACATCACCCTTCGCATCGATTACTGCCATGCATCACTTTTTCATTAAAGACACCAGCTTTTCGCACTCTTCCGATATAATGGAGTTCCAAATTGATTTGCGTTCCAATTTTGCTCTTAATTTCATATACTGCCTTTTTAAAAATTTAGCAACAACTGAGAGTTGCAAATCGATTTCATTGTTACCAATACTTGGAAAAACGATTTAAGGCTATTAAGCTTTATGTCGACGAGCATGCTGACCCATATGATCTTCTATCTCCCAAAACATATTCATTCCGCATGGGGTTAGACTTAGGCGATGATGATCGTTAACTACACCGCACTAGCAGGGTTTAGCAAATTGATACAACAGGACATGAACAACGCAATGCATTAGAGAATTATTTATTTCTTTTTTTATTTTTATTTATTTCTTTTTTTTTTTATTTATTTATTTTTTTTTACTTTTATTTATTTACTTGTCATTTATCACCAAATTCGTGTTTGTGTTCAATACATACGTTGCATAAGAAAAGTATGTGGAATTTTTTTATATTTTTAAATATTAAAATAGTACTAAATGACATTACAAAGAATATTAGTAGGTATATGTACATGTTCTGGGGTGAATAACAATAGTATAATAAAACATATAATAATAATAGAAAATATTGATTTAGAGCTAAAATTAAAAAAAAAAAACAGAGATCAAAATCAAACCAAAAACCAGAGGCTCGAATAAATAAATAAAAAAAAGTACTATTTTCACAAGATTTTGTTGAATGCTAGCAAGACTTCTAATTCATAGTGGTTTAAATTAATTACATACATTTTAACATTTTTATGGAATGAACTAAGATTTTTAATGACAGATGGAAGTAAATTTGAGCGCAAGTTGTTAATTTCTAATGGAAAGCTCTCCAGGTAGCCAGATTTAAAAAAAAGAGGTTGTCTGTAAAGTCGGTTTACTGACGATAGTTTAACGTGACAACGTCATAAGAAAATACTGATGTAAGGGTTGCAATTTTCAAAACAAAATTTTTATTTTATTTGTTTGATAGATACTTTGTATGGATATAGAGGAGGAGGTAAATGGAATTGCAATGGAATAGGTCAAGTGCCATTTACGCAAACGTGAAAAATTACGAAACATTTATCAAATTCATGATAGATATGTTCAATTTCGATTGAACATAGATATGTTCACTTTACACTCGCAACACCACCTTTCATTTCCTACTTTTCCTATCATCGTCCTATTCTCAACAGAGAAATGGTTCATTACCATGCACACAGGAAGAATTCATATGCAAATACAAGTATGTGAATTTATATACAAATGCGCATATACATACATATATATGCTCACTCAAGTAGGACAGAGCCAGATGTCGAACGTTGCCGAACGCGGGGGCCGATTGTGTTCTTTGTCGTTCGTTTCGCGCTCTCGCTTGCAGTTCAAGCACATTAGCTTACATTTGCTTGCGTTTATATACATATATTAGTATACAACATATCTTATAAGGTATATGGTAAATATTACCATACATTTTTTCCTTCATATATAATAAAAAAATTAATAATAACATTAAAACAACAGGTATTATTAACAAACTTGGTTTTATTTTAAATTCTTCAAGTAAATCAAATTAATAATAATCAATAAGAAGGTATATGCAAATACAAATACGTGAATTTATATATGTACATATGCACATATGCGCATATACATACATATATACGCTCACTTAAGTAGGAGAGAGTAAGATGTCGAACGTTGCCGTTGCTTTATCGTTCGTTCCGCGCTTTCGCTTGCAGTTCATTCAAGGTAACGACAAATGAGCAAGGTAACGACACATTTTTTCGTGCGTGCAGCCGGCTAAATCGAATTATAAGACGTTATCACGTTAAAAAAGATGTTTAGAGCTTTAGAACAATATAAATGCCTGCTAGGAAGAATGTCGAGTTTTCTAAAAAATATGCGTTATCTGTGTTACAGATTCGTTTAATTGTGCGTTTTTTCGAATAGTTACGAAATGTGAGAATTTATTAACCACCAAATATATACTAGCGAAAAAACCATGTTTAGTGTAGGCATAGAACGAAACTTGTTGAGGCGATAGAAAGGCGAAAATAATGGTGAAAAGAAAGTATTGTTTTACAGTATAAATACAGTAGGTTTAGATCCAGTCAAACGATTGCCAATTTTCAAATTCTGAATAATGAAATAGTATATAATATAACAACATACTAAAATACTAAATAAACTTAGTTTTACTGCTAACAAGCAATTTTCCTGAAGCAAACCAAGTTCTCGGCAAATGTGTATTAGTGTTAATTTTACATATTAATTCCAAGTAATCGCAGTACCATACGCAGTGGATAGATCATCTGCGAAAGCAGTTGCTTTGCCTCTCAATGGAAGTGAAGCAATTTAGTTAATGTGAACTAGGAATAATATTGGACCAAGAACTGAACCTCATGCTTTTTGGAAATACCAGCATCTCTACGAGAATCCGAATTACTTTAATTATGCCTGTTACACCAAAGCTTGAAATAGGATTAAAAGAGAAACTTTTTTGAGCATCATTGTTCGTGGGCAGACAGGAAAAGAGGCAAACTGATATCTGTAACGAGTAATATGTTTTCCCAACCGAAGTAAAGTGTTGACCAAATTTGACCACTTCTACAGTATCTGAACAGATTGAATAGCTAGCTGTGTGCAATATAGTTGATTCATCGTACCTGTGGATAGTTGATTTAAAACAACTATTAACTATTAAAACTGCTTGTATTGCCGAATGACGATGTAAACTTATTTCGAAAGAAGAAGTTTTGCTTAATTTGCTCTTGAGTTTTATTTTATTTAAAACATCTGTAGTTATCCTTGTTTTAAGTCTTATATTTTGTTTTCGGTGAATCAAGATATAATTAGAGGCACTAATGTGCTTTTTAAGTTTTTAAAACTAAAGCGTAAGGTACCGATATAAAGTTTCGATCCTGCATTTCAAAACATGAGCAAACAAGGCGTAAGACAGTGTCAACATAAAGGAAACAACCCCAACAGAAGTGGTAGTCCAAATATAGAAGAGAAGAAAATTATACCGCGGCAAGGAAAGCATCGAAACCAACGGAGGGTTGTTACAAGGAAACAGATTTATTTAGCCCACTTTTGGTTAACAAATACACAACAAAATTTTACCAATTATCTTACAAGCATACTTTTCTATTCCAATTCGCTCACGATTTTTTTCTGATAACTATTACTAACTGATAAAATAACTAACGAATAGTAAGTTTAACAGGGCAAGAACACGACTAGAACATAAACTAGAGAATTTTTTTAATTGCAATCAATATATAGTTGCAGGTCAACAATGGAAAAAAATAGTAATTACAAATATCTATTCGTATATATAACACGCGTTTAAAATTAAATTCTATTAGATATCTGCGGCTATTCATAAATAAATTAAATAATAAACAAAACCAATAAAATATGCAGTTTTCTTAAAATGTGTTGAGTGGTTGCACCTTTGGAGTAAGACCTTCAAGAGCGCTCCAGATCGAAATAGAATATGCCGTATTATTCGCGAAAACGCCTTAGAAAAACTAAAAAGTTTTAATAATCAATGCATGAGATAAAGCAAGGTAATAATAAACACAACCCTCAACCAAATAATAAACTCAGCAAAACTACCCTTTAATAGAGATTAGAACTTATGGCAGCTATAGAACTACTACAAGTATTCGTGATCCTTTGATATATTAGCCAAAAAATTACTAATTCGACAGTAAGTGCAATTTTCAACCAGCTATACAAAAGCCTTTCAAGAATATAAGGTCATCATAAAAATACAAACACTTTTAACAAAGACATGTAGTCGACAGTTATCTATGTATGTATTAAAAAAAAAGGAGCTAAAACTAGTCGTAAAATAACGAATTCATAATAAACCAACAATTTCAGAAAAACATCAACTCAAGAGGAAAACATTGAAATCTTATAAACCGATGGTTCAGTAAAAGATAATTTTCCGAAAACCCAATTTAATAATGGAAGGGCGAACACCACAAAAGCATTCTATGCAAACAAAAAAATTTCATCCATGACAGCGGAACTCTATGCCTTAGAAAAAGCATAGTACCATTCGGCACTAAAAAAGAAAGTTAATACTAAAAGCATTGTAATTTGATAGCCGCCAAAAATGGTGAATATATTGGTGTCTATGAAAACATTGTATGGATACTAACGCAGCGAAAGAAGTGGAAAGGAAGCTAACTCAAAGATTAAAAGAAAACTAAACACTGAGCTGAAATTACGAGAACTTGAAAATAGTATCTTTAAAATACTTGTGAAATTTAAATTTCAGATCCCTATTGTAATGAATTTCTTATATTGTATTTAGGCACGTTTTAAAACACCGTTTTACGCCAATCAAATTGCATACCTATGGGTCAGGCGTCGCCAATTTGTAAACGATTTTCAATTTTAAAATTCAATTCTACAACCGAGTTACAAAATTGGCCGTCATTTAAATTCACAAAATCGGTAATAAAGACATTGGTCTTAGGAGGTTCATTTTCTCGAAAGGGTCCAGGCATTTGTTCTTCAATCCACGGTTGTATTTTTCTGTCTACTTTTTTTGCAGTTCTATGCAACGAGGAAAAACATCTGAAATAACTTATGTTAGTATCACCTTATTTAATCAAATCACAGTAATCACCTTAAAGCTATGTACTTTCCGGAAGGCGTCAAAATGCATTGAGATATGAAACCTTGCGTTGGCTTTCGGGAAAGTAGTGAATTTTGAAGATATGTTTCAAGTTTTTTTACGGAAGTTACATTTGGCCATGGAGTCGGCCAACAATTACTTGGCCAAAATTCATTTGGAAGTAGCACAGGGCAACGACGATAAATCAAAAATACTTGTCGACCTAATGTGCTACATCTATTCAGCGTAAAATCGGTCAAGGTTCCATCAGATTTTGAGTACAAAAGAGAGCCAAACAATTCTAGCAAGCGGTCGTGTAGTTTTACATGATGTTTCACATTCATATCGTAAAAATGTTGGAAGTCTAATATGCAAACCTCCCCTTTATGTGAAAGCAAATACTGTTTGAGATCTTCCAGAGGATCAAACACCTCCATAGCAAAGAGTCCGTGTGCGAAAAAGAATTTCTCATTTTTTTGGCATACACGCAAATCGAAATATCGAACTCCCAATAGTAATTGTTCTGAAATACAGGAAGATTGTGTTTTTGCCCAACGTCGCACAAACCACGGAAAACAGAAATTCAGCCATATTGTGGACTTTTCGGCGTCAGGTGAAGGCTTTGCTCCAGACTTTATTCCATAAGACATTGTATTATGAGAACCTTTTTGGTATGTAATTAAAAACTGAGATTATAATACACCAATTTATATTTTCTAATCTACCGGGTATCGCAAGGTTGATAATGGCCATATTTCTCAACTGGCTTGGAAGTGATGTCATCCACTGCGCCTTATCCATTTTTGTACTTATTATTTTGTTAGTGCGGAATGATTTATGTCGTTTATATTAAATCCGAACATAAAAAATCTACATAGGAGCATAGCTTTAGCAATCGGGCCACCAATTTCAACTGAATTACAAAGATAGGCGAATAAAACTGTAATAACGCAAACAAGTTGTAATTAGGGATGTGCGATACTACTCATAGAATTTTACTATCGATACTTTTATTTCTGAGCATTCAATATTCGATCCCAATGTTGCGATTAATAATATCGCCAAGTAAGATAGCTATAGTACGCTCACATATAAGTAGATGATCTACTTTTTAGTGCTTAAATCCCAATCCGTAATTAAAGAGCGAGATTTCCCATACAAAATTTCTCTTCTAAAATTTGAGATTATAAAATAATCCAAGATAATAACCATACTTTTTCACATACAACTCTGTGATTTCTGTGTAATATATCATTATTTATACGCGTGTAAAGAAAAACGTCAAACTGAAAACTAAATAAAATGGATGTTGGAAAATAAAATGCTTGTTAGGTATTGTTAACTATGCACTCATATAACAGAAAAAAAGCGTGCGCCCATAAACGTGTATCCTCTTATCACTTCCTGCGTATTGCTGCCATAATTTTTTTAAGCCTCAGTAAACGTAGTTTACAGATTTCCCCCAACTTTTTATTATTAGCAGCTAGATGCGCAATTAAATTAACTAATCCTTCTCCTTGTCTTTTCCTCATATCGTTAATAATAATTAAACAAACCAAAAATACCGAAATATTCCACCAAAATATTTTATATGAACAAAAACCTTTCACAACAGTATTGACAGCTGTTTGTCAACATTGCAAGTAATCTGCTATATGTGAACGGGTAGATTAATTTTGTGGATTTATTGGTAATTAATGCATATGTGAACGTACTTTTGGTGTGTGAACGTACTACTCACAAAAGCGTCTAATATATTTACTATTATTATAAAAGAATTTTTGCTACCACTATAGTTGTTTTTATTATCAGCATGTAAGAAAGCAGCTCTTTTCGCTCGTGTCTACTGCCTCTAATGATTTTATCAAGATGACCTGAACTAACTAATGGGCTCCTTACCAACTGGTATCTATTCTACAAGGTTGGTTCACATTCAGAGTGTTCAATAAATTTTAGACAAAGAGCGTTGAATACAACGGAAGATCTACTTAATAGACAGGTACGGTGAACAGAATTCAGAAGGTGTGTCCAACATTATACCACTAACAGGCTTTTACCGATTTTGAAAGGATCAGCTGATTTTCTGACGAAAAAAGAGTTACTGAAGCAGTTTATTTGTAACAGAGCTCAACAAAACTGAAGCGGTGTGGGTGAAGAACGAAAAAATCAAAGCAGCTACTACTCCTGTTAGTTCGTTGCAGTCTGGAGAACGAATGAATGGAAGAACGATTGTATTCAACACATTTTGTTTTCATTTCATTCGCTCTTCTCTCTGATAAATCTCTCAATGACGTAACAGCCATAGTTACTCTCACAATTTTGTTTCGGTCGTCCAAATCTTGTAATGTACTGTTTTTGGTAGAGGGGAGTTCAAGCTAAAAATTTACAAATACATATATCTTTTATATATATATAAATAATATTTTTATAAATATTATTAATTATAAAACTTTAGTTATTTACTTTCTGGCTTAACATTTGCGTTATATCTATATTTCTCTTCAACGGAGGTTACCACCCTCTAAACTGAAATAGGTAATAGGCTGAAATGTCGAAGAGGACAATACCCTAAATGTTTCCCAGTGAGTGCTTGGCTTAATGGAAGTACAAAAGTTAAACGTCTATGTTATCGTCGATTACAGTTCTCATATGTATCGATGATTTGATGTTGAAATTCTTAGGTTTGGCAAAACTGTCGGTCTATTTGAATTTGGTATTGAGCTTATCTTTATTTTTATATTTAAGATTTTGACAATGGAAGTTTATGAATTTGATAAATGTTTACTGAACCGTTTGGAAGAATCCATGAATGTTTTATCGTGGAAAGATGAAGGTTTTCCCGCGTCCCAAGTTCGTTCCGAATGGTCGTATTATATTGAACTCCAAATCGAGCCAGCAGGTTAATATGTGTACATGTCAATTGCTTAACTCGCTTCTAATAGTTATCCACAATTTAACATTTAGGTTGGCAAGCACTTTGGAAGATGCCTCGGGTGATATGCGAGGAGTCATATATTCGTTATCCAACTGTAGTGTTTGGTTACGTCGAGCAAGTACTTTTCAAAGATTTAAAAGCTATATTCATAATACAAGCAGTTCAGGATGAAGAAATTCACTTGCCGGAAAGGCACGAAGTTTTCCTACAGGATCTCTGGCCGACGAAGGAACAGGAAAATTCCGAGTTGAACATAGAACGAACGGCTGATTGTGTTGATCGCTTACGTTTCTTTTATACACATGTTTGGATGCCTTGGGACAACGATAATGATGACGACCTGAATTGGGTAGAAAAGCATTTAGAGTCTCGCATTCGGTTTTGCTATGACTTGCGTAAACGAACTTTGAAGAAACCATTGCTTGCTCATGTGCGTAATTTGCTTGCCGAATCTAAATATTTACAGCAACGCCGAGAGTACCTAGAATTAGGATTGTCCGATGAAGATGAAGAGAACCTCGAAGAAACCATAGGCAAAACGGAGGTGACGGATCTTATGCGATTTCATTTACGTTTAGCTATGATTCGCAACGAAATAGAGTTACTAGAGAACCCTGAAACACGTCGAATATATGAAGAAATATTATTCCCAGAAGAAAAATATTTGAAAGACATGGAAAATTCTGGCGCAATAACGGAGAAGAAGGGCGATAAAGTATTTTTTGTAATGACACCGTATACATTGGATCAACAAATAGGTCTAATGCAGATTGCTAAGAAAAGCATTCCAAAAAGTGCCTTGGTACAAAATGTTCCTACACTACAGGTACAGTATATTTCTACTATACCATTTCAAGTGAAATGTAAATAAAACATAATTTTTAGGATGTTTTAAGCAGATATGTTTATGACTGCATATATCTTGCCCCGGGTCGCCATACGTTGAAATTTCTGGAAAATATGAATGAGAGCGGTAAAATTTCCGGACTTCAAGTTGCTAAGCAAAAGCTTACTAGTTCTTTGGATTATTTTTCAAAAGAAAATGTTATAATATCTTCATTAGACGATGAAAGCACCCTCTTTGTTTTCGATGGTTCCTTTACCCTTGAGAATATTGTCTTAGATTGCTGTAATGTGCGTTCTGGGATTTTGGTTAAAAGCGGTACTGTATGCCTCCGTAATTGTGTTCTAATAGGGGATGGAAAGACCAGTACGCAACAGGGTATTATATGTAATACAGGGTCTTCCGTAATTCTGGAAGAATGTATTGTTGAACGATTTGCAACCGGAATAACTGTATTGGATCAAGCTGTGCTGCATTTAAATAATACAAGTGTCATAAATTGTAAAATTGGCACCGATTTGAGCATTAATTCAAATTCACATTTCAATCAATCAAAAATAACGAATTCTCAAAAATATGGGATATATGTGGCGACAGATTTTAAGGAGCAAAACATCAAAACCTCACATAAAATATTATCTAGTTTAAAGGAATGGCAAAAGTAAGTGTACATATTATTAGTTCTCCGTAATTGGTTTGTAATTACTTTTTTTCTTATAGCTATTTTAACACAATTCCACCTTTTATTGGAGAATGTGAATTTAAGGGTTGCAAAGACAATATATTTGCGGTAAATATAGGAAATTCGCTTGTTTCAATGAATACTTTAAACTATTTAGGACATAACGATAATTTATTTGAAAGTCCCAATGAATGAATCTGAAGGAACAATAATAACAGTAAACTAAGTTTAGCTGTAAAATTAAGTTTTAATTTAAAATGTTAAGTAACCTAGAATAATACAAATAAATATAAATATAGTTAAGTTTACAGTTGATTAATTTGGAAGCAATGTTTGTAAATAGGAGCAATGCTTATAAAGCGGTAACTAGATGCGAAACTATTTTAGTCGGAGAGCTGGCCCAGTTGGCATGGGAGCACCGAAAAGAGTAGCACCCAAGGGAACATCGTAGGGATGTTACTACATCGTATCAAAAGGTCAGCCTGTAGGATCATGGGGAGACAAAGGAAGAAGATCTGACCGAACAACTATCAGACTCCAGAGCGTAAGCTTAATTTTTCAACTAAGAATTCCAATTATTTGATTTAAAATAAATTAAATAAAAACGAAATAATTTAAAATAATTCACACTCTTTTAAATACATTTTACATATGGATAACTCTATCGTAGACTATGTGCTGGTTCAAGTACATATTTTATGTATGTATGTATAATTGGCCGTACACCCTTTTTGGGTGTTTGGCCGAGCTCCTCCTCCTATTTGTGGTGTGCGTCTTGATGTTGTTCCACAAATGGAGGGACCTACAGTTTCAAGCCGACTCCGAACGGCAAATATTTTTATAAGGAGCTTTTTCATGGCAGAAATACACTCGGAGGTTTGCCATTGCCTGCGAGGGGCGACCGCTATTAGAAAAATCTTTTTCTTAATTTTGGTGTTTTCACCGAGATTCGAACCGACGTTTCTCTGTGAATTCCGAATGGTAATCACGCACCAACCCATTCGGCTACGGCGGCCGCCTTACATATTTTATACCTTTCTTAAAAAGCTGAGATAATTGAATTGAGTTTAAGTTTTGTATCTATTTAGTAATTTATGTGACTAGTTTCGTAGTTTCTTTACAGGAGATAGGCGCTCAAAATTATTGAAATCATTGCGTAAGCACGCGTTGACGAAAAATTGTAGTCTTCGGATGAGCAGGGATGTAAGCGACCAGTATTCGCAGAATTGAAGATTCGTAGCTTAGTTTTGACTGATATGGAATTTGAAGCCCATATGTTGTACAACTGTGAAAATGCTGCACGAGCTTTGTTGATATGGTGAGCGATGCCTTCAATTGTTTGTTTGTTTGTTAACAGTAATAGTAGCCCCGCCAATGTCGGGCATATCACCGGTCATCTTCGTCTAGCTCATCTAAAGGTAGGCCCAGGAAACATGCTGTTTCGACGGGTTGGATCTAGAGGGAGAGGGGTGTTAGATGAGTCGGTTTTAGGGGGCATGTGAAGAGGTGGTTAGTGTCATGCGGGGTGCCTTCACATACCGGACATATGTTTGGTATGTCGGGGTCGATTCTGGATAAGTAGGAGTTTAACCTGCTACAGTATCCAGAACGTAATTGTGCCAGTGTTACACGTGTCTCACGAGGAACCTGGAGCTCTTCATCTGCCAAAGGTGGTGGTTGGACTCCGATTACGGCATTCACAGGACGGGAGCTGAAGAAGGTGGTGACGGTCTCCCGCGGAATGTCGTTGATTGACTGTCTAAACATTGTCAGGTCCAGTAGATTTCGGTCAGTTTTGTCCTGGATTTCTTCTGCGTAGTTTAAGAGATGTCTCCTGACGTGCCTAGGAAGCGGCGCAGGCTCAAGCAGGTGTCTGCAGTGGTGAAACCTGCGGTAACATCCCAGCAGGAACTGCTTGCTGAGCAGTTTGTTATGCTCCATTACTGGAAGCATTTGTGCCACGTTGTGAAGGTGTTGAACCGGGGACATCATGAAGCAACCGGTCGCTGTTCGAATGGCAGTATTTTGGCATGTCTGTAGCTTTATCCACCGCGTGTTACTAGTTCCAGGCGACCAGACAGGCGCTGCATAGTTCAGACCAATTGCCTTAAATGTCTATAGCAACAGTTCTTTGTCTTTGCCCCAAGTGCTGCCGGCAAGCGATTTGAGGACCTTGTTGCGGTTTTGGACTTTAGTGGCAATTGCGGTTGTGTGCGCTCAGAAGGAGAGCAAACTGTCGGAAGGTTACGTACTTTGGGGTTGTTTACCGTCGGAATTGGTGTGTCGTCGTCTTTAACCTTAAGGGACAGCTTGACCTACTTTGTCCAGGTGGTAAAAAGGGTCGCCGTGGATTTAGCTGGGGAAAGTTGGAGATTCCTCGCAGTGAAAAAGCGAGAAAGGTCTGTGCGGTAGTTTTTCACTTTGGAACACAGGCCATCGATGTCTTCAATCGTCCCGCCTGCTGGTGTGATTTTACTTCCGAGGTATCAAAATTCCATCTTACCATTGATCTTTTCTCCATATACAGTAAACCGGGGGGTCTCGATTTGCGAACAATATGAAATGAATTCAGTTTTGCCAACGTTTATTTTAGGGCCAACTTTGCTTGCGGCGACGCTGAGCTGATTCAAATATGTTTGCAGATCTGAACTTTTGACGGACGAAAGCGCTATGTCATCTGCATACGCTAATTCTTCTAAATGTTCATGGAAATTCCAGGATACGCCGCGTTTGCCTGTCAGCGCTTTATTCAGCACATCGTCGAGGACTATGAGAAATAGATGGCGACAAGAGGCAAACTTATTTCACATCGCATTTCGGGCGGATCGCATCCGCGAGTTGTTTGTTGTGTAAAATTCAATATTCAAAACCTTCAGAATGAGCATTGATAATGCTGATGAGTTTTTGTAGAATTTCTCTAAAACGTAATGAAATCCAAATAGAGTTCCGATCGATGCTGTCAAATGCAGTACTTAAATCGATTAAGCAAGCGTGAATATCCGACTGTCATTCAATGATTTGTTTAAATAATATGCTAAGACTGACGATATGATCAGAGCAGGTCCTGTTTGTGCGAAATCCGGCCTGCTGTTTACGTAGTTGGAGTTCAAGATATGCTTGTATTCTATTAAGCAGGATTTTGGACAAAATTTTGGATGGGATGTTGATAAGTGTGATGCCCCTATAATTTTTACACACGGATAGGTCCCTTTTTTTGGGACTACACGTTCACCTTAAGACTGAATCACTTTATTACTTCTCGTTTATTCACTTATAAGTTCAACTTACAATTGAAAACCCTATCCTGTCTGTGCGATGTAATTATCTGTCGTCTTCGTCTAACATATTATTTTATTGGTGAAAAAATGTGTATATTGTGAATGTGAAAATTTTTCGGAAACCATTGAAGTGCAGCCCCCATCTAATCGCTTTCAATTCGTTACATCGATGTTTTTTTTATCGATATATAATGCTCGTTAATAGCTCTTTAAAGTGTTAATAGGTGTTTTTAATTACCAAGTTTGTGATATCACTACATCAATGACAACAAACGCAAATATAGACGAAAATTTTGAAAACCCAGACGTAAATTAAAATCTATTTTTATTTCTTATTGTGTAATTTTTAACATAATGGCTTTTAGTTCGACGAAGATGAATTGGGTGAGGAGCAGTTTGTCTCCACTACGGCTGGAAGAAAAAGACTGTTCAGCAAAGAACTGCGATGCATGATGTATGGTTTTGGAGATGATAAGAACCCATATACCGAAAGTGTAGACTTGTTGGAGGACGTGGTAATTGAATTCATAACCGAAATGACACACAAGGCAATGGAAATCGGGCGTACTGGTCGTGTACAAGTAGAAGATATTATATTCTTAGTTCGAAAGGACCAAAGAAAATATGCGCGAGTCAAAGATTTGTTAACCATGAATGAAGAATTGAAGAAGGCGAGAAAGGCATTTGATGAAATTAAATATGTGGGTGAGTACTACAGAAACAGTAAAAATTAATTCGGTCACAGATCAGTAATTCATTTCATTTTCTTCTAGGTAATGAGGCGAAAATCAAATGACAAAAATCTAAATAACGACATTTGTGTGATGTATTTGCAATGTATATTTTTTAGAACAATTAAAATATTCTAGTAACAATGACGTGTTTAATCAAAATAGTCTTCGATATCAATATCTGGATTCAGAATATCATCTCCAAATGGTGTGAGGTCTATGCCGTTCAATATTAAATTCTCGCAGGTCTCAGCAAGTTCTGTATTTCCAATCAATATTGCTCCTCGTAGGCGGCCATTTTGTAGTACAAATTTTATATACTCTTTTTGGGGAGTGCAACGGAGTAATATTTCATAATCAGTTCCTAAGCCTTGGCCATTATATCGACCAAGTAGTACAACTGAATAACCAAAAAGCTGTGTTACATGCCCAAAAAGTTCAAAACAGAAATCTTGATAAATTACTTCATTTCTTAGTTTCGCGCTCATACTACGTCCAGCCATACAACCCATTTGACGCGCTTGTGTCCATAGCCTCATTTGTAACCAGTGCTCTCCATGCTCCCAGATACAAGTGCAAACATCACCAGCTGCATAAATCCCTTCTACATTAGTTTCCATCATATCATTTACGGCGATTCCTCCATCAGAAGCCAAAGTTAGAGGCACTGAACAGCAATAATTATGATGCGGTTCAACCCCAGTCGCCGAAACAAGAAAATCACATTTAATTTGTTCACCATTGGAGAGCTTCACAACTAACAGGTTATTCTCTTCTATTATTTGTTCAACATGGGTTTTGTAATACATGATCGGAGAGTCTAGCTCAGCAACTGCACTTCCTTTAAGTGTAAAATTTCTATGCCAATCTGGCCCTAGAGCAGCCCCACGTTTTATTACATCTTTACTTTGATCTTCTGATAGTATTTCGGCGTATCTTAACCGTTTAACGATTGAGGTGGCCTCCGGTTTTTCAACTGAAGCAATATTTTCCTTTGATTTATTATGACGCATCGATACTTGGAAGAAATGTGCAGCACCAGCATCTACAAATGTTGATGCTATATGACCGTCTTTGATGACCCAATGTACTTCAACACCATGCAGTTCGTAAGCAAGTTCGCTGGCAATGCCACCGTTGCCCAACAATACCACACTTTTCGCATTTTTCAAACGCCGCTGTAATGTCAGAACTGAATCAGTGTCGCGTATTCCAATAACACGAGAAGTGTTATTGAAAACTAGGCGAGGTACAGCTCCTGTACAAAGACAAATTGACTTGTAAAATATGCTGCGCCCGTGTTGGGTTATAGCGCGATGTTCTGAGACTTCTATTCGCAGGAGCTGGTCGACTATGGTTACGATTGCTGGGGCAAGCTGTTTGGTGTCTTCCAAAGACTGTTCTTTTACATCAAATTTATAAACATACCGTGCGACAGGTTCTAAATTCGCTATAGTTTTTATAAGACTGGATTCCGTTAATAAAATTATACTCTCTTCTGGATGATAAATGGCAAGGGTTTCTGCGCATGATACACCGGCAATGCCACCGCCTACGACTAGGAATGATACCGAATGTTCCTCGAGCTGAGTAATTTTTGTCATTGCTATAAGAGTCCATTACTTTGTTGCTTATACGTAAGTTTTATAGTGATTTTTTTTTTAAGTTATTACAAAAGCCACTCGAATATGATTATTGCGTTTTATTTGCGACGTTGCCGTAATATTCGTCAAGATCGAACTTTCGAAAAGGGACGTCAAAAGTTATGAGCCCGTAATCCCAAGCACGTTCTATAGCCACTAGAAGCTCAAAATGTTTTTTTTGACAGAGACCTGTTTTAGAAAAACTTAGAACTTTACCAGTATGCGGCGATATAAACTGGCGTAGTAAGTCAATATTACGATGATCTAAGACTAAGTATTCGTCACGACAAATAGGACATGGATTTCCTGTAGAAATTACACCTTTGCGTATGCAAGTTTTACGTGTTTTACGAGGAGGTAATGCCCCTTTATGGTTACGTCTACAAGCAAAAAGAATGTGGGATAAACAAAATACCAACAATTATATTAATTAATACTAACCTATATTGCTCCCACACGAACTGGTCACCATATGTTTCCTTGTAAGCAGAACTTTGAAGATATCGGATTGATGTTTCTACTGGTATAACTTGCGTTCGATCTTTTTTCTGGTCCTTCACTGCATCATCTGTAAGATTTACTGATTCAGAATCATCTTTAATTTGTTCTTCTTTGACTTGGCATCTTAAAACGGCATTGGAATGAAAATATGTAATTTTGTGAGGACGAACTACGCGATCAGCAATAGCAAATGTACTAGTCAGATTTCTAGATATTCCTTTCAGAATTGTAAACATTTTACTATGCAATAATGAAAAATTACTACCGTTCGTTTCTAACCAAATATTAAATAAGAATTTAGAGTAGTGTCAATCAGTGTTACCGTACAAAAATTTCTAAATGTCGAAAAAAGGTGTCACTCCAATTCTTTAAACCACGTATACAGTGATGTCGAACTAATTAGGAACTACGGTTTTTACCTACTTTGTGAAGTACATGGAAAAATTTGTCATAAAAAGTCGAGGGCTGCCAAACAATTAGTACCAAACAACGCAGTCAAAAACCAACGGAGTCAAATTGTTAGCATAACCAGTCGTTCAGACAACTACAAGCACGTTTGTGTGGCTTCGTACAAATTACTTTATATTTGTTTTTGTTTATATTTGAGTGAAGCGTAGGTTAGGTTGGATCGAATAGATCTCACATAGACCAGAAATTGATCCATAGTGATCCATATATTTTGTTTTTAATACACAGTTTGTAATACGTTCACACATAAGTAGATGATCTACTTTTTCGTGCTTAACTCCCAATCCGTGATAAAAAAGCGAGATTTCCCATACAAAATTTCTCTCCTAAAATCTGAGATTATAAAATAATCCAAGATAATACCATACTTTTTGACATACAACTCTGTGTTTTCTGTGTAATAGATAGTAATCTGCGTGTAGGATAAACGTCAAAGTAAAAACTAAATAAAATAGATGCCGGTAAAGAAAACAGGTTTGCGGACATAATTCTAATAAAATGTTTGTTAGGTATTATTAACTATGCATTCATATAAAAAAAGCGTTTGTCCATAAATGTGTGTCCTCTTGTTACTTGTTATAAAATGTAATATCGAATTTCGAATGCGTATTGCTGTCATAATTTTTTGCATTCTCAGTAAACGTCGCTTACGGATTTCCTCCAACTGTTTATTATTAGTAGCCAAATGCGCAATTAAATTAGCTATTGCTTCTATTTTCCTATTCTTCATATCGCTAATGATAATTAAACAAACTAAAAACAATACAATATATTCGACCAAAATAATTTCTATAAACAAAAATCGTTCACAATAGTATTGACAGCTGATTGTCAACTTTGCAAGTAATCTGCCATACGTGAACGGGTAGATTAATTTTGTGGATTTATTGGTAGTTAATGCATATGTGATATATATATATATGTATGAATATATATATATCGTCGTTTAAAGTGAAAACTGCGTATAAAGCGTTCTGTAAAATCTCGTATAATAGACAGTTTTTACATTCTGCCGTAAAATTTTAGTACTTCAAATACGAGGTTTTACATTAGCTTGATACGCGATTTTGTACTTTGTACTGTAAAGACGATATGCACATTTGGTAAACGCTTTTTGACCAAAAGTTCACTAGCACTTTTAGCTATGGGTCTGCTGTGTAATAGAAAGAAAGAAAATTTACTGTTTTGTATAGTAGTATCGTATTTAAATATACATATACAGAGAATAGCGAATTGCTTTTCTAATATAATTTTTCCCCCATCGCAGCGTAGACTCCCGGAATTATCAACAGCTACCTTCGTTTTCAGGTCGTTGCGGCGATAATAGAAGCTGTTCGTGTTCCACAGTACTTCACGCTGATAACTTTTAATGGAACACGGAGATAACTTTTAGCGTCTCCTAATGTTTTTTCTGCTTACAAATTGATAAATCTTTAAAATTATAATATTTACTTTTTATTATTATTTTTATTATAATAAAGCTTATACAATGTTAATAACTATTATATAAACTGCATGCAGCACTAGGATCAGGGGCTAACAACTTTTGAGTAGGTCGGCATCTTTTAGGAATGCATACATTGTTTTTACGTTTTCTTCAGATGGGTTCATAAGTAGTGAGGTGGGGAAATTAAAATACATTTAATCTTTTTATATGCGTTACCAAATAATCGTCCTTATTGTAAATTTCCTTTTGAGTAAGTATTCTTGTAAAGTTCAATAAATACAATAACAAGATGGAGATTATGGGTATATTTGGTCACATGGAAATGTTATGAAGAGACAGAATATTTTAACCATAAGCAGCTGATATTGAAGTAGAATTTTCCACTAAGTCAATTAATTTTTCGTCAAATATCAAAACAAATGTAAATTATTTCACAGCTGCTTACGGTTACGGTGAAACCCCAAAATTCAATAGATGCATACGGCTGCGGTTATGTTACGGCGTTATGGTGCGAATTTTTTTCGTCAGTCAAAATAGATTTTATGTATTGAACGTGTATCGCTCGGATTAAAGCAGGCATTTTGGTTTAGTGGCAAAGTACGGGAACGAGCCGATCATCGATATTTATGAAACCGATTGATCTGAAACCAATAAGTTTAATGTTCTCTAATTTCTGGTAGAGCGGGAGTGATTAAATTCAAAAATTAAATATCTATGAGTGTTTTATTACTTTTAAGTAATTATTTGTAAATCGAAAAAATTCAAAACGTGATAGAACGATTGATAACACTCTTGCAGCTTCTAGTTTCGATCTATGTCCTGATTTGAAATCTCCAATCGAAGGAAAATGCAGGTGACCAGATAAACAGTTTGCTTTTATAGTTAAAGGTTGAATAAAATATATCCATTATCTCTAGAAATAGGATAATTATGTCGCTACAACTCGATCATGCCACGGTACGAAAGCTTTCTCACGAATCCTCAGAAATTAGGTTGCGAACTTTGGAGCAAATATGGAATAAGCTGAGTCGTGCCCTGGAACACAACGAGCAACTGCAATTTAAAGCAGGGGATTTATGCAAACAACTTATCCGTTGGTTTGGGTTTCAACCATTATGTGCTGCACCGCGAGTTCTTAAATTGTTGCTATTGATTTTGCGTTCCAACTACAGCGAGGCAGCCATTCAACAGTTAGGCGTGGAGCGTTTCAAAAAAGAATTAGAAAAAGTAAAACTCTTACTTAAGAAACATCCCACCGAATCCCAAGCAGTAGATGAAATAAATCGTTTGCTAAGTGAATACCAAGAGAATCAAATGAAAGATGAAACGGATAAAGTTACAGAAGCTTTTAATTTGCTTTCCCTTCCTGCTACGGGTGAAGTGGGGTGTGCTAAATATGAGAAGTTGATAAGCCATTTTGAACCAACTGATTTCGAACAAGTGTGGTCAAAACCAACACCAGCCGATTTTACAGCGCTCTCATTTATAGCAGATTTGTTGACAACAGATATTGGAAAAGTGGAAATGACAAATGGCCTTCTTCATTTGGAAATTACAATGCAAGACTATCCAGCCGAATATATGCTTCAGGCGCCACATGTTTTTTTGGCTCTCATGCATTTGTTCCGATTTGACGATGACATCGAAAGCAAGAGTGTGTTAGAAGATGTAGCTCGCCCTATCAATGCATACTTGAAGCTTCTTTTAGCCCGTCTAAAACTGCGCTGTAATGTAAGTGCATATTCAGTAGACACAACAATATCAAAAACACTCGGAAACACGCAATTAAAAATCGGTACAGTATTACGTGTTGTTTTTGAAAAAGGTGTAAAACTATTGGAAATTTGTGTGCGAGAATTTCGTAAAGAAACCCGTCAAATTGTCGAGATCCTAAATAACTGTATGGAATTATATCGCAATCAACGGCTACTCATTGATACAGATATTCTGAAGAAGTTAAACAGAATTATTCTTAGCTTTCAAGTTTGTTTCGAGAAGGATGAACATTTTACATTACAACGAATTAATTGTCTGTTGATTATATGCCTACTGGACGATGCATTACTGCATAATACCAAAATGCAATCCTACAAGCATGATTCCCAGATGTTAGAGTTTCTGATGCGTGACTACACATTTAAAGAAAATTTTCCGAAAAGGTACAAAAACATTCAACAGCGTGTCCAAAAAAATGTTGGGCGATATCAGAAGTTAGAGCGATATGATAACTGTTTTCGAGCGGCGGTATCATTGTTACAGCATCCTCAAGATTTCGAAAGTGCAGGAATTATAATTAATGGACCAGATATTTGTATCGCTTTAGAAAATTTAAAAAGTGTAAAACTCGTTGAACATATAATCAGTGCGATTATCGATTGTAATGCACTTTATGTATCACAACCCGAGTTACGTGCAAAAGCTAATCACCTTTTAATTCTGCTACTGCGACTTAAGCATGAGCCACTGCGGACGTATGTCTACAAAATGCTTGCTATGGCTATAAAGCGTCATTTTGCTTGCTTAATGGAATCTGAACGCTACTGCATTGGATTAACCCATGAACAGTTACTAGATTCTCAAGTGTTAGGTATACCGTTAAGTAGTGAGTTTTTACTCAATCTGATTTACGAATGTGGCGAAGGAGCTAGGGAAAGCATTCGCAAAATTAGTGAGGATATACTTATGCTAATATTGAAGTCACAGAACTTAGTAGGAGAATATTGGGCGAAATATGTGGAATTATTGTTACCAGTTTTGCCGTTGTTACAATGTTGCACAAAATCTCTACAAATTATAAAGCTTTTGCAAAATTTGCTTGATCCAGATTCAAAGCAATTACCATTTTTGGCGGTATTGCAAGGGAATATAACATTCATGTTTTATCGCGATAGTACCGTGCGGAATGAAGCATTAACCCGACTCATATACATGATGAATTCGGTGCCGGAAGCTGAAAAGTACGTGCCTAATCTTCTTTATATAAGTGACATAATACCCAACGATTTGTGCATTTTGAAAAAGCCGCGAGTATATCAAGGAATCTTTGTTGATGCTACCGATTTTTGTGAGCGAGAAACTTTGCATAATTTGTTGAGCTTGTTAGAGATGCCCGATGTGGACCCTGTGATACGTAAAACAACACTAATGCAGTTAAATGTTATGTGCCAACAATGGCATAATTTGGTAGCATTTTGTGAGGAAAGTGCGCACTATTTGATACTACGAGCGCTCGAAAACTCATTGCTAGCTGCATCGTTTGAAGATTACACTGGAGCTGCAATTCCTGCTATCGGTGTGCTCTGCAAAGTTTTGCTCTATGACGCCGCTGTGCGCCGCGAACTCTCCGAAACGCCAAATATGTATGTGTTACTATTACGAGCACTTTGTCTTTATCAGAATGATATACAGTTGCGTCAAGACGCTTGTATTTGTCTTTTTTTACTGCTTTATGCTAATTTCCTTGTAGTATTGGGCAACCAACGGGTGGAAGCGCCAAGATTGTTAAGTCATTTAGAAATACCACTGAATTGCGAATTTCAGTCTTTCGAGCAAGGCAATATTTCCTTTGCTGAATTCAATAGTGTTTTTGAGAGCAAATTAGAAGAAACTTTATACGTGCGACATTTGTTAGCTCACAGCTTTTGCGACAAACAAATCCCTATACCTAAGCTGTACCTGGAACAGCAAAAAAGCTACGATTTTGATGTTGACTTGCAGTTAACGTTACGCGATTGGCGTCTGATGAATGCTACGATCCCGAAACAAAATATTCAACGTTTTTTACGAGCGATGTTCAATGCTACAAATCACGAGTCGTTAATGAATGCAAGTGTTTCGCTGCAACTACAGCTGCTTGTCCGAGATCAGCAATCTGCTGCCACATTGATGCCTGATAAACTAGCCACTGAGCTATATAGTTTAATTGGCAAATACTTACAACTACCACCGGGTAATGAGTGTGATTTTAATCTTTTTGAAGAATTGCTAGACCTTTGCGATTTGTGTGTACGTCTGCCTTTACCAGCAGTGAGTATCTGCCTAATGGAGGAACTCATTGCGGACTTTCAACATGCTATGATAGCACTTCTTAAAAACGCGGATTTATCACTCCGATTAAACTTGAAATTGTGCACATTACTTGGAAACGTAGTCAGAGCCGTTAAATCCGTAAACAGCCGCGATAAAGGAGACGTGCGCATTTTTCATAGTAACTTATTTGAGTTGATCTTTCAATTGATAACGCAGTACTTTCAAAAACGGGATCTACATCGAGTACGTTGCTTATTACATCTACAGAAAGTATTGAGTGCCTTCGATATTGACGTTCTCGATGAGCAGCTCCTTGGTTACTGCAGGCGTTTTATCAAACTATCACTTGCTTTGAGATCGTCTACCTACACAGGTGCACAATGGCAGATTGATTGCCTTACCATTGTATGTCAATTGTATGCTCAAATGGAACAACCAACACATAATTTTAAGCTTAGTGATTGTACCGTTAAGTATTTGAGTGGTTTATGTGGTCACTGCAACCGGCAAGTGCGCGCGCTTGCCTGGTGTATTTTAACATATCTGTCGCGCTATGAAGAGCGTAATGATGAAAGAAAATCGCTAACATCAGGTATTGACTTTATAGAAAAAACGCTATCTTATCTTCCTGGAGGTTTTATGGCATGCTGTTTGTGCACATTTTTAGATATCGGCGAAACAAATGTGGTACGCCAGTTGGCGGCCAATTTATTTACTAAATTCCTCAGTGATAACGGTAAATATAACGATGCATATGAATTGCTTACGCGGCATAGATTCCTCCCAACCGCAGACGAAGCTGTACGTGGCACCTGTGTATTTGAGGAACAATTACCTACACAAATTGATCCCAATTCAGTAATCAGCATAACCAGCTGCGAATTGATAAGCCTTTTTTGCCGGATTTGCTTGAGGATGCTGCAAATCAATGCCGATTTCGCCACTGACTTGTGTGCAAGCGATTTTATGATAAGATTGTATGAGTTGCTGAAAGTGCCGTCGGCGCAATCCAATCCTGCGTACTACACAATGTGCGGCGATATGTGTCACTTGTATGGCTCATGTTATTCTGTAAATTTTGTTTTTCTGCAACGGACTTTGTGTCGTGATCATGCTTGGTTAATGCACTTTTACCAGTTGCTCGATCAGCCACTTGCGTCTGATTCCGTTATAGTCAATGTACTGCAGCTTATGTTAGTTATATGTAAAGATGATTTGGCCTATGAAAAGTTGTGCCAAAAAATTGCTAAAGCACCTGAATTTCTTGTGAAACACTTTTTACGCGCTTTTAACGTCGGCAATGTCGATACCCCTTTGCAACGATGTTCTCTGGCAGCGCTTAGTTTATTACTAATTAAATCCCAAAATAAATTGCCCAAGTATGATGAACAAAAAACGTTTTTGACAGTACTTGAAGATAATATTGAAATAAGAGATTCAACCAGTGCGTGCAAGACAACAAATATGGACGAAAATGTATCGAACAGGCAGTGTGGTGATATGAGTCGCGATTCAAGCGCTTACAAAATTGTTCCTGCGGATAATGAAAAAATCGAAGACATAGCCATGGCAGGCAGCACCAGCTCATTGCGGGGAGTTGTTCGTAAATCTGCAGCTGCTTTTATTTTCGTTGAGCTGTTTCGGCTTTTTCAGCACCTATATACAGTTCCGGCTTGCAAATTTAATACTGCGCCATCCAAAGCACAAGTACAAGTTGGTGAAACATTGGGTGTTCTTTTGGGTCTTTCTCCCGAAGCGAGGTTGGCAGCAAATGGGCTGAAACTTTTTGATAAAATTACGCAGATCTTTACTACGTTTTTTGAGCAGTTTAAATGCACTGCCACTACGTATGTGCGTCGATATGGGGAGAGCAAAAAGGTAGCATTAATAAAAAATTTTCAATTGCTGTTGAACATACATTTACATTGGTTTGCGGCTCCTGATGCAGCGCTTACTGATAATTCGCAAAGTGTCGCTCTCTCTAAGCTTACAATGCAGTTGTGGCCGTGGCTACCATATTCTTGTGAATTAAAGGAGTTGGTATTGCAGGTGTGCACCTATCACAGCGAACACTCATTTGTGGTATGTCAACAATTTTCTTCGCTGTTTTCCGGATATGCCCATTCATTGCTACAACTAGTCATTAAGTTGGTTGTAGCTGAAACAACAAAGTTAAAAGCGAATAAAGCTGAGGATTTTCCAGTTATCAGCACAGGACTGCGCGTCGTTATGAATTGTTGCTCTTGCGCTGACGGTCGCATCACCATCATTAAGGCACACATGTTGGACATGTTCGATGGCCTGCATCCGTTTCATTTAAAGTCGCCTAAAGTGAAAGCGGAAATATTGCGCTCATGGTTGCAGTTTTGGGAACTATTTTCGCGCTACCAAGAAGGTGCACAAGTCCGCAATTTACGAGCTTTATGTGATGTAATATCACGAACTTCTACCCAGAATGCAACACGCGTAATTCTGCTGCGTATATTACGTAATATGTGTTTCTTGCCTAGTAATCGCTCAGCAATAATGAATTCAGCGGATTTCATTTGTGTCGTCGATGCGATTGTTGCCCATCCATTAGATTCGAAATCGACGTCAAATGCGGTACTGGAATGTGTATCCTATGAAGAACAATTGATTGTGTGTGTTGGTGTTTGGAAATTAGCATCAGCGGGTGTCAAGTATGTTGCGCTGTTGCGCAGCACCACTTTGGCCAGGCATCTGCGGCAATTACATGAACAACTAGTGGCACTCAAGGAAACAGACTCCAAAAAGTTCTCCAGTATCTCTTTTGCGAACGACTTATTATATGTTCTTGATGTAGTTTTAAATATATTTAATAATTAGCTAACAGTTCCTTGCATTTATTTTAGTTCTTTTAATTTAATAAAATATTTTTTTACAAAATTAGCCCAAGATGATTTAGGATTAAGGTTGAATAATTTGTTGTATGTACGTGAAGAAATAAATTAAGAATTAACCTTGATACGTTACAAGAGTCAAAATTGGGACTTTTTCTTTCCAGTATGCTCCACAAAAACTTATTTTTTTTTTGAATTGTTTCCTTTAAAAATTTATTTAGGTTCATCATTTATTTGTATTAGCCAAGCATACATAATAATTTTAAAACATTAATTTTTTTTTTAGAAATGGGTTTGCCCTTTGTATTTACGAACGTTTTGAATGTTGTAAAACGGAATTTTTGTACTAAGTAAAGAAAGATCGCTGTATTATTGAGCGAAAGAATTTCAGTTAAACTTCGTACATTTCAATAATAACGAACTAAATTAATCGTTAGCAAACCCAGATTTAACATTAGTTTTATCTTTGTACAAAAATTTAACCGATCACATTTTTTACCTGCGAAATATTTATATTATACATTTTTATTATTAATCAATAAGCATAAATTTATTAAATTTTATGTTACTGTAATTTCTGTGTAGGTAGCTTAAGTCGAATTATGATACAAATACAATTATTTATTTAATAATGTTCTAAATACTAAACCGTTCGCTCAATTTTCTATAGAATTTTCTGGAAAAAATTAATAGTATAATTGTTTACTGGAACTTTTGTTTCGACTTGAGCTAATATGCCACAGCCATAGCAAAATACATTTTATAAATTATTGTACCAAAACGGGCGGTCGCGTAGCTGAGCTAGTTTGTGTGTGATTACCACAAGGAGGACACAGGGTAATTTTCATTTTCATTATCGACTATATTTCAGTCAATGATGTAAAAATCTTACATCCTAGATTTACTTAAAAAACTTAGCCTAAATCTTACGGATTATTTTACAAATTACGTGACAACTTAGCCTAAGAGTAAAACAGTTCAATTAATTGCGAAAGCGAGTGGGGCTAACAAATAGTAATTGGCTTTAATTGTGTAAAAATAAAGCAGCGGTTGAAAACGTAAGATTCTGTGAGCAACATTAAAACCTAACTGTTCGAGTAATTCAGGACTATCAATGTATCCACAAAGTAGATCGAAGCGAAACATCGGCAACTGTATGGTTATTCTTCTGAAACTGCAAAAAAAAAGCTTATAAAAATCATCTGCGGTTCAGAGACGGCAAAAAACTGTAGGTATCTTTATTTGAAGGCCAACATCATCATTCACGCCACAAATGATGCGGACTCCCCTGATGGGTCAACATTCCTCAAAAATTTATGTGGAATTTTTTTTTACCATTGCTGGTTTGCTATGGAAATGCTGTTGATTAATAAAGAATGCTACAAAAATATTACAAATGGACAAATATTTCTCGTATAATAAGCCATAGAGGGCTTTAAAGACGTACTGGGAAAACGACACTGAAGGTAAGGCTCTAGAAAAATTCGTGCATTGAGTTGTACTTAAAAGATTTTTCCCATCTGGTATAAATTTTCAATTGAAAGTAGTTTTTAAGAGGAACAATTTCTTTTGTTGAAGCAAAGACATCTTTAAAAATTCATTTCTTGTCTACACATTTGGATTTTTTCCCGGATAATCTCTGAACTGAAAGTGATAAGCATCGCAAGAGATTCCACCATCAAATCAAGGTAAGAAATAGAGGAAATTTTAAATATATTTCTATTGTGTTTGTAATTTTCAAGGGTGTTTAGTTCATCTATCAAGTTTGATACCTACATTTTTGATGTTCTTGAAAACATTTTCCAAATATTTTATTAATATGATATATAGTTTTATAAGTCAAAATATGTTACTAAGAAAAACATGTAATGATATAAAACTCAATTCTGTCACTTGCTATACAATACCTTACTTAAGTATACACCGCACGAAAAAATTATGATGATATCTACCGAAGCAATAATAGGAAAATGTCTCAATATCGTTTCGTAATGGAAATTATTCCGCGTTTATTGCTGAAATTTTAGTAACACGCAAACTCTTGTTCTGTGCAAAACGAAATAATTATAAGACCAAAAGTGTTTGCTTTTAATTTCAAAGTGTACATTGTAAGTCATTACGTTAAAATTATTATATTATCGTACACTTATAATAGTACGAGTACCTAATCTTAAGTTAACCACACGAAACAAACAAGCCAAATTGTTGTTCCCTGCCGACAGTAGGTTCATTGTTACCGGAACGACCCGTCCGTTACGTATATGTTCGGCCAAGGACTGCCACTCTAGCAGCACTCCCGTACATGTATGGGGAATGTTTTGCTGCTACAAACACAACAACAGGCCAGATTGACATTTGCAGAAAAGTGCCAATTTTGGGAAGATGAATGGAAGAGTAATTTTTTCCGATGAAAAAAAAAATTCAATCTGGACGGATTAAATGGTTCTCAAATGTATTGGAGGGGTTCTGTCATGGTTTGGACAGCCATTAGTATCGAAAGCAAAACGCCTATATATTTCATATCCATAAAAATGAATAGTTTCAAGTATATAGAACTTCTAGACAAAGTACTTATTACGTTTTTTGATGATAATTTCAGTAAGGAGTGGATTTTCCAACATTACTACTGTGTCCAAAAAATAAGGTGACATTGTATTTATTTTGAAAATTCTTTATTTATTCTTCCAAATCAATTTCATCCCCTTCAAAGTAATCCCCTCCCGACACAATGCACTTATGCCAACGTTTTTTCCAATTTTCGAAACACTGGTTGTAGTCACTTTCCGGGATGGCCTTCAGTTCCGTCTTCGTTGCGGCTTGAATCTCCTCTATCGTGTCAAAACGGTGTCCCCGGAGCGGTCTTTTGAGCCTGCTGAACAGCCAGAAGTCGCACGGTGCCAGATCAGGTGAATACGGTGGTTGCGGAACGATATGGGTTGAGTTTTGATGAAATGATCACGAATTACGAGTCCAAAAAATTCAATGTTTTCGGTACCAGTCGAGATTTGACGCGCTTGAGGCCCAAAACATCCTTCAAAATGGTATTGACTGAGCCTTTCGATATGCCAACATCATCAGCAAGGTCTCTAATCGTTAATCGACGGTTTTTCAACACCAAATCTTTGATTTGTTGGACGTGAGCTTCGTCAGTTGAGGTTGATGGTCGCCCAGGACGCTCTTCGTCTTCGACACGTTCACGACCGGCTTGGAACTCACTATACCACTTGTAAACATTTTTTTAGACATAGCCTCATCACCAAAGGCTTTCTGCACCATCCTCAACGTATCCGAAAATTGATTCCGCAAACAAAATTTAATGCAAATTCTTTGCTCAACAAATTTCGACATTGCAAAAAACGAGAAACTCACTTTTAGCAGCTCACAAAACGACGCGTATCTCAAACAGTAAATGAATATTTCACATGAAATTTGACATAGATGTCACTCACAGTACTACCAACCTAAAAAAAAAAGAATTCTCCTAATCCTTCAAAGCGCGCAGTTTAAAATCAAATGTCACCTTATTTTTTGGACACAGTAGTACATCGCAAACGTTCATGCTTCCAAAGGAACAAACGAAATTTTGGCAGTGAAAAAAATACCAATTTTAGAATGGCCTAACTGAAGCATTGACCTTAGCCTAATCGAAAATGTATGCACAATACTTTCTTCATTGGTTTTCGAAAATGGAAGACAATTTGAAAGCGCTAAAACGCTTATTGTCGGTTGGTAAAAAATTGATCAAAATATTATAAAAAACTTAATGAAATCGATGCCTCGACGACTTCAACCAGTTATAATCAAAGCAGGATCCAACACAAATTACTAAGCTCCAAATTATAAACTCACTCTAAAAATTATATTTGTTTATTTTAAATATAATAACATTCGTCTTATACTTTTTTTGTCCTGTAGATTTAACTTTTCTAAATAATTAATTGAAGTTTCATTTATTTTAAAAGTTTAAATATTAAAAACATAAATTGTTAGCCCTAAACTGATAATAAATATATAAGAAATTTAGTTGGTCTTCTAATTTTTTCGTGTGGTGTTGTCAATGCAAAAATAAGTATTTTGGTTCTAATGCGAATAACTTATATTCGTTTGAGAATTATTTCACTTATATATATATTCAGTTTTTCTAGATACATACAGTTTTCAGAAATTAGTAAACAAACAATTTGAAAATCCTATATTTTCTTACGCAAAAAAAAATATATATATTTTTTTAATTTTATTTTGTATAAATTTTGGAAACGTTTAATTTAATAATAACATTGAAAACATTTAAAAAATATATATTTTTTATTTTATTTTGTATACATTTTGGAAACGTTTAATTTAATAATAATAATGCCTTGAAAACATTTAATTTTAATGAAAAATTTAGCATGAACGATATATATAGCAAATTTACCTTTAATTTGATTCCCTAGGTATTATAGGTAGATCATAAAACCTTTTTCTTCAATCCAAAACTGTCTCGAAAACTATATGACAGAATTTTTTTTTCTGCCTTTTTTTTCTTTTTCCAATGTAATGGAATATATAGGTAAATAGTTATTGATAGCACTGGCCGTGTGATATGGAGATATTAAAGGGCATTTTAATAATATCTTTCACTTTACTCGGCTTATAGCGGCCACTCTTATTTCACATAAATTTGCTATATTAATTAAAAACCTCTGACATAACCTACATACGTATATTTATCCAAATCAAAGTCGCCACAAATGCAGCATTAACTAAAAACAAATCTTTGTAAAGTTGTGAAACAAAATATTAATCATAATCACCTCTCAGTAGCAGCAGACTGGTAACTTATCTATCAATAAATTTTGTCAGAAGTTAACTGACAGATGTTCGCTAAACAGAGATTAAGAAATTACACTTTTGGCCATCTCCCGAGTATGTTCCGATTAAGCGCTTAATAAGGCATTGCGAAAACGGTCCTTAGACCTTCTCTTTATACTACATCATGAAAAGAAAAGACATTGAAGTTTTGCTGAGCTTCTAAGACTTTTTAAAGAGCGCTGACATTTTTTTCACCTTACAATTGCTCTGGAGCGTAAAAAAGAAACACGATCGCCTACGGGAAAAGCGCTTTAACTTTAACAACAAGTTTGGTAGCTTATGGAAAGTTACTAGACATAAGAATGTAGACATAGTGGCCCATGTTCAAATTATGTAGCAATTATTTCAAATCGACAAATGGTGGCTTTAATTTGATACACGATGGGACTGACATTGTATTATCCAGCCACGACTGAATACGAATAGAAAAACTAGGATAAAGAGTAAAACAATCACGGTAGCTCTCGGATCGCCATTTCAGCTATTTAAATCTGAAAACAAGAAGCGGATAAAGTGCGTGCAGGTGTGAACAAAGACATAAAAAAAATGTGCATTTGCATCTGGGTATACAATACATTGTAGACCACGATAGTTTTCAAGAAGCGGACTTTGTTTACCTCCATGAAAACGCCAGTCATAAAATCCAAACGAAAATCTATTTTGCCAGTAAGACTCACCTTGAGGGAGTAGGTATTTGAGGCGTAAAGTACGTGTAGACAACAACAACACGACAATGCCAGAAGCTTGAATGATGCTAATATCCGATCAGCCTGCCCTTGGAATAATAGGGAAAAAGATGGTGTGAAAGATTTATCAAAGAATAATATCTTAGAAAAACGAACGATGCGCTGTATGAGCCTTATGAAGATATGGTAATATTGTTCATATGCCAAATAATTAAGGGGGGCAGCTCTTCCAAAACTTTCAAATGTTCATTTTTTTGTTTTGTTTTTTGCTTTAAAAATTCATTTACAATCTTAAGCTTAATAGAAAGTCTAAAATCCCCCTATAAAGTCAGTGAAGTGATGAGCGTTGAACGAAAGATGAAATACGTTTTTTTCCGAGCTGTAGAATATAACTCAAAAAGTAAACCTTAAAATTTTACAGGGATATTATTTAACATATTGGCCTTTGTATGCACCTCAAATTTTATATTCATTATCACTTATTAGATCCCGTTAGCGGGTTTTGGGTTTCTTCTTTTGAACCTACGACTTGCTTTAAAATATAATATTTATTTGCATGTTAGTAATGCAAATGATATCGAAACTTTGCGAAAAGAACGATCACAATTAGTGAATACCAACTAATATACCATTAGTGAATTTTCTGATATAGTACAGGGTCATTATAGTAAGCCTCAGAGAAGATTCAAGATTCAAGTCGAGCGACGACATCCTTTTCTATCATTTGTGTTCGTAAGACCTTAATTTTTAATAGGAATGAATTTTGATATTATAAGTTACACCTTTTTCGTATTCGGTAAAGTTTGACAATGCAAATGCAATAAAATCCAAATAATGGATCTTATTACCGACAGAAGGTCGCCAAAGAGTAGCTAAATGTGAGAAACAACGAAATCGGTCTCGGCCACCATAAAAAAAGTTTGGTTCGTTCTTAACTCATTGGTGCTCGGGAATGAGACTTCTCGTTTTGGTGATAAGCATGATTCAACAACAATAACAATAAGCAGTTCATTGATTGTTTTCTATTGACCTTTATCGACTATATTTCGAAGTAAGTTTTCAATTCGGTTTTTATTTCGACGTGATTGATACTTAATGTATGTGTTTAAATAATCATAGTAATTATTGATTTTGTTTTAAAGTTGTTTACCTTCGTTATTGATGAGGGAGACTTTTTCACGGAGGACTTTTATGAATATTATTTTTATTACACGCCTCTTAAAGTAATTTTCAAGTCTAAAATCACCGGTCTTTTAGAAAACTAAGTTAACTCAAAAACACAGTACACTCAAAAAAAAATCCTACGAAAGCAGTGACTTTCTACCACTTTTGTTTTGAATTGTTGTAACAGTTCGTTACGAAATTTTGACTTTAAAAATATAAATTAAAAAATAATTGGTCGAGCTCCTCCTCCTATTTGTGGCGTCCGTCTTGATATTGTTTCAAAAATGGAGGGACTTCGGAGTGGCAAATATTTTTTATGAGAAGCTTTTTCATGGAAGAAATACACTCGGAGGTTTGCCATTGTCTGCCGAGGAGCGACCGCTATTAGAAAAAACTGTTTCTGTCATATGGTGTTCATGCACGGATATTCGAACATACGCACTTCTTAATGGTAGTCACGCACCAACTCATTGGCGTACGGCGACCGCATTCATAATTAAAAACACTAAAAATCCCGGGACAGAAATTTTTTTATGAGCTTAGCTTACAATGATTTGAAATCCGATCACCCTCATTGAACTTAAAATGGTTAACTCCATTTTATTCAAATCAATTCCATTTGTTGGAACTTACATATATGGTTATTACATTATAAGATGCAAGCTTTAATTTGAGTGTAGGAAAGTCCCTACCGCGTCTCGTTTATAAGAAAATTAGAGTTAAAAACAACCTTAATCACGTTTTTACGATTTTTACCTCTGATTTTCGCAAAACTCTGACGTGGTAGACACTTTTGGCCCCCAGAAACGTGTTCAGCGCACAAAAATACATTGGCAGCCAGTTGCATATTGAAAAATAAATTATAATTTTGTATTCCTGTGTAATTGTTAAATTTAGTCTACGACACTTCTACACACACACATTTAAAAGTATATGAATTTGTTTGCCAGTACGTATACTTCATTTACAACACTGCCCTCGCTGCAGTATTGCATTTAACCAGACTTAACTAGCATTCTCAGAACTAATCTAATAAGGCACAAAAGCGCGTTTAATTGGCATCACTTTTTCAAATTTTACTCTACCGCAAAGGGCAATTACGAGCACGAACACTAGTCGTTATTGAAGTGCCCGATAGAAAAGAGCTGTTAGCTTAGTGAAGTGCGTCACCGTACGTGCGCCCTCGTGACAAATGGTGACTGCACCCGACAGCCCCAAGTGTCCTGTCAAACCTATTTGCCTATTCGCGTAGATTGGCGTAGTTTACATTATTATATTCCATTTAACTTTAACTTTATTTCGTATGAGCGTGTATTAATCAATACGGGTGTTAAAATTCAATTGACATATGGTGTTCCATTAAACAAGCGAATCGTTGTTGCCGTGGTGTGCCCATATCCCTTAAGTGAGCGAGTGCGTTTGCTTTGTTCTCCGAAGTGACCTGAGTGATGAAAGTAAGTTCAATTATTTTGACACTAATTCGTTTGAATTGAATCAATATATAAAAATATAAATGTACGTATGTATACAAATATATTATAACAAATACATATATGTATATGTATGTGTATAGCATATTTACATATCTAGGGAAGATTATGGGTCAGCAGCTGCAACAGCTCCATGGTGGGCATAATCATACATTTAAATATATATGCATATATGTATAAACGTCGAATGGGGTGTCTACAAGTTCATTCGTCTGTCCGCTCAACAGTTTTCGCTGCCTCTATGTCATTAAGTGAGTTAGCGATATATGCGTAGATTAAAGCTTCCTGTTGCAATTTTTCGCGGCTCAAGTGCTAATGACTTCATCTGATTTTCTTCGCAAAAAGCCGGCTTGAAAACTGAAAAAATCTGGATCAATTTGTTTGTAGCAGTAGAATTGTTATTGTTATGTTGGCTGATCACATGAACGCCATGGAATGGCATTTGCATCTATGCGTGCATCTTCGTGTGTGTATTTACGCGTATTATAGAAAGCATACTTCTAGCGTGCTTGGGCGAATGTTCAAATATACACATATCTACATACATATATTGGCATAATTTTCCAACTAAATAGGTGCAGTCATTCTTTCCCACATTTAAATATTTATAACATTTCTACTCCCATTTGGTTCTCAGTTCGAAATAAAAAAGTAAATAAGAATTTAGGGGCGCCAACGGCGTCAATGTCGTGGGCTGCGCAAATATTAACGCCCTTGCTTACAAATTTTGCAACACATACATATGTATGTGTGTGTTTGTACATATATACATTAGAGTGGCCATAGCGTTATACGATATAATTTGAAAATCATAAATCCGATGGTTTTCGCACTAAATAATGTGCGGTTGGGGATGAAAACAAACACGAAATTCTTAGAAAAGCCTTCAGGTAATTCTGAGTGGTTTCGTGTTGAATATTTACTTTACGCATTTGCGAAAATTGCGGCTTTGAACTTTTTTTTGATTTTTCACGTTTTACGACGATGCTCTTCTATTAAAAATCACCTTCCAACGAGAAAAAGTTTGAAATCGGTTAAACAGTACGAAGTTCGGTAAAAATATATGTAGAAAACATTAGGCAGGAACTTTATTTATTATTTTATGTGTATTATAAATTAAAACGAAAAAGAAAAATAAAGTTGTAATTCGATCGCTAAGATGGCTCATGAGTCATCAAGCTCGTCTAGAAACCAATTTCGATTCCATGATGAAGCAATATTTTGGTGGGAAAATATGAAAATAATCTAAGAGGTAACACGTTCGTGACGGCGAGTACCATAGGCGAACAAATTGCAAACAATATTTTTGACATCTCGGCTACGGATGAACTGGACATATATTCAAGAGGACAAAGATTTCTTTTTACTGCAAAGAGACCAATATGTTTGGCAGTGACGATACGCTAGAATAATAAAAAAACGGAACAAAGCGATTGGATCATAGATAAATGCCGCAACAATGATTGCGAAGCTATGCATTTTACATCTTCAACATTTTCGGTTGCCTCACAGAAACTTCTGAAAAATAGACCTGACACGAAAGATATCAAAGTTGAAGATTTTGATTTCAAACGAAGTCGCTTCTAAATATGTGAAAGCTGAAGACGTTCCAAACTTTACACACTTGCGTTTACTTGGAGTAGCGATACATGCGAAATTATCGTCAAAAGATATTTTTTGCTACAAGATTTTTTAGTTTCGCGATAAATTTGATAAATCTCAGTGAATAGAAACGGAAAATATGTAGTTCAAGGTCCTGAAGAAATCGTTTTTCCAAAACGATTGGCTGCTGCACTCGCACAACTGAAGTCGGTCGCGAATAAAGATATAAACGATTTCGTCATGCCAAGCTCCAAACGGTTTTTTGATCGGTTGTAAATTGGTACGGGACCTTTCAGCATAACAAGTTAGAGAAGACTATGTTGTAGAAAAAAGAATTTACCAAAAATTCACTGTTATGAACAGTCCGGCTGAAAGAGCCGTGAAATTAATTACGGATTTCAATCGGGTTTGTTTTCATCTTCAACCTTACATTATTCCGCGCGAAAACTTTTCACTTTCAAAATTCGGTTCACTACAGCCACTCTAATGTACATACATTAATGCATAAAGTGTATACAAGTACACGCACACACACGTATCAAAATGGAAACACCCAATGTCCCTTTATGCCACGAATGTTTATTTTCTTTATTTTTTTTGCTTAAACTTTAAAAGCTGTAATAAAGTTAAAGAGATAAGCATAATTTGTTACTCTTTATCGAGCGTTTATAAATTGATAATAACGAATCATAGATCAGCGATCAAAATAAATTAGACTGTATACACACAAACATATGTACATATTTACCTCTGTAATGACTCTGCATGATATTCATTAGTACCAAACTAATCCGCATCTAGTGAGTTAGGAGTACTCGTGTAAGTAGTTTGTAAGTATAAATTGGACAGATTAGATGCATTATGGAGCACATCTTTTTCGGCAGTTTTGAATCCCAGTTAAACTCGACAAATTATTTACCTATGGTAATATAAATAGGAAACAAAACTCTGGCCTAGGCCTAATAAGGCGGTCACAATATTCAAATATTTTACGTTCGATTATTCGAGAAATTAGTTGCTTTTACAACGTTTAAATCTTTAATTCTAATCACTGAGTATATGCGAGAGTGCGCTGAATAAAGATACCAGGGCTCACTATAACAGAAGGTTACACCAACCGGTGACATCATTGAACCAACCGAGTCGTATTTATAACGGTGAACTTCAAAATTCGACTGTCCTAGCCGAATGGGGGTGCATGACTACCATTCGGGACTATGTAAGTTCGAATCTCCGTGCATGAAACATTAAAATGATAGAAAAGGTTTTTTCTCATAGCGGTCGTCTCTCAGCAGGCAATGGCACCTCCGAGTGTATTTCTGCCATGAAAAAGCCCCTCATAAAAACCCATTTTCCGTTCGGAGTCGGCTTAAAACTGTAGGTCCCTCCATTGGCTCGGAGAAATAACTAGCAGAAGTGTTCGCGCCAATTATTTATTTTATAAAGTACTAAATACCTTAAAATTTTAAAAATTAGAAATAAATATTTGCTCTTTTTTGATCATTTAAGTTGCGGCGTGAATTTCTGTATTTTTTTGTTTTTTGCATTACAATGTATTTTTTTGTATTTTATCTTGATGAAATAAAGCAAAATAAATAAGTTGTCTGCATACTCTGTTTTTCCATTTTCGTAAAATATTTGGGAATATAATATAGAACACTTGACAAAAAAATCGTATCTGTATCAAATAAGGTGTGAGTGACTGTATATTCCACCAAATGCTCTACTCTGTCATATTCAATATACATTACATTCTCATCAGTTCTTTCCTTAGAGATTTCCACTTGGAGCTTCCGAAAATTAAAACATACATTCAATAGCTAACTTTTGTTGTGTTACCTTACACCAGTTTTGTTACTTTTGCGGTTTGTTAGTTGGTAGTTCGGAAAATGTGTTTTACTGTGAACGACTTTTTTGATTTATTTCTATTAGTTTGGTAATGCTGTTGTTGTTGTAGCAGCAATACTAAACCCTATCAGTGTAGTATACAACACAGGTCGTCTTCGTCTAACTCATCTAAAGTAAGGCCCATCAGTAATGCTTTGGGAATGCTCTTTTACACCAGCTGAACCACTTGCCGATACTTATTCCTGTGGAAGAAAATATCTTTGAAATTAACTAATTGTTTCTCTTCACTTTTAGATATTTTAAACTTAAATTTCCCGTCTGACCATCAAATGCCAGTTGATTGCTGATTGTCAACTTCTGATTAAACTACCAAACTTGCCATCATGATGCAAGTTTGAGAAGGCGCGATCTTGTATTCTATCATTATTGAGTTCTAACGATCATCTTTTTATATGTAGACATTTTTACGCTCTCAACACTACGCTAAATCCCTCCGTCATTTATCAGTCTCTCGTCAATTTATACATGAAATACAATTTATCTTGCGGAAAAAATGTGTGTAAATCGATTTAAATACTCGTTTTTTATAAGCAATGCTCACTTGCTCTGTATTTACTGGTTACACCGGTCTACAAAATTCACAATTTTTTTATATGAGACCGGTTTTCGATATATTTTTGGACGCTGGACACGATTCTGGTGACCAAATGAGCCATAACGACATGCAAATTGCCGGATAAATAATTATAGAAACGTGTTTTCTGGTGTTTTTACCCCAACTTTTCTCAAAAACTTGACGTGCTGTAGAAATATGAACGTTGAGTGTCTTTCCAGAAAAATTATTGCAGAAACATCTCATATTTAAGTTGCACAGCTTTTGGGTACTCGAACGCCAAACCCCAATAAATTGTTATGATTATTACATTAAAATTTTTGATAATTTATACAAATTATCAGCTTATCGAGGTGGCCTAATTATTATTTCGTAATATTCAGGGGTTATATACATCCAGCTGCGCCAAAAATGCGCTAAAAGAAAAACTGTTTTTAAAAGAGATAATAATAGAAATAAATATACAAAATTTTATAAAATTTTTTGTTTATTAGTACTAATACTTTATAAAAAAATGTAGTTTAATTTTGCTTACAAAAATTAGTGTGTAAAAAATCACGTGACCCAAAGTACAATACAATGAAAAAAGTTGCTCCACGGTCTGTATTATTTCTCATTGAAATATTGATGGATTTGTAAATAGTAAAAAAAAATCTTGTAAAATAAAGTTGTAGTTAATGTTGACAGTTGAATTTCGAAAAATTTTGCAATTTACGGCATTTTATAAAAAGTATGCATTTTACGTCATAAATGTCACACTCTCATTATGTTTATAAAATTTTTTAACAAAAATATCAAAAATCCGGCTCGACAGACTTTAGAGAAAATACTTTCGGAAAATATTAAAAACTGTATGAGCTATCATGCAGACCGTGCCGGAAAAAGTAGTTTCGAGAAAAACGAGTTTAAACTTTCAATTGCGAAGTGCGAATTACAGCTACCTGTGCGCATCAAACTCGCGTCGGGCAGTTACATTTTTGTATCTATGTGGAATTTTTACAATAGATTTCCACATGAATACGCATAAAACTATAAAGAATAATAACCTGTAAAAAAAATTAAATTTTTTTTTTAATTCTGGACGTATGTAACCCCTTAACATATTTTCATAGCGCATCACTGCCATTATAACTACATTCAAACGGACCGAGCAACGGCACATGAAAATGGGCATATTATACTCGTACTCTTAAAAGAACCTTTACCAGAGAATGTTTTTTTAATTTTTTTTAGTCACAACGGGTGCAAGAGGCACTAATTCGAAACACCACACCACCAGATAAGTCACGAATTCGACCAGCAGCATAGAACATATACATAGTAGCGAACAAAAACGTTTTTTTTTTAATTTTTTTTGCCAACAGTTATCAAATTGTGATACATTTTAAAATAAATATTGTTTTCTCATTAACTGAACCTTTTACCGATTTTGCGAACACTATTACCATTACTTATCGACTTTGGTGTGCACACAAACTCAATTGTCAACATGTGAAAGCTGAAAACAAATGTTTGCGATTTTAACAACTTGCACCTCCTACCCGCCTCTACTGATTACTGAGCCCCTTAGTTCGCTGTGGGTAAAAACCAAGGACAGCCTTTCCACTACTCTCATTCCGCACAGCATTTTTCTCTTCGCTTTTGGGGGCATTCATTCTGTGGTCGTGGCCGAGTGGGTTCGTTCATGACTATCATTGGCTAATTCGAAGTCCACTGCGATGAAACATCAAGTGATAAAAGCAAATCTCTGATTGTAATCTGACTTGAAAAAAGCTTCTTATAAAATGAAGTTATCTGCCATCCGGAGGCGGAATGGAACTATTGTATCCTTCAATTGTAGGATAACATCGACGCGTACACCAGCAAGAAGATCATCAAGTGGCATGGCCATTTCTCCAAATTTGTAGATAATTGTATGTGCTTGTTTTTCGTTTTTCATTTCTAACAATTACTACTATATTGAAAGTAGGCCGTAAATACATACATTTAATGCTTTCTGATTTATTTGAATGAGTTTTTTCTAACAATCTATCTAGACTAACACTTATCTTTGATGGCGTTGTCAATCTTTATATTCAAACCAATCCTATAATTCAATAAAAATAGAATATAGTAGATGTATGTATGAAAAGACATAAATACATATGTACATAGGTAATACTGTACAACTAAACATGCCGAGACACTAAATTGTTTTCAGTTTAGGCAGTGAGTCAATTAATTAAATGTGCGTTATTTTCTATTGCTTAAGTAAATAACGAAAATTGTGGTTGTGACGTGAATAATATGTATACAGGTGGCGGATTTTTTACGTTTGCCATTGTGATAACAATGCGACCTTCACTTGATTTTTAAGTGAATTAAGGGTATGGGGGCCGCTGAATAATCATCGGTGAGGTAGGCAGCAGCACGGTAAAACGCTCTGTCAACAGGGGAACCCCTCAGGGAGGAATCTTATCCCCTCTGCTGTGGTTACTAGTCGCTAACAACATCCTTACCAAATTCAACCGAAGGGGAATTAAAGTAGTGGCGTACGCGGGCGACATAGTGCGTATGGTTTCAGGAATGTTTCCAACCACAATAAGTGGGATTATGGAAGGATCTCTGGTATTACTCAGCTGAAATAATATTAAAGTTTTACTCTCCGCTGTACAAGTTAAAATGTGATATTTTTGTGGCCATTTCAAAACATCAATAACCATAAATAAAATAGAACGCAAGCAATTCCATCGAAAAAAACGTTAAATTCCTCGCATAAATGTAAGCTTAATAGCGGTAATAAATGTAAACAAAGAAATTTATTTGATCGAAACAGAGTTCGTACTAAAAACTTAACTTAACATATAAGGTTCACATTTGTGCTATTTATGTATCTGCCCATGGCTGAATATAATTGGTGCATACACCCTTTTTAGCAGTTTGGCTGAGCTCCTTCTCCTATTTGTGGCGTGCGTCTTAAAGTTGTTCCACAAATGGAGGGACCTATAGTTTCAAGCCGACTCCGAACGGCAGATATTTTTATGAGGAGCTTTTTTCATGACAGAAATACACTCGGAGGTTTGCCATTGCCTACCGAGGGGCGACCGCTATTAGAAAAATGTTTTTCTTAATTTTGATGTTTCACTGAGATGCGAACCAACGTTCTCTCTGTGAACTCCGAATGGTAATCACGCCCCAACCCTTTCGACTACGGCGGCCGCCAATTAGAAATAACTAATTTCTGGTTTCCTTACAGATCGATAAAAGTGCGCTATTTCAATGTCCAGTGCAAAATGTGCTAAATTCCGAGTTTTCGAACTTCTTATAATTGCAGATATTTAATTGTTATTTATTTAACTGTTTTTTTGATAGTACTGAAATATAAAAATAAATTTGTGCAAAAATAACAGCTTCACTAGGTCATCCAGTAAAAATAATCATAATGGTATGTTATTGTGAGGAAGTGCGCTTTTTCTCTGTCCATAGCTGTATGTTTACGTATGACAATATAGCCAGTTCTTGAGTTATAAATTTCCTATACTTAATTGCCACAATTCGTATTCTATGTATGATAGTTGGTTCAGAGTGTTCGAAGTTAATTCACATTCTTCATATTATGAAGGAGACGGCTCAAAACTGTTTGGGAAAAATAGAGATTCAGGTTATCCAATTAAACCTGTACATGAGTAGAATTTTTCAAATGATACATTACTGATTATTTGCATTTGTCATCGTGTTTTTAACAAAGTTTTTACCTTATCATTTTAACGCACGAGTATAATGTCAGTTTGATTTCGGTTGTCTCTTTGCCACCACTTCAGTAAAGTAACGCATAATAAGCTTTATCTGTATGTAAAATAAGGATAGACTGATAAATGCCTTGAGTGCGTCAGCTTTCACAGGTGGGCATATTTAACAATTTATTTGTGATAACAGAGTCATTAACAACTAATTACTCAAATTATAACTGCTGATAGTAAATTCTTGAGTGAATGCTTTTATATGAAAAATTAACTAAACATATAAATACATAGAAAGTATGTGCCTGAAGGGATTAATGGCGTATTTGTTTCCAACTCATACATAGATATACATACATATATAAGTGTAGCAGAGAGGGAAACGATTATAATCCCTTCGTATTTTATGTGGGCTAAAGTTAAGTTCCGGCCGCCGTAGCCGAATGGGTTGGTGCGTGATTACCATTCGGAATCTCGGTGAAACACCAAAATTAAGAAAAACATTTTTTTAATAGCGGTCGCCCCTCGGCAGGCAATGGCAAACCTCCGAGTGTATTTCTGCCATGAAAAAGCTCCTCATAAAAATATCTGCCGTTCGGAATCGGCTTGAAACTGTAGGTCCCTCCATTTGTGGAACAACATCAAGACGCACTCCACAAATAGGAGGAGGAGCTCGGCCAAACACCAAAAAAGGGTGTACGCGCCAATTATATATACAGGGCCCGCCATATATCGTTACGGACTTGAACTAGGTATTATTTGAAGAATAGTAACACTTAGCTGCCATCTGATTTGACAGAAAATTAGTTTTATTCTGCCGCTGAACGAAAATGGTTGTGTATACGCTCAAAGAACGCTGGGAAATATTGCGACATTACTTTGAAAATCATGGTAATGCTGCAGAATGTGTACGAAAATTACGTACGGCAATGGGAAGAAGAAAAACACCGAATGAAGCGTATGTGCGTTACTTTGCGAAAAAAGTAAGATAAACTGGGTTGCTTAGTGACAAACCAACGCGTGACCGACCAAAAACCATGCGTACACCCGAAAATATTGCTGTTGCTCAAAGACCAGTGTTAGGCCAACAAACCAGCAACAATTGATGCACTGAAGACCAACATACGCGATGTCATAGCTGAAATACATCCGCATACAATCGAAAATGTGTTGAAAAAATGGACCGATCGTATGGGATGGTGCATGGCTAGCCAAGGCAGCCATATGAAGGAAGTTGTGTTCCATCATTAACCGGAAGGATTGTACTTCAAAATAAAAAAACTGTTTGGAAAAATATTAAGTAGTTTCTTTTTTATAGCATTTTTAATTCCGTAAAGTTATATGGCGGACCGTTTATTAGGCCGGGTCGATTTGTGGGGAGGCGAAAAAATCGCCCATTGCTCTGTGAAGATCATATTCTAGGGATCAAAATAAGAAACTTTGCCGAAGGAACCATACCTCTAAAACGAATTCTGAGGTCCCCCAATTTGGGTAGAACTTTTTAGTTTCTTTTCTCATGTAAAGGCCAAAAATGGTGATATTTTGAAATGATTGTATGGGGAACTCCCCAGGGGAGTTCCAGGGGGTGTGCCACTGGCATGGGTGGATCGGCCGTCCAAAGTTAGTGGGGGTCGGTCATACATTTGGACTCGATTGGAGCACTCTAAATGGGTCAAAGTGGGATTTTTCGTTCGACCCAAATTGGGGGACATCAGAATTCGTTTTAGAGGTATGGTCCCTTCGGCAAAGTTTTTTATTTTGATCCCTAGAATACGATTTTCACAGAGCAATGAGCGATTTTTATATCAACCCGCCCTAATATATATATATATAAAGTTAAGGCACATTATGCGATTCAGAGAAAAAATATTTATTTTTATATTTCTCGTCCTAATACTCTTAACATATAGGTATTTATATAAATACTCTGGATTTGCTTAGTAAATAGTGATAATATGTGTAAACAGAGATTAATTTGCTTTGAAGTGTGAACAATTGGAGTACATAGTAAGTCATATTGTTTAACAAAAAATTTAAGTTGAAGTACTTTACCATTATACCCTGACAGTTGAGCTATTATTATTATTATTAGGCTATTGCACACTGAGCCAAAATAAATCTCTGGTGCTAAGCCTGCTGCGGTATCTAAAGGATGGTTAAGTTTCAAGGGCCGGGTTAATTTTGAATAAAATACAATTTTTTTAGGAAATTATTGTAATTTCTCTTTATTATGATAGTATTGATATGGCTCAATTACGTATGGAATAAAATATCGGCCAAATGGCCGCCGCGACCTCGTCGGCACTCCTCCATCTGATGGTCCAAATTTTCGATGACGCTGAGGCATAATTGAGGTTCTATGCCGTTAATGTGCCGAATTATCTCATCCTTTAGCTCTTGAATTGTTGCTGGCTTATCGACGTACACCTTTTCTTTCAAATAACCCCAAAGAAAGAAGTCCAACGGTGCCGTTGACGTTTAGGTGTGGTTCATATTCAACATCGGCCCTTGAAATTTAACCATCCTTTGTATTTTAGGTTTATTCTGAAGTTTATTGTTCCATAGTTTATATGGAGACACGGCAGTACCACCAATGTGCGGCAGCCGTTTTCTGCCAATTGCAGGACATTTACAAGGAATGCTGACCGATAGAATTTCGCCAATGTTCAACGAACTTCTTCTCCTCCCACCTCCTGATTTGATTTGGCCCTTTGTAAGTCCTGAAGGCAAGGGAATATCCCATCAGGCCAAGGAAATATACTAAGACCAAAGGGTGCCCAGAAATGTCTGACAGATCTAAATGATTTTAGCACAGTCTTCAAGGTCGCTTTGGAAGAATCGGGAGTACTATAAAAAAAACAATGCCGAAAATATGATATAAAAGGTTTCATTTGCATGAAATGAAATAAGCTTATTTTGTTTCTACAAAACTCTTAAAAGATGCGAATCTAAGAAGGCGAAATAATATCAATGGTCAAGGCGTAAATTGTTTGAAGATATGAGATAATCACATTAAGAAATGATTACATTACATTATAAATTTAAATTTACACAACTTTCACGGCTCATATGACTAAGTACTGTTGGAGTAGATAGTCGCAGCTCAGACGACGTCGGCGAACTTCCAAAGTTTTTCTGACCAATAACAGTATCACTGGCATTTGTACAGGGTAATATTTTAATAATGCCAATTGTGATCACCTCTTCGAGAGATAACACGGTCCGGAAACGTTTCCCGTAAAAGATCAATGGTTTCGTTTCTTGTGTGGCACGTAGCGCCGTCTTGTTGAAAATAAACGTTGTCCAGATCAATACCATCCAATTCCGGCCATAAAAAATCGTTAATCATCTCTCGATAACGATAGATATCACCTGTTATTGGAAAACCCTTTATTTGGTGCTTAGTAATTTGCCTCACGGCGTGCCCCTTTTTTGTGTGTTTTAAATAATGTAAATGTGTTGATTTCACACGCCTGTTTATCATTTCTCGAACTTGTATGCAGCTATCGATTGTTTCCTATTGTTTAATAACCAGTTTAATGATCGATTTCGTGAACCGAATCGGGATTTTCTAAATCCAATTGTCATACTAACAAATGCTTCGATTCTCAAGAATTTATTTATTATTTACGACCAACAGGCGTACTCCATCAGATTTCCAATAAAATTAAAATTATTAACAGCTGTTTTATGGAAAACTATCCCACTCAATTGAAAAACAACAGAATAAGAAAGCGTGCACTCTCACACGGATATATATGTATGTAGATGCGTATATACAAATATATACTTACATACATATGTATATGCAGTGTAGTACAAAACCTAATAAACTTTTTCTGATGAGGCATGAATGCATTTTGTTCTAAACAACTGAACACTTATATTTGTATGGAAGTACATATAGCTCCGTAGAATGTTTAAGGTTACTTCTTCACTCTCTTTATATGTATATACATATATATTTCCCATGATTCCTAGGGAGCTTGCCAGCCTGAAAGCAAAGCCGGCATCCTCGGAATTAGGCTCGCATGTAGAAGGCCAATCCCCTACTCATCTTAAAATTCACAGATCACCCATCTTAGAATTCAGTAGATTAATGAAGTCAATGCAAACAAAACAAACAAAAAAATTTGAAGCTTCTCCCGTCTAGCCTGGGGGTAACCACGAATAGTCGTTTTTTTTTTTGTCATTTTAAAAATCCTTTAGACCTCTCATGCAAAAAAAAAAAATACTACCTATAGGTTTGCCACATATGTATGTACATTTATATAAGTATACTAGCTGTACTCGGCGCGCGTTGCTACGCCAACAACTAAAATAAATTTAAGAAAAATAACTTTAAAGAAAAATTAGTAGACAAATATTCAATTCATTCTAAACCATTTTATTGCATTTGTTTATTTCGAAAAAATTGTTACATTACAAAGTTTAGTTTCAATTCGATGTTTATTGAAGTGCTGTGAGATACACAATATTTCTGGTTTTTGCATCTGCTGCGTAGACGAATAAATCAGAAGGTTTTCCGACACGTGAGCAAGCCACATAGAGCTGTCCATGTGAGAAGCATAGATTCTCCTAATTTAATCCACACACTTGTAACGATTGTCCTTGTGCTTTGTTAATAGTCATTGCGAAAGCGAGTCGAACCGGGAACTGTAAACGCTTGAATTCGAATGGCATATCTGTCGGGATCATTGGGATACGTGGCAACAGTACGTCTTCACCTTTGAATTCAAGAATTCAGTTGGATAGTTGACAACCTCGTCTTGATTCTCCACAGTATCGGTAGACTTATATGTTGTCGTTTCACTGGGTATTCCATGCTGAATGGTGAAGTTTATGGTATTGACATCGATGTTTTTGGCTGCTAATATAGCACGCGTACTGAGCCGCTGATGGTTTTTGTAGTTTTGTGCAATGTTTGGAAAAACTTTTTACACCAATTCGTCGGTGCTTTCTGTGATCTTACAGAAGTTTGCTGGCAGGGTGATATATTGTGTAGATTCATCAATTTCGCCCATTTCCAATATCCAATAATTGTTCTGCAAAATTTCCAGCCGATGCATCCCGTTGTAGTTGTACACGCATGTTAGTTTTCAAAGCCAATTTCTGTAAATGACGCCATAGAACTGATGATTTAAGACATGCACTAAGTTCATCAGCGGGTGTTGAACGTGGTATAATGGGCAGTGTTTCTCGAAAATCACCAGACAATAAAATGAGTGCGCCACCGAAGATCTGTCTGTTTCCTCTCAAATCTCGCAGCGTACGATCAAGCGCTTCCAATGCTTTCTTGTGAGACATTGTACATTCGTCCCATATGATAATTTGACACGTTTGGGCTACTTTTCCCATTCCAGAGTTTTTGCTGATGTTGGTGCCTCAGTGTTTTGCAAATTCAACGGCAGTTTCAATGCAGAATGCGCTGTTCGGCCACCATCCAAAAGAGTTGCCGCAATTCCAGATGATGCAATAGCCAGTGCAATATTATTTTGTGATCGTATGGTTGCCGGTATGGTACCACCGGGCGCATCTATGAAAAACAGTCCACCGCTTTGTTCTGTGATTGCATGCAATGCGTTGTTCTGGAATCAACTGCGGAAGATTTGTTCTAAGGAGTGTCCCCAGTTCGTCAGAATCATAGTGTGGTTCTCGTTGCAAATCACGATCGAAAAGGTTGTTTGCAGGTCGGTTTGAAGCAGGCATTCCCAGTTGCACCAGTGGCTTGTTCGCGATTGTCAAACATACTATGTCTTCAATCAAATTCTTCATATTCGTTTCCTCTGTGTAAAAATACATGGTCATACTGATTTTAATGACAACGGAAGAAGTTGCTACTCTGCAACGCTACGTGATGGCGAGTGGCATCAATAAGCATATTCTGCAAATCTTCTCCGTGGAAAAATACATATACCTATATACCAGTTATTATAATAATCGGTCCAGTATTTTTTGAGTTCATCGATGGCATACAGACAAACATTCAAGAAAGATGTAGTGGGTGTCTTGATGTTTTTCCTAAAAACACTAACTCATTTTCTCTTTTTCATAAAGGTGATAATTAGTTCTTATTATAACATAAAATTAAAGGCATAATCGCAATATAATAAATATCTTAATTTAGTCAATAAGAAAGAGAAAATAATTATTTCCAGCGCTAAAAATGAGGCGAAGAGACGCACAGATTTAAAAACCAATTTTTGGTTTTTGCAATTTTGGTAAACTGTGGATGCTTCTACAGGGTGGGCCATATAGCGTTTCCTTTTTGAACCACCTATTTTTTTGAGAATGGTAACACAAATGACATGTCAAATGTGTTTATAATTTACTTAAAGGTTTGACATTTACGAAATGGGACGCTATACGCTTGAACAAAATTGGGAAATATTGAAAACCTATTACCAAAGTGGTTTTACCGAAAAATCATCTTTTCTGATGAAGCTCATTTTCACATCGGTGGCTACGTCAATAAGCAAAATTGTCGGATTTGGTGCTCAGAAAATCCACACTTTACTGTAGAGAAGCAAATGCATCCACAACGAGTCATTGTTTGGTGCGGTTTTTGGTCTGGCGGCATCATCGCGCCAATTTTTTTCGAAAATGAGCGAGGAGCCGCGATTACAGTAAATGGCGAGCGTTACCGTGACATGCTCAACGAGTTGTTTCCAAAAATTGAAGAGGATGACATGGACGACATTCGAATTCAATCAGGCCGATGCAATTCCGTCGCACTGCCAAAGTTGGCCGACACTCCGAGTTGTCGATTTAACGTCCGTCGGACTATTTTTTATGGGGAGCCATTAAGGACAAATGCTATGCGAACCATCCAGAGACGATTGATGCATTAAAACACGAAATCGAAGTTGCCATTCATGAAATTGGAGCCCAAACAATCGAAAATGTGCTTAAAAATTGGGTTGATCGAATGGCCTACTGTAAAGCCAGTTGGGGCAGTCATTTGAACGATATTATTTTTCATTCATAAATGACAATGTTCAATCTTCAAAATAAAAAAAAAAGTTTGAAAAATTTTGATTAGTTTTTTTTTTATAGCCGATTCAAAAACAAATTTTACATGGCCCACGCTATACATAATAAAATTTGGGTGCTCTACTCAAATTAACTCATAGGAAACTGTTCAAGTGTTTTAATTTTGTTTACCATTTGTTTTTGCAGATGCTCTTAAAAAGTTATCGAGAAATTATGGAAAATTCAATGCTTGAGGAGGATCCAAATGGCAATTCTGCGCTCAAACAGTTATTCACCTCGGAAAAGAAATCGCCCCGATGGGGTCCGCAACATAAGGGTGCACAAGAGCTTGCCAAATTGTATGGCCCAGGTATTTAAAGAAATCACCTTAATTTACTTCGAAGTTTGAGCTAAATTTTTCTATATTTCTTCATAAAATAATTTGTCTAATACAGGAAAACGTTTACAAGAGATAATCTGCGTTTATTCATGTATTGCGCTAATGTTTATAGACCTGTTACTGATCCTAAAGCATATACATTTCGAAAGACTGAGTGTGGCTTGTGTGTCGGCATTGTGCGGTATTATAACTGCCGATTTTGGATCTGGGCTAGTACATTGGGCAGCAGACACTTGGGGTAGCGTGGATTTACCTGTTATTGGAAAGGTTTGCTATGAATTATAATTACTTAAATACGTATTAAGATTAATATCGACTATGTAAAGTACGTGTTAATTTTATTTTCTGTTCTGGCAGAACTTTTTGCGGCCTTTTCGTGAACATCATCTAGATCCAACGTCCATAACACGACATGATTTCATTGAAACCAATGGTGACAACTTCATGGTCAGCATACCCATATTGGGCTTTTTAGCATACAGCTTTAACACAAAATCACATCAGGACATTCAACAAGACTTTGGCTGGATATCATATTTATTTTTGTGTTCAATATTCGTTGCCATGACGAATCAGGTGAGTTGTCTATCTGTTTGGGCTTTTCATACTATTCACTACAACTTCCAACTTTGTCGGAGGCTCATTGACATCAGCAAACGTTGCCTATAATTAAAATATTTTTTAATTGGAGTATGCGCCTAGCAATTTTAAACTTCCGGACATGTGCATTTACGGAAGAAAATTCTCAACATTATCAACAGCGAATTTTATCTTTCCCTTATTGACGTGACTACCATTTGGAATTCAGAGAGAACGAAGGTTCGAATTTCGGTGAAAAGTTTTTTCTAAAAGCGGTCGCCCCTCGGCAGGCAATGGCAAACCTCCGAGTATATTTCTGCCATGAAAAAGCTCCTCATAAAAATATCTGCTGTTCGGACTCGGCTTGAAACTGCAGGTCCAACAACATCAAGGCGTGGGTGAGGTTGGCGGATGTATAAATGGAAGCATGTAAAGGGAGGTTCCCACCACATAGAAGATCCCCGTAGTTATTTACAACTGCGAAGGCGGTGTTGTTGTCGGATTTGGTACCGTCAGTAAAGAGCGAGTTGCAGTCGGCTAATTCTTTGGTGTTAATTAGTTGGAGGAAGAGTTTGGAAAAAGCATTATTGCTGGTGATAGTAGTCGTGCAGTTCGGTGTTTATTGTGGTCGGTTTTAGCGGCCATGGTGCTAGGGGGACCATATGTGTAATGTATATATGTGTATATATGGGGCAATCTGATGTTTCTTATAAAAGGAAGTTTTATATTGCCTCTGAACGGCAGATGGTTTCTATCAATGATAAGATGGTATGAAATTCTCTCATTATTGTGGTGAGGGATGCGAGGGACTAGTTTAATAACTAAACCAAATCAGTCCATATCGACGAACAGTGGGTATAATTGAGTTCCCACTAGTTGCATACGAAAAAGATATAGCGCGTATCATATCGAAAAATCTAACTAAAATGAGTGCCTATGGCTGCTCTTCTTACTAGAGCGAAATTTTAATTTACAATTCCTTATGTTCTTAAATTGGTTCATTCTAAAGTGGAATATGCTTATTTCATCTGAAGAACTCATCATGCCTGCCATATAACTCGAATTAAACGTATTCAAAAAGTTTTCATTGGCTTTGCTCTACGTTCCCTGCGTTTTCATGACCCCATACCCTAATATTATTCTATATATCAAAATATATATCCAAATATCTGCAGTCACGGCGATCTATAGTATTCTGTCTTTAACTGTCGTGTCTCCATTCTGAATCAAATCTATTTTAATACCCCATCTAGAGCGTTTCGTAGTTTAGATTTTTATGACTGATTGACTCTAGAAGAGCTCTGTATGCAAAGAATGCACCCGTCATGAGAGCTCTGATCAAATTCAATGTTTGTTCCAAATCTTTTAGGATTGACTTTGCTTTTTCTAAACACTAATGAAACTTCTTAATTATAGTCATCATTAATTCCTTTGGTATGTTTTGTTATATTTTCGTCTTGCGAATTAAGATTATTATTATATTTTTAGTTAAAACATCTGTATTAGGTTGTAAGGCATCTTGGTTTTGTTGACTAATTTTTACTTCAGTAAATAAACAAATATATAAATAGTTGTGACTCGAAAACTGTTATCAAAAATGCTCATCTGAGAGCGTTCACGGATCGCACGAGTTGCAATGGCACAACACGAAATACAAGCAATAAATATTTGCAATACTTACAAATCTATATTTCCTTACAACCAGGTGTAGGAAGACAAATTCGAACGTGCCAGCTGTTTATTGCTATTTCTTGTAAGGTTACTATAATTGGGGTGCTCATATACTCGTAGCGTATAAGCTGCATGTCCATGATACTTACTGCACCCAGTGTCGCGTGTATGGCAGGAAATATAATTTTATTATCTTTATCGTTCTTATCGAAAAGTTTCGAGGCGATGAGAAACAAGATATTTTGCGATATTTTCATTCTTCAGCTGCTTCGAAGCGTACCATACCGTAAAAGAATATAAAATTTAAAATATCTTTTTATTTTACTACTGTAAATATATTTTAAAAAAGTTTCACTAAAATATTTTTTACCCCTATACTTTTATAAAAGTATGAAAAATACCTAGGGCCTGGTGGGAAGTAAATTGAAAATACTTCCGGATCGTTAAGAGTTAGTATAGCGTTATGCCATTTCTTCTTATTTTGCAATTCTGTTTTTATGAGAATATTTTTTATGGAAGAAATGCGCTCGGTGATTCGTAATTATCTGCAGAGAGGTGACCGCTATTAGAAATCACTTTTGCCTGGCTAATTCCGCTTCGAAAGGTGTATTCCCTGTGTTGTTGTTGTAGCTGTAATACAAGCCCTGTCAGTGTAGGATATATTAGCGGTCGGTTTCGTCTAGCTCATCTAAAGGTAGACTCAGGAAACATGCTGTTTCGACAGGTTGGGTCTAGAGGGAGTGGGGTGTTAGATGAGCAGGGTTTAAGGGTATTTCAGTCGTCAATCCTAGCTGCTTTAACATAGACCATTTATTTCCTACAAAAAGTAATTCTACTTACATGGTCATACTGCCAATTAACAAGTCTAGGTTTTGAGAAGATTTTGCCTCCAAGAGCTCGTTTCATTAAAATAATGGTTATGCATGCTGAATGGCATATTCTTCTTCTTAATTGGGGCGATAACCGCTTACGCGACTTTGGCCGAGTTTAACAAAGCGCGCCAGTCGTTTCTTTCTCGTGCTAACCGGCGCCAATTGGACACACCAAGTGAAGCCAAGACCTTCTCCACCTGATCTTTCCAACGCAGAGGAGGCCTTCCTCTTCCTCTACTACCACCAGCTGGTACCGCATCGAATACTTTCAAAGCCGGAGCGTTTGTATCCATTCGGACGACATGACCCAGCCAACGTAGCCGCTGGATCTTTATTCGCTGCGCTATGTCTATGTCGTCGTAAAGCTCATACAGCTCATCGTTCCATCGTCTGCGATATTCGCCGTTGCCAACGTGCAAAGGTCCAAAAATGGCATATTACACCATTTTATTAAAGCCTTTTGGGTAATGGTACTTACGTGGTACAGTTCAATGATGCCTCCAGCATGCAAAAAAAAACCCCAAAAATAAATTTTTGCTGCATGTAAAAGGGCCTCGTGAAGATAGTTTCTACGCCAAATACAGTAATTTGTTATTCACATACCCATAAAGACTGAAATCAGTGTCAACGCTGACTTCTCCATAAAAACTCAGTTCAACTCCGTGTTGCCGTTTAGGTTATTTTTAAACAAGTTAGTTATTAATTTTTCTTCAGAAGAATTTTTCTTTATTTTACTATTATATTTCTAAAATGGTGACTTTTTGATGACACTTGATTAAAATGCATATATGAAATTGTTTCACTATATTATGAAATTGTTTCACTACATTATGAAATTAGGCTTTTCCATTTCACATTTTGTACTATGAATTGTATCCTATCTATTGGCAGCATTGCAAATCTTGTATCCAAATGAAGGCCAATTACTTAGTTTGGAAGCTTACTTTGAGAGGATTCTAGGGTCGCAAAAATGTTTGTTCTTGACGAGTCCAAAAAACAACCAAAATCAGGTTTTCTTCACAACTCTTTTATTAATTACTTGGTTCCAAAGTCTGATCATGGTTGAAATTTTTAAATACAAGGTGGCGTTATTCATCATTTGCTTTAGAATAACTTGTTTACTGAAGACAAAACAAAATGATTTTGAGTGATGGAAATCTTTATTTTGATATTTATGCGCTTCTTTGCTTGTCTGTTTGTGTATTATATATGTACAGATATATGTATATATGTATAATTGGCGCGTACACCCGTTTTGGGTGTTTGGCCGAGCTCCTCTTTCATTTATGGCGTGCGCCTTGATGTTGTTCCACAAATAGATGGATCTACGGTTTCAAGCCGACTCTGAACGGCAGATATTTTTTATGAGGAGCTTTTTCATGGCAATAATACAATCGGAGGTTTGCCATTGCCTGCCGAGGGGTGACCGCTATTAGAAAAATGTTTTTCTTAATTTTGGTGTTTCACCGAGACTCAAACCTACGTTCTCTCTGTGAATTCGGAATCTTAGTCACGCACAAATCCATTCGACTACGGCGGCTGTTTGTGTATTGCAACTGTCTAATTCACAAGTTTCAAATGTGATTGACGTACAACACCATTTGAAAAAATTATAAATCTTCTGATAGGGTGATTATGTACTAAATAATTGTGTACATTGTGACAACTACAAAGACTTATTAAAATGTTTAATTTTACGAGGGGCAGTTTTCTTTAATGGGGTAGAAGTTGAGTAAATTGTATAGGGTTAAGTAATCATGTTTATTTTTTGTTGAAAATATTTGAGTATCTATATGAAAAGTATCATTTTTTGGTAATATGACGCAGGACAAACGGATAGACCCCAATTTCCATGAAGGAGTTATACATATGTATATATAATATAATTTCCTATGGTTGCGCAAGGGAGTAAATCGCCACAAGTTATAGAACTTTTAAAATCCTATAGACACTCTCATGGACATTTAACACACACTTATTTAAAAAAAAATGATCAAACGCAGCATACGAATTGATAAGAGCACTTTATTTGCTATTTGCGTCATGTCTGTTTTTGTTTTTAATTCATACACATTTGCACACACAAAAGCATTGCCTAGGGCGCGCTTACTCATAAGAGCGGACTTTTCTCTTTGCTGTCATTGCATTTTTATTTCATAATTTATATACCCTTGCTTCACAACGCACAGCACAAATACAGCGCGAACTTCAACATTCGTTCCTACCAAAAATTTTACAAAAATATGCTCAAATGAACTAACAAATAAAAACATTAACGGTCTCTTTTGCGTTTGTTTTTTTTTGGTCATGATTTTGCAGTAAATAAAATTCTAATTAAATACTCGTATAAAGAGAGCATGAATTCTATTGTATATATTTCTTACTCTTCGATCTTCTATTGTTAACGTGCGCATGAAAGAGAATTTTCTCCGTTTGCTTCGATTTTTTTAATGCATTAACAATAATAGCGTTTCTCTTTATGCGCCAGATTTTTTTCGCTATAGTTATTTGAAAATATACAGTCAAACCTAAGGAAAGCGAAAAAATCCAAGGGAAAACTACTTATTTTCCTATTACATGCAGCCCAAATAATGAATGCCAAATTCTGCAAAGCATTACTATATTCTGGATAAATACAATGATTGAGTTTGTTACCACCGCATCAGATTATTCTTCTCCCCGACGGTAATTGCCCCAAATCTTTGCAAATTTATTTTGTTTCGGTGGCCGATCAACTCTCGCCGCGACTATGAATGATACCTAACCTAAGAACTTATCGAAATAATTAAGGAAGTGTTGAGCAATTAGATTCGATATATTGCGAGTTTCAGGTGCAATTTAGAAAACAACTGATATATGAAGTGATTAGGAATAAATCCAGAAAAACAGATAGATACTGTTCACATATGGAAGATTAGCTGTAAAATTAACAATCAGCTGTCCGGACTGTATTGAAAGGCTTTTATTAATCGAAATTGGTTTGGTGGAATATTTTATTGTTTTTGGTTTGTTTAATTATCAATTTTTTTTCAAGGTTTGGTATTTTTTCTTATGCACTCCCGGCGACACAAGTTCAACTTCCAGTTTATTCCAGAACCAGAAGCATTTTTTACGGATGTGGGCTACACGCTACACGTAGAGATCGAATTGTTCAGTAGGACAAATGTTTACGTGGAAATCTGTATTGGCAGATATACTATTCGCCAAAAAACAGTACCCTTATGCAATGGCGATATTTCAAATCATTCACATTTTTCTAAACATTGACTTCTACCTATAGATTTTACAATTGAAATTCAGGAATAATAAATTGCGCATTAAAATGTTAAAGAATTTTCCTAATCATCTAATTGATAAATAAAAAAATGTTTGATGTTTTTTAGACAAAATTTTTGTTCATAATACTAAAATGCGTATATTAAGCTACATATATTGTCTACAATATTTATTAAAATCCGTTCGACACTGTCCTGGTTTTCCACATGGCGTGACTATGTTTTTTTTAATTTTTTTCAAAAAATCTAGATTTTTTTTAATATAAAAATTCAATTTTCCAAATAAAAAAAAAATCGAAAAACTACTTGCATTTTGCTGATTTATTGACGTATTTTTACTAATTCGGTTCTCTTAAAGAGTCTTCTGACGGTGTTGGGTGTTTTCTTCCATTTTAAAAAAATGTGGATTAGGCGTTAAATGCGGAAAATGTACAAAAACTCTACCAAAAACAATTCTCAAGAAACACTATGGTTTTTGACTTACTTGAAACCAAAATTCAATGATCTATAAAACTGTATATCCGAAATTTTTCTAAAAATTCTGAGTAAATAGATTGAAATTTTGATGAAAATTTGCTGAATTTTCCCAAAATATATGCAAAGTTCGAAATTTTGCTTTATATGAACAATTGAAAATAAAAACTAAATAAATAAATAGTCAAAACTTATCAATATATGGGACACACTTTCTTTTGGCATTGACTGAATATATAATTGACGCTTACATCCTTTTTGCGTGTTTGGCCTAGCTCCTCCTCCTATTTGTGGCAAGCTTTTTCATACACTTAGGGGTTTGCTATTGTCTGCCGAGGAGCGACTGCTATTAGAATACACATCTGAATGGTAGTCACGCACCAACACATTCGACTACGGCGACCGTGTGCGGTCCACAGATATCCATCAAAATTTGCTTCTAATATCTTTGCATAGTGTAGTTATGTTTTTTTGCTTAAATATTTATATGGATACCTATGTATGCATTAATATATTTATTTTTTTATTTTCAATTATTAGTAATCTCCTACTACAGAACTTTAATATTTCCTTTTCTCTGCAGATTCACAAATGGTCACATACTTATTGGGGCCTGCCGAGATGGGTACTTTTCTTGCAAAACTATCACATAGTATTGCCGCGAAAACATCACCGCATTCATCATGTCGCACCTCATGAAACATATTTCTGCATTACCACAGGCTGGTTGAATTGGCCATTGGAAAAAATTAGGCATGTAGTCACATACAATACTTCTTAATTATATATACATACATTACATATATATATATTAGTATACACATAAATGATTTTGGCACATATACAATCATGTTTATATTTGGAATTTTTCTAGATTCTGGCCTGCGTTAGAAGCTATTATTGAATATTCAACTGGTTGCAAGGCACGTGATGATGACCTCAAGTGGGCCAAAAAAATGACATAACTGTGTTTGCGAGCAACGAAAATTCATATGTTCATCCTGTAGACTTTCAAGAATACATACAAACACATGCACTTGAGCAAATACGTATGCATGCGCATGTATGTATTGTATAATATACATCCACACGTACACACGTATAACACCAGCATTGGTATTGTGAGAACTTCTTCAATCACACACAAAAATTTATTGAAATCTTATGAGCATTTTTTATTACGCTGAATGTACAAATGCTGAATATACAAATCGCATTAGTTTGCCTGTACTAATTAGAACTTTTTAAGATATTTCAAACTCATCCTTGCGTGCGTATAATTACATAAGATAGGCACACACACATGCAGACATACATACATATTGAACGAAAAAAAATGAAACAAAAAACAAAGACAATTAACATCAAATATCACAAGCAATTAATTTAAGTGAACACTATAAGTGAATTAGGAGGCTTTTTTTATAAATATACACCACATAGCGCATAATTAGGTGAAAATATCATTTTTACAATATAATTAGAATACTACTTTTTAAGCTGCTTAAAAACTATTTGTCAATTGTTTATAAAATACCAAAGTAATTTCGAGATCAATAATAGTCAAATAGCCAGTGATCACTCATACATATATTTACTAGAGCTAATCACATAAATACTTATTTTTTCGGCTCAACACTGTACCATGAATCACAAGAGTAAATCATCTTTGTGGATATTTGACAAGCAAAAAAAAAAACTTTTCTCAAAATCAGCAATCAGAAGAGCGAAAAACACATTAAATTCGAAACAAACATTTTGGTAGGTATATAAGGAAATGTTAAGAAGTAACCTTATGAAGAAATATTATTGATTCTCGACCAGTTTCCTTACTCTGATGGCCGGTTTTTAGACAATTAAAAAAATATATAAATAAATATGTTAGTCGTTTAATATTTTGTCCACAATAACTTGGCAATAAATTAACTCATTTCATATTAGATGATCTTTTAAGTTGTCACAACTGCAGCTAAACCTTTTTGTGTCAAATATCTCTTAACAAATTTACGTCAATGAATTTTTAATATGCAGTTTAGTTCCTTGCGCTTGCTATCCGAGTGTATTTCAGCCATGAAAAAGCTCTTCTTGTGCCATTCGAAGTTTGCTTAAAAATGTAGGTCTCCCCATTTGGGAAACAGCACCAATACTCACACCACAAATGGGTGGAGCAGCTCGGCCGAACACCCAAAAAGGGGGTAGGCGCCAATGTAGACAGGTTTCCGTTTATTATGGGTGAACATTGGTAGGATTTCAATAGAAACGCAATTTTCTTTTTAATACGCTTTTGTCGGTAAATCAATACAGAATATACAAGCTGGCGCAAAACTAATCACCCAATTTGGTTTCTGAACAACTTTTTTACTAAATAAAAAAAAATGATTTTGAGTTATGGAAATCTTTATTTTGCCCTTTACGTGCTCCATTGCTTGACTTTTGTATACTGCAACTGTTTAATTCACAAGCGTCAAATATGATTCACGTATGACGCCATTTGCAAAAATTATAAATCTCCCGGTAGGGTGATTTATTTGTGCGCCACCTTGTACAGTGCACTCTCTCCTAACGAGCACATATCTTAAGCGGACACCTCTCATAAGCGGACACTTTTTTCAGTACATACCACAAATCCTTAAGAGTTTTCAAATTTTTTTTTTCTTGAGCGGACAACCCTCCCATAGCATATTATATTACTAACTTTTTTTACACTTTTCCCATGAGCGAACACCTCCCGTAAGCGAACAAGTCTTTCAGTCCCTCAGGTGGCCGCTTAAGAGAGAGAGTCCACTGTATTCGCCTCAAGATCAATATAAAACTCCAGTGACTACACTTAGTACAGAAGTGTGTAAGTGTAATTTTATATTTAAATTTTTCTTTAAGCTCTAGTAATCAACCGCTCAGGGTTACAAACACAAATGCTTGGGAACTCGGCAAAGTATGGAAGTTTCATGAAAGTTTAAAAGGTACATAAGCAAAATTCCTGTGTCATACCAAATCGGACTTTAAATACTATTTATATAAATATCTCGACCCCAGCGTCGTCTAGTAGATCTAAACAATCTCATTCATAAACATTCCCAAATATGCTCCGATCAAGTCAAAAAAGTAAAAGATACTGGAATATATAAACTAGAAACGAATAGACTAGTAAATAACCTTCCACATTTACATAGTACGAGCATAGGAAGACAAGGTCTTTTGATAGAAAGGTCTTAATAGAAAACTGATCGTAGCCGGGCGTGGTTTTTCGTGATATCCTAACTGGAAGTCTTGTTTATTTCACAGTAAACCTCTAAATGCCTTTTTGACATGAAAATGATCTTCTAAAAACAAACTGCCTTTCGAAGGCGGCAGGAAGAACAACTTGAACAAAAATCGCAATTTGCAAAACTTCTACGCTCATATTAATTTTAACAATTTGGTTAAGACTACTCGTGTGACTACTGATTTCATGTTTTTCATATATAACATGCACTTACAATAATTACTTAAATACCTCATACAACTAAATTTTTAGTACGAATTTTAACAACAAAACAGTTTTGAGGTTAGGCGTCAGGCTAGATAGGGTAGTAATGACATAGATGACTTGTGCTCTAAAGTGAACTATTATCTAGCCAGCCTTTTTTGCTTTTGCACTGTAAGGAATCTTCAGCTTTCGCTCACTAAATCCACGGTGACCCTCTTTACCACCACCTGGACGAAGGAGGTCAAACTGCAGTTAAAAGTGAAAGTTGACGAGACACTAATTCTCTTTCTTGGCGCACACAACCGCAATTTCCACTACGGTCCAATACCGCAACAAGGTCATCAAATCGCTACCGGCAGCACTTGGCGCAAATATAAAAAAATATTGCTGGCGACATTTAAAGCAATTGGTCGGTTAGACGGTACTGAATTACCCTGCGCCTATCTTGTCGCCTAGCACAGCGACATCTATATAACGAGACTTTCATGCCCCCAGTTAAGGAGTACAGTAAGATGCTACCGCAGGAATCACCCCTGCAAACACTTGCTAGAGGCTAGGCTACCTCCCAGGGGAACCAGGAGACATCTATTCAACCATACTGACGAGATCCAAGATCAAACACGACTACTATACAACTACTGGATCAGTCATTTTATAGACAGAAATTAAACGACATTCATTGCGAGTCTCTTACCACCTTCCTAAAATCCCGTTCCCGAATGCAGCCATCGGAGTTTCAGCATCACTCCCCCTAGATGAATAGCTTCAGTTGCCTCGTGGGACTTCCAAACCTTTGGCTCAATTCTCACCTATGCACATGCGCTCTTAAACCATGCCACCTCATGAACCTATCATAAAAGATTTCTTCCAGACAAATTACACAGTCCTGCGAGATACAGTTTCTAAAACGGCTATGGGTATTTCTTGAAGGTTTTTTTGTGCTGAAAACGAATATGGCCTTGAAAATGCTCCAGCACGTCAGGATTTTTGGCAATTTGAGGCTAAATAGTCAAAAAATGCAGATTTTGCATTTAAAAAATTTTTTTTCGAGCAAGGTAAAGTTTTTTTTTAATTTTCCACAACGGCATCGCAAAGTACTACTCTTCAGCTTTAAAATCCATTTTGAAAAATATTTTTGCGATTAATATAAAAAAAGTTATACTATTTTGAATTCGCCCTTTACAGGGGCGTTAGAGAGTTAGAAAGGTTGAATATGCATATCTAAAAGTCTCCAATTCAAAATAGTTCCATTTTTGGCATCAAGTAGTGAGAGCATCAAGAATCACCACAAATTGGAGGAGTAGTTCGGCTAAACTATCTACAATAGATATGCTCCAATTATAAAGGGTGGTTAAGTTTCAAGGGCCGGTGTTGATTTTGAATAAAATACATTTTTTTTAGGAAATTATTGTTATTTCTCTTTATTATGATAATATTCGTATGGCTCAATTACGTATAGAACAAAATATTGGCTAAATGGCCGCCGCGGCCTCGGCGGCACACCTCCATCCGATGGCCCAAATTTTCGATGACGCTGAGGCATAATTGAGGTTCTATGCCGTTAATGTGCCGAATTATCTCATCCTTTAGCTCTTGAATTGTTGCTGGCTTATCGACGTACATCTTTTCTTTCAAATAACCACAAAGAAAGAAGTCCAACGGTGTCGTTGACGTTTAGGTGTGGTTCACATTCAACATCGGCCCTTGAAATTTAACCACCCTTTATTTACACATTTATAGTCATAATCGCTTACTAAGCCTGAGTTAGAAAAATAATAGTTAATTAATAATAATTGTAATTAAATTTTAAAAGCTCTGGTTCTATTTCCTAGTCAACGATTTTTTTATTTTTCGATTTTTTTTTCCTTCTCGTATTATATTACAAGCATATTCCGGACAGATTTAAGAGCCCTATCATAAATAGTATGCCGGAATGAAAATGCTAATGCAATTCTTAACTAAACGACATAAGAATATAATTATTAGATTTCATTCCATGATAGCAGAAAATTCGTTGTTTAAAACCATCATCAAAGGTTGAGAAGCCCTACCTGAAACTTTTTTTCTCTTGAAACTTTTTTTTCCACTTTTTCACTATCTCTAAAACGTCGATTGCGTGGATCTAAGGATGCAGTGGTTTCCTTTTAACAATTAAAAAAAGTTAACAAAATCAACGCTTTCAGCATATTCTTGGTTTATTCGAAGGAGCAAACATTCCGATTTATAGTTATTGACTACGATTTCATTAATTTCATTTCATGCATATGGCTACCTCGCAGTATCGCATCCTGTTAACCCAGTGTTTCAAAACTCTATTGACAGTTTCTAGCGCTATCTCGCACGAATGACACACCGATATTCGCCTCAATTGTTAATAGATTGTTCGCATAGCATCGGGCCGTGATGACACCTCACAAAAAAGCCTCCTCAAATCGCAGGTTCAAGGTGGCCAATTGAAATCGCCGAGGCGGCTGATGGCACGATTATCGAACTTGGCGCGCAAGAATCGATTGTGGATCGATGGGCTGTGTTGCACGGCACACCATTTTGCTGAAACCAAAGATCGTCCAAGTTCATGTCTACAATTTCTGGCCCTAAAAATCGTTTATCATGCCTCTGTGGCGCTGACTTCATATGTTTACTTCAGTTCCAATAGTTGTATACACACACACATACATAAAATACATACGTGTCTAGAGGCAAATCTAGACAAGAACTATCGTCAGATATCAGATCGATTGGGATTTTTTTATTCCTTACTATATACTTTTCTATTACTTTTTTGAGAATAAGTAAAGATCTACTAAATAAAAACCTCTCCTCTGCACATATTATCGGTTCTAGTCCATAGGGAGGAATTTGCGATTGGGAATTTGCTTATTAGCTAAAAAATTTAAGATTTATTAAGATTTTTAACTGCTATCGTAACAAGAAAATTCTAAACAATCCATTAATAAAAAATCGTATATGGTTTTCCGTTTGAGTTTAACTGAGTTTGCCAACTAAGCTTTACTTTGCAAAATTTGAAGAGTGTTGATCTCGTGTGAGTTGAAAAATTGCTCCTTAGCCTTTGACAAGGCACTGAAAACGAATAAAATTTTTGCCTACTTTTGTGTACAGCAAATACATATTTATTATATGATTCTAATGTATGTATATTTTCAAGCGCTTTTTATGTATCGGTCATACTATTTTAACAACTAAATTTTTAGTTTTATTAAAAGTTGGGCTTAAGTTACAAACCTATAGGCTGGAGACAGCATAAAATATCGCCCACTTTTAAGTTTATATCATTGTAATGTTTTGTAATTATTTTGTATGAATATTTATAAGGCGCTAATTAGCAGTCGTTATCATAAATGTATGTAAATAGTGAATAGAATACACCCAACTATCATTTCTAATTTAGAAATATTAGACATTTTTAAATTTCGCTACATGCATTCCTGACAGAGATCTAATGACAATGCTATGTGCACATTTTTACGCTTATTTAACTTTATTTCTATATTTATTAACGAAAAATACACCAAAAAACCAAAGCTTTAATAAAATATATTTAAAATTCGTAAAAACAACGTAAGTGACTTAAATTTTGCCTTAATAAAAAATGAGAAGTAACATTGCAGATCATCACTGATAATTATAATTCAAGTCATAAGATTGTAATAAAGTCTGTTAAATGGCTATGAACCCTCAAAAAGAAAACAATCTAAACTTCATTGAGAATTGTACTTTTTATAAAATGCACCCTTTTACACAACATACATACATATGTATATGTGTGTATGAATATATAAGTTGATGATTATATGATTATATTATATACATAAATTTGTGAACAAATTTATTCTAAGGCAATTTTGTATTTATTTGCAAGTAATAAAGCAATATTCATTGTGATTAAGGCTAAACATATTATGTATGTTTGTATATTTGTTTATACTTTTTATTATTTTTTAGGTTACATAACTACTTTCCTAAAAAAGGATTTTTCCGATAAACCATGATTTAGTTTTGATTTTACCAGAATGAAAGCACAAATATTCAACAACAACTTTACTTTTATACCTATTGCTGGACTTCTGATATCCTGAAATTTACATATAAAAACCACTTTATAACTTAATAATGCAAACGGCAGGATTAAGCTTGTTAATTTCAATAAAAATGAGACCCTAATCTTTCGCGCGAATTAAAAAAAAAGTTATTTTGTATAATAAAAATATTGGCTAGTGAATTGGTTGATGCGGCGAGTATTTTTTTATTGCAATGAGCGCTAAAGCTTGTCTTTTTATTACAACTCGCAATTTAATCCGAAAAAAAAATAACCCACAGAGTTTAGAAACGTAAGCGGATTTAATACCGCTTTTGGTTACAGCTAAGGTGAAACATTTTGACACACAAATTTGTCTGAAACACACGCTAAACTTACTGCCTTAATACGATATGCAAGCCAAGTTGGATTGCGAGTTAACTCCAAACCAGGACGCACTGACGCTTGAAGTGGGTGGCACGCTGGTTACAATTGAGGGCATCGAAAACTTCTGCTACCTTGGCAGCATAGTGTAAAAAAATGGTGGAGCGGAAGCTGATGTAAGTTCCCGCATAAACAAAGCTCGCCATGCTTTCCACAGGATGAATCAAATCTGGTCATCAAGACATATCAGCACAAAAACAAAATTGCGAATTTTCAATACAAGCATCAAACCAGTGTTACTTTATGCGTGCGAAACATGGAAAGTCACAGATACCATATGCAATAGCCTAAAAACATTTATCAACAGATGTCTGCGCATTATTCACCGCATATTTTGGCCAAGAGTTGTCACCAACGAAAATCTTTTAAATATTTCAATGTGCAAGCCCATCGCAGCTGATATCAATGAAAGGAAATGGCGTTGGATTGGGCACACCTTACCAAAAGAAGACAATGACATCGCAAAGATGGCCCTAGAATGGAATCCACAAGGCTTCAGAAGAAGTGGACGACCACGAACAACGTGGATGCGATCAACACACGCGGAATACCAATCAAGATGTTCCTGAATTCGAAAAATAGCAGAAGATCGCTCATGTTGATCTGAGTTTGTTTCCGCCCTATGCTCTGATTAAGAGCGGTATTTCTTCATATAACTATATAAATAATTGCATGTACAAACTATTTATTGTTAATTTGACAAGAGATATCAAGGAATAAAAAAAAGGTGAAGAATTTTATATTGGTGTGTGTTCGCTCTAGTAATATACTAGTGATTTGAAGGTGTATATGTGAGGTCTCGCTATAAGTAGTTGACATTCGCTTGAAGCGTAAATATCTTTTTTTATCTCACGTCAAAAATATTTACGTTCATCCTGAAAAAACAGTATTTGCGGGAAATCATGCTTCATTATTACCTTTTAAAGGAAAGAGCAGCTGAAACGTGGCGTGTATTGATCAACATTTACGGTAACCACGCTCCATCAAATACAACTTGTAAATATATGGGTTCGACGCTTCCAAAGTGGCAATTTCGACGTGAGCGATTAAGATCGCGAAGGGACACCGAAAAGATTCGAAGATACTCAACTACAAAAATTATTGGATGAAGACACATGTCAAACCCTTGATGATATGTCTAAAGAGTTGGATGTTGACAGATCAACCATCGGGAAACGTTTGCACGCGATGGGAATGGTCACGAAAGCAGGTAACTGCTTCGCATCGCCACTGGCGATGAAAAATGAATTTATCATGATAACCCTAAGCGTTGAAAAGGTGAACCAGGTCCATCGACAGCGAAAAAAAATTCATGCTTCAAAGGTTATGTTGTGCATCGGGTGAAATCAGAAGGGTGTCATCTATAATGAACTCCTCAAACCATCTGAAACCATCACTGGCGATCTTTACCGACTGCAGTTAATGCGTTTGAATCGAGCTTTCAAAGAAAAACGGCCGGAATGGGACGGTAGACATGACAAACTGATTTTACTGCATGACAATTCCACGCCACACGTTGCTAAATCGGTCCAGAAATATTTAGACGGACTGAATTGGGAAATCTTGCCCCACCGGCCGTATTCCCCAGACATTGCACCTTCAGATTACCATCTGTTCGGATCAATGTAGTCAGCCCTTATTCTTTAGAGAGCATCGCAAATTAGCTCTATGAATGGATCAAGCCAAAAGAACTCGAATTTTGTAGTTGTAGCTTCCAATGGCACATACTTCACATAATATCATGTATTATTTAATTGTTTAAATTCGTAATTTTGGCTAAGAAAGGACGCAAACTTATTTCCATAGCCCGCACAATACTTCAATCTCCTTATTTCAGCATAAATTTTCATTTTGTTGAGTGGCCTGAAAAAACTGCTGCTAGCCTGGATAATTCTCTTCGCTAATTTACATCGTTTTGTCGTGCGGCATATAAGGATATGTAAGAATAAGGTTATTTCAAATTATAGAGAAGTGAAATACAAGGTGGCATAAAATCCCAAAAAAATCATACCATAAAAAATCAGAAGATTCATAATTTTTGCAAAATAAAGATTTCCATCACTTAAATTTATTTATCATAAAAGTTATTAAGAAGAATGTGATGATCAAATTCGCGCCACTTTGTATATGCATTTCTTTAGAGCGACTGATTGTACTATATTCAAAACCTTCATTGTGCTCCTTGCGGCAGGTTTTTAAAAAATTAAGTTAAAATATTATCATACTCCCTTTTTATATACAAAAGCTCATTGCAAGGAGCCATGTATACATATTTAGTTTTTATAAAAAAAACCTTTAAAGTCATATGCCTAATACTCATAGTTGTATGTCAGTCCCTTCGTCGATTTGAATTTATTATAATTATTGGTGTTTCTAATAGTTTCATGTCAACGCCTGATAATATACTAAACTTTTTGTCAAAACAAAAAGCGCCGATCGTTAAACGACTCTCAAACATGCCACTTATAACTGACCATGGGAAAAACAAGGTATCTCGAGGATTATTCCATATACTACTAATGATTGACCTTACGTTTAATAATGGCCATTGCGATTGCCAGGCGAAACATTTAAATTGAAACTCCAAATTGCCTAGAATCTTCAGTACATTTGGGATTAAAACATGTTCACTTTTATCCTACCCTACTATTACGGTTGCGTTAATCACGTTGTTCATGAACTCAACAGCGAATATCGTTCCAATGCACAGTTTTGGCTGTTTCAGGATTCGCAACATAATTATCGCCGAGCCTACCTTAAGGCGTTAGGGATAGTCAGAGGCCCGAAAAATTATGATTTTCAATCATTTTTTTTGCTGGTCAATTGCTTTATTTTACAAAAATAAAAACATAGCATTAATACATCATGTTCCGACTTGACTTTAAAAAAATTCCAAAAAAAATTAATAATTGTAAAAATTATCGCTCCAGAAGTCCATTGCATTGATCATCACAAGTCCTTGGAGATTCATCTAAAATCAATCAGGACAAGAGAAATTAGTTTTATTAATAGATAATCTTGTGCCTGATCGAAGCTTTTTTTTCAAAATTAACAATATGGCGGTCTCAGGAAATATTTTTCAGATTTTAAACCGAAATTTTTGAGAAACAAAAATCCTTCGATTAGGCAGGAGTTTTTTATGTTTTTCAAAAGCAGCATAAATTTTATTGAAATCTACCAAGCGGTTTTTAAGTTACAGTGAAAACCAGTTCAAAAAATATAGTTTTGAGAAAATATCTTGCATTTAAAGTTTTGCTATCGATTTATGTAGAGTTATGCGAATTATTTAATTATGATACTTACACAGTGATCATCTATTCTTGGGCCATATAATAGTACTTCAGCTGTCATAGCAGCTTACAAAATATAGATTTGCTGTTGCCTATGTAGCATTCTATCTTCTCGAGCGTTATCGTTAGCGCGCTTATCTGCCGCTTTCATACGTCCAGCATCCATTTTTTCAGCATATGAACGCCCGAGCGCCCTTTGTTAATTCTTGAATAACTCGAAAAGTACTTTTCGGATTCACTTCAAATTTTCACAAAATATTTTTAAGGTATTATACTTTAACGAAATACAAAAAAAATCACAATTTTTGAAAATTCTGACTACCCATAACCCCTTAACAAATTTGTCCTGAAAAGGTCTTAAAAGGGGTAGCAAAACTCATTCTCAGACAAAAAAAGTATGCCGCAGAAGATAAGGTAAAAAAAGTTGCAATGAATGTACGATAGAATAAGGTAAAAAAAGTTGCAATGTTTGCAGTGGAGCAATGAATTCCCATCTCATCCGTCTTTCCCTATCTTTCAAATTCTCTCTCTAGGCTTTACGTACAAAAGGTAATATTGTCTGAGTGTTGGGAAAATTTCGCCCATTCACAATCAAATTCCCTTCCATTGGCTAAGCTAAAGCAGACAGCGTTATTTATATCAAAAACTAAAATTCATTGACTTTCGTAATGAAGAAACGTCGGTGAGATAATTTAGATGATTCGTTAAATCGAAAATTCGTTATTCCGGTAGTTCCTCGTACTGGACTGGTGCTTTAGAAAAGCGCTGTTCACGTTACGAAGGTTGGTTACTGTATGACATACAAAATAGCTCGAAATACCTCCACAATACTTGATCTAAAGAATATTCAGCATGCATTTAGCAAAACAATCAACGCCAATACGATTAAAGGAAGCTAAATACTTTAACTTCTATAGCCTCCGCCTCAACCATAGCGTCATCCAATTGTAGGCAAAACATCAAGCTGGACACTACAAATTTCCAATTATAGGTCAACCCATAAGCCCGGTCTAAACACATGTAAGTGAATTTGCTTTAATTTGTACCTTATTGGAGACAGCCTAATGCACATTTAATGTGACGCCCTGAAAGTACGATATCATTTGCGGGGTTTTCGTTTCATTAAAAATGTTTCTCATACTTTATTAACGTATAACAATAATTATTGTTTTTTTTTTAACATTATAGGCACGTTTTTAAGAATAAAAAAAGATTTGTACAAATTCTTGAAAAGATAAGCGATAAAACCGACAATTTTTATATCACTACGCTTAACAATTTTCTAATTACATTTTAGTATAGTAAAGTTTAAGTTCCATGCAAATTGGGATGATGTCCAACGTTGTTATAAACTGCTTTTGAGACTTCCTCCTGCAGAGTTGATGGCGGATCGGACAAAATATCTGTCTTCATTGACAAATACTTCAATTTATTGGATACAGCTACAAAAAAAGACAATCTATGAATGTGATATATTTTATATTTTAACATCGCAACAAACCTGGCCGCAGGTCAATCAACGAACAATGCTGGTCAACCCATAAAAACGCTGTGCGTCGTAACTCCTCCAAACTGGCACTCGACACGGACGAAGTGTAAGAGGAGAGTAGAGGTTCCAAAATAAGCCCCAGCTATTGGTAAAAAATAACGGTATGATAAAAAAAATAATAATATTATATACAGCTCTATTCACAATAATAGCAGCGTGGCCTATTGCAAAGTTTTGACAATTTAGCTATATTTTGTTTAATTTCGTTATAGTTTTTTTTTTGTAAAAATATAGTTTATAATGCAATAAAAAAAACCATATAGCTTAGTTTAAGACTGTATACAAAATTGAAAAAAAATCAACAAATGATTCATCAAAATTTCAAACTTTTTAATCAAAATTAATAAACAAATTTTGAGTATGCAGTTTTATAGTCCATTGAATTTTACTATGAAATGGCTAAAAATCGCGGTGATTTGTAATAATGTTTTTTGCTGGTGGTCTTATAAAGGGTGGTTAAATTTCAAGGGCCGATGTTGAATGTGAACCACACCCAAACGTCAACGACACCGTTGGGCTTCTTTCTTTGGGGGTATTTGAAAGAAAAGGTGTACGTCGATAAGCCAGCAACAATTTAAGAGCTAAAGGATGAGATAATTCGGCACATTAACGGCATAGAACCTCAATTTTGCCTCAGTGTCATCGAAAATTTGGACCATCGGATGGAGGTGTGCCGCCGAGGCCGCGACGGCCATTTGTCCGATATTTTGTTCCATACGTAATTGAGCCATACCAATATTATCATAATAAAGAGAAATGACAATATTTTCCTAAAAAAATTGTATTTTATTCAAAATCAACACCGGCCCTTGAAACTTAACCACCTTTTACATTTCCTCCATATAAAATAATTTCGTTATTTGGATTAAAAGCCATAACAAAATAAAAAAATTATCAAAAATCAACTTCAAACTGGGGCCATGCTGCACTAAAATTTAAAGGGCTACAAAACTGTATATCCAGTAATCTGACAAAAAGCTTTAAATTTCTATAAAAATTAGTTAGTTTTTTCCCAATTTTGTACAATGTCTAAACTTTGAATTTGGTTCTTGTTGTAGTATGGACTACGTTTTGATAAAAAATGAGAGAAAAAAACTAAATCAATAAAAAAATAAATAAATGGTCAAAATTTTGCAATATGTTGCGCTGGTATTATTGTGAACATAGGTACATGTACATATAAAGGGTGATCAGACTGGAGGTATTTTTCACAATAGGGTTTTTTTGACAGATATATGTATATATAAATACATAGTTTTTTTCAGTATTTATTGATATTTCATGATGAAACAACTTACGCCTGAACAACGTTTATAAAGCGTACAAATTGTATTACGAAAATTGACGATCTGTGAAGTGTTTAACGCGCGCTCAGGCCAACGATGAGGCCCATTTTTGGCTTAACGGTTACGTCAATAAGCAAAATTGTCGTATTTGGACGCGATGATAAACGACTTTTTGAAACCGGAAATTGAAGCCCGTGATCTCCATAGTCTCTTGGTTGCAACATCTCGTACCAATTGATTGGTCACCAGGCGCTACTCGTCACACAGCCCTTGAAACAATGGATTTAGTGCGTCGTCGTTTCGGTAAGCAATTTATCTCTCATCTCGGACCAATTGATTGGTCACCGGGGCCGTGTGATATCACACCTTTGGACTTTTATGTGTAGGGGTATGTAAAGTCGAAATTCATTGTGGATAAACCAGCTTCGATTGCGGTATTGGAAGCCAACATTACTAAAGTTATTCACGAAATCCGACCGAAGTCCTCCAGCGAGTCATTCAAAATTGGTGTTTACGGATGGCTGAATTAAGGCGCAGGTGCGGCCAACATTTGAAAGTGATTATCTTCAAAAAATTAATATCAGTAATACTAAAGATTGCCCAATCAATTTAAAATTTCGTTGTTTTATTTCAGTTTAAAATCTGATACCTCTAATGATCACCCTTTATATATATATGAATGTTTATTAAGGTGAGTATATACTTACAATCCAAAATTTCCAATCCTGCATTGTACGATGCCGCACATACTGGTCATACAACTGCCGTACATGTTCTGTCCCTTGGCGTGTCACAGGCGCGCCATTGGCTGGAAGGATTGAGTGCAAATGCCTGCAACCGAAAATTAGTTGAATTTAATCCGTAATAATATTGTTTGTTGGCAATTTAGATTCAAGTAATCCTCATGATAAAAATTAAACTAAGGAGGAGAGTTAAGTGCTTTTTAACGATATCATAAGGCATATTTCGGTTGGTGATTTTTTCTTTAATCGATGCAGATTGTTGGATCTCACCTTCTTTTTTTTTCAAAAAAATGTAAATTATTAGAAAATGACCAGTCCGCAAACTTTCGTCTAGTTTGTTTACCAACATAGTTCTGTAGGCGCTTGCATTTCCGAACCAATGGTGTAGTAATTAGAGCAGCCTACTAAATATATCTTTTCGTACTAAGCCAGTACGCAGTTTTGGATAAGAAAATTGGTCACTACAAAAAGTTTGCTCTCTAATTAATTACAAGCAATAAAAAATAATTTATGCAGTCAACAGAGTATAAACGTACCAAATAATTACGTACGTTTTGAAATTTTATAAATACAAAGTGGCGCAAAATTAATCATCCTACCGAAAGATTTATAATTTTTGAAAATTTCTTCGTACGTCAATCATATTTGACACTTGACTGAGCGACTAGACAGCTGCAGTATACGAACCGACAAGTAATGTAGCAGGTAAAGGTTAAAATAAAGAGTTCCGTTAGTGAAAATATTTTTTTGTTCTGTAAAAAAACAAAACAAGAAAAAATAAAAACACCTGCTAAGTTTACGCTATGAAAATTCTTATAAAAGCTGGCGCATTGCTAGAGCGGGTTTTGATAACCCACCTTCGGTGAGGCGATTTGCCTATCAAAATTCCTGCTCCTCCTGTACTTGGGTCTTGGTTCTCTACTTGGGTTCTCTAAAAATTGAACTCCTTTATATTTTGGATAAGGTACCTAATTCTAAAACAGGTTCTACCCACACAAAAAAAAACCGCATGTACACCAGAAAAGCTCTAAAAGCTGATTTTTGAAAAATCTGTAGTGAAAAAGTTTAAATAGAAACAAGTTAACACAAGAAAAGGGCGCTATTGCATTTAGATCACAGCATATATTAGAATTCTCCAGTTTATAATCTTTTTAAGGCTAATTCCTCTAGTTTTTCTTGCAGGAACTAGGTAACACTGTTGCTCGGCTTGCCGCAACCAATCAATGGCACAATTTGGACACTCAATAGACTATTGTTTCAATGAACCATACTTTACTTTAGTAGGTTATTTAGTACTAGAATTACAGCAGCTAGATGTGAGTGGATTGACAATATACCTGGTGAAAAAAAGTGACTACGGTTCTTTACTGATGGCTCAAAGCTTGACGATAAAGTTGGCTTTGGTGTTTCCTCTTCCTAATCACTGTAGCGTATTTCAGGCAGAAATGCTAGTCGCTCAAAGGCGCTACTAAATCGGTCAAGGAAAAACATTTCTATGTTAGTTGCTTTAATCACATTACGTTTACATCAAACGTGATACTTTAAAAAATCGTGCAATACGGCCGATAAGAAACCATGGGAATTGCCCAAATATACAAGTGATGACTAACTTACGTTAATGAGTTATTTAGAATATCTCGCTCTTTAAGCAATGCCTCCATATGATCTTTTAATTGATTACGTTCAGCTCGCAAATGTTTAATGTGGTCGGCGCCTTTCTGCAGCATAGCCGCTTTACTCAACTGTAAATATAAGAGAACATAATTTTTTAAACTTGTTCTGAACTAAAAACTTTTCCACATTATAAAAGGGTGGGTGGTTAGTTTAGTGTAGAAGATCGTACTTACTTTGGCATTAGGATTTTGTTGCAGTTGCGGTATTAGAGAATGCAATAAGTCAAACCCGTTCTTAATATTATATCGTCGCTTCTGTTCTGCATGTATGTGACCGGCCCGCCTCTGGTTCTCCCTGGGATACTTTAAGCTATGTGTTGGGGAAAGCGGCGAGTCTTGATCGTGAAACGATTCTGGAGACAAACTCAATGCATTTGTACACATCGCTGCTGCTTGACTGGCCGTTGGCGGATAACTTAACATCTGAAAGAAACCAATTTTTCTTTTTTAATTATATGTTTCTTTTTGAAGTTGACTTATTTTATATACCTTACTACCAGGCGGGCTATGTAACATTTGTGGTGCTGCTGGCGTTGGCAGAGAAGCAGATTTCTTTGGTGACTTTTGTTGCTGTTCTTGTTGCATTTGTATCACATGACGAGAGTATGTTGTGTCAGCAGATGCGCCGGCTGCAGTAGTTACCGTGCACTGCACATTGGGCGTTACAAAGTAATTGGTAGTGGCGGGTATGCTGCCAATATTTAGTGATTTATTTGTATTAACCGGCACAGCCGAAGAGGCCGGTGGAGGTACCGGCACTACTGTTGACATCGCTATGGCAGACATTGGTACATTTAAATTTGATATGGCACTTGAGGAAGAACTTTGCTTTGTCTTAACCGACGAACGAGTATCTGAAGAAAGAATATTATAAGTGAAGCATACATACAAAAGACATATTATAAAATTCTTATTCTATTCGACATCTTCAGAAAAGTTTAGATAGTTATCTTAGAGAAAATATGATATTTTTGAATACCGAATTGCATGAAATCGACCTTCCATACGACGGTAATTAAAGACTCTAATTTTCATTAGCCAATTGACTACAATTGTTACAATTTTGTATAAAAGAGACCTCAAGAAATATGATTTTTTGAAATGTTATTATTTGAAAAAGAAATGCATTATTTTCTCGATGGATGGATGTAATGATCGATATCTCGCAAAGTATCGATCAAACAATTTGAAGTTTTTGCTCGTTGTCAAGGTGACATTTCACACTAAAAAAATGCGTTTGCTGTGTTTTGTTTGTTCCATTGAGTTGTCAGTTACAGGGTGTTAACAATCGAAGTCAACAAAGGGAAAATTCGGTACGTTATACAGTTTTCCTTTGATAAAGGCGAAAATGCAAGCCAGGCCACTGGAATTGTGAATGGTGTCTATGGTGTCGATACTGTAACAGCCAATTACATGCAATTTTGGTTTCGTCGATTTCATTCAGGCATTTTTGATGTTAAACAAAATGTCGATAATGCCAAAAATTATCGATAAAATCACAGAAATAATCGAAATTGACCGGCATGTTAGTAGTCGTAGTATCGGCCAGGAGTTAAAGATTGGCCATAAAACAGTTTTAATCTGTTAAGCGATTAGTTTTTCTTATACTAAGTTTCCACCGCAGCCGCTATCGTGTTCTCTGCCGCTATCGTGTTCTTAGCGCAAACACGAAACAAAACTCCTGTCAAATCCCATACAAAATTAAAACACAACTCCATACCTAAACCCACTTTTCAAAGCGTGTTTTGTGGGTTTGCGTCTAATTCAAAGCGTGTTTTGTTGGGTTTGCGTCTAATTTAATTATTAAGTGGTGGCAATGTTGCTCATTTTCCTCATTTATTATTGCATTCTTATCGAAATATGGCAACAATGATTGCAATTTGTCAATATTGACGGCCTCCGTAGCCGAGTGGGTTGGTGCGTGATCACCATTCGGAATTCACAGAGAGGTCGTTGGTTCGAATCTCGGTGAAAAAGCAAAATTAATAAAAACATTTTTCTAATAGCGATCGCTCCTCGGCAGGCAATGGCAAACCTCCGAGTGTATTTCTGCCATGAAAAAAATCTGCTCATAAACATATCATAAAATAAAATGAAATAAATGTATAAAAAAAAAAAATTTTTTGTGATTCGAACCAAGGATTTCGGATCGGAAGCCCACATTGCTAGCCGCTGGGCTATCGCGCTGTGCTGTCGCCGCAAAATAATGTATCATAAATCTGTTTACCATACCAAAGACCATACACTTTGCAAACACATTTCGGTGGAAACAGTTGACAGTTCTCCCAAACACAACTCCTGCAAACACGGTGTTTGCTTTTGGTGGAAACGGGGGCTTAGACAGCTCGGATTACTGTGCTGAATTAATTTCAAGCGAAGACTGTCGATGCAAAACCGGTTTTCAGCCAAATATTGGATTCACCGTGTACGTTGGCTGAACGATTATGATAACGATTATCAGGAAATTCAGTGTTCATGCTTACTTTATAATGTCAAAATAATAGGGAAATTTTCGTTTTTTGATTAACTTTAAATTTCATAGCATTTTTCGGCATGACACACATATAAGACATTATCTAAAAAATGAACTTTTGAAATTGACGCATATATACGACATAATCACTTAATAGGTTAAACCATTTGCGCATAAATTTTACCCAAAACGAATGCATTTCTTTTTCCCCAAATAATATTTGGAGAACGGTCGCGCTAAGACCTATTTTTACGCACATACCTGTGCCTAATTACACGACCGAATTCAACAAGTAAAATAATGCAGTTATAACCAATGTGAATTGAAGTTACAAATTAAAATTGTACGTACTCTTGTGTTCACATTATTAAGTTACTTTGCCACAATATTCGTAATATTTTCTATTCTGTATTTTTTCTTAATTTTTTATAAAAAATATAGTTAATTGTACAACAAAAATCTTATAAATGAAAGCTTCTAACTTTGTATGAAATTTACAAAAAATGTACATTTAGTAAATTTAAAAAAATTCAAATTTTTAACCGATTTTTCTTCCATTTTTTCGATTTTGGAGAGACTTTAAACTTACACTTTATTACCTAAAATTAACGGGCTAAAAAACTGCGCACCCAGAAGTTTTCTAAAGATTCTGATAAAAATTTTGATGACAATTTTTCGAAATTTGTTAAATTTCTGAGAAATTTGTATAGAGTTTAGAGCTTTAATATAATATGTTTTTGTTGTACAATGAACTATACTTTTAGAAAAACCTAACGAAGCAAAACTTAGCATGAAAATATTGCGAATATAAAAGATAAAGTACTTAATTATCTGAGCACAAGTGTATGTAAGTGTTTTTTTTTTAATATTCACATGTAACAAAAAAATTATTTAGTATATTTATATATAACACAATAATTACTAGCATAAATGTAAACAAACTTTATGCATGTAATGTATAAGTCCGTATTGACTTTATCTGAAAATGCACGAAATTAGGCACACAACCAAACCCCTCCGTTCGTCCATTGTGAAGAGTCAAACTTGCTGTGCATAAGTACATAAGTATGATACATACCTATAAGACTGTACATAAGTCTCGATATAAGGTAGACTACTAATAAAAATATGAAAAATTTGTCGAATACAAGGCCTTTTTCTATACAACTACTATTTTAAAATTTTGTATTTATCCATGACCAGACGAATATTCTCAAACATGATACAACATTTTAAAGAAAGTATTGCGGTTCTTTTCTATTTTTTAAGCAAATATTTACTTTTCCAAAATTCACTTTACCGAGGTAAGCCAGGATTAATATTTACACAATATTTGGTATTTTCTTTTCATGATTTTGAGCAATAAAGGTTATGGACAGGAACAAAATATCCCATATTACATGATACTTCAAAACTTACTCGTTGTCAGCAGTTGCGCTAAGGTACTATTATTCAACATAGGGTCGCTTGTAGCTGATTGCAACTGTGGCGAGACCATCAGGTTACTACTTGTTACACTGCTCGACTTATTGGTTCCATTCGGACCAACAATCATATGTTGATGTATTGAATTGCTACGCGAGCGTGGCTTGTTGTTTTTAGCTTGGTATTTAGGTACAGCAAAATTATCGTGACCTGAACGTGATTCAAGTTTTTGCAGTGTCACATTCAGTGGTAAACTATTCGATCTGAACATTTCTCGCGGCAACATATTAACCGCCGGTTGCTGCTGTTGACTAAGCTGTTGCATTTGATGATGCTGTGTTGTCAAGAGATGCTGGCTTGCTTGCTGTTGTTGTTGATGCTGATGACTAGACGAGGGCGACAATTGGCATTGTGCTTGTACCTGTAACTGTAAAGGGCTTGGCAACGAAGTTACCTGACAGCCTAAATTCAATGGCAGCGATTGTTGGTGTACGTGTTGTGCAGTAGGTGATTGATCGTGCATATAAGGTGAGTTCGTGGTGAGGCGCATATTTATGTAGCCGCCAGTGGATGCAGATTTTTTAAAGCTACTCACGCTGGGATAAGGCTTATACGAGTTTGAGTTATTGTTGCTATTTAGATTGGTATTGACACCATAAACATCAGTTGAATTATTTAAATTATACATGGATAGCATATCGGCGGATGGTGGTTCTGTTTTCACCGTCTGCAAAAGTATCGAGGAATTCCCTGTGTGTGCTGAGTTACTGGCATTTATTTGGTTTGCGTTGGGCATGCAATTCGCGGTTGTCTGCATAATGGTAAAGCCTTTGGATTTTGCATTTGCCATTGAAATATTAAGTAAGTTGTTATTAATATTGAGGCCACCGCCAGCCGATGGCGAAATTTCCACGCTACCATAACCACCATATCCTGTGCCATTCCCACCTTCTCCGGCACCGGTTGTCACTGATGTAGGCGTTGGGTACTGTGCCGATGTTTGCATTTGTTGCTGCTGTTGATGGAACGCCATGGTCTGGTGCTGTAACGCTGTGCCAGGCAAAGAAGGTTGAAGATGTTGACTTTGTTGGCTTTTTTGGTGTTCTGCTAACATTTGTTGGTACATAGTAGTCTGATGCAAAGTGGGTTGAGCTTTGTCATAGTTATGAGGTTCTCTTCTGGAATAAAAAAAATCATGTGGCAACTTTCAAATAAATATTAAGTTATTTTTTATACCTAAATGGCCGCTGAGAATTCTTTGAAATTCGTCCTTTCATCACACTTTTACTTGGAAATTCATTGCTTGGTGATCTGTTACTCGAAATGCCATCACTTGCAGTAGGAAAATGTTTTGAATGCATTCGCATAGTTGGCGATGCTGACGTTACGGAGGAGGACGATCCCACGCCATCACCAACCTCTGTTGCAGTTCGCTCATTAGCCATTAGAGCATCCACGGAGGTAATTGTTTGCGATTGATTAATTCCTGAGGTATTCAATAATTGTCCGGCACTATTTTCCCGCGATAACGGAGCTGGATAACGTTGCCCCATCTCCGATTGAAATTGAAGCGAATCAAGTGGTGCATTCAAGTCCAGCATATTGGCGTCATCGTTTTCTGTTAGCGTATTCGAAGTACTAACTACACCAACCATATTATTCGAGTCCAATTGCTCAGAGCCTATGAAAATATGGATTAATCAGATGCTGTCGCATCTACATAAATATTACGTGGCAAAAATACCCATAATCGCTGAGAAGTTGTAATCAACATTCTTAAGCATTTCATCAGTGCCCTCCTCTGGTACGGGCGGAAGACGAGCCGGCTGCAGTAGCTCTGCAAAAAATAAAGCTTAGTGATAAATGGAATTTAATGGATATGCTTATGTATTCCATATGTTTACCATCAATTGTTAGATCAATGTCATCAATATTCGGTTGGAGAGAGCCAAGTCCAGGTTGTATGAAATCGGCTATTCCAGCACCGCGCGCTATCTCTCGGGGATCTGGAAATGGAAATGGTCCATTTATCGAAGAGAAAAGTGTGTCATTTGTCCAATCGTCGGGTATCATTAACGACCGATCGTTTAACGGTGACCATTCCAAGAAGTCAAACTCGCTTTTCTATTTAATAAAACACAAAAATAGTGAAGATAAATATAATTTTGTTACGTAGATACACATGTACATATATATGTACTTATATATTTTAATTATTCAAAACGAACTGCTCAGGATCATCTTTTTCGAAAAGGTTTCGATTTGATTTCCTCTTATTTACACGATTTTTAGTCGTATTATCATATAAACAGTTTAACTATCCTTTATTACTATCTATATAAAAAAAAACACGAGAATGCAGTATAACAATTTAGATGCCCCTACTGGAATTTCCCGTGGAATTGTTTTGTGAAAAATTTTAAACCTACAAACTTGATATTTTTCAGATTTCGAAAAATATAAGTAAAGGTCAAAATGAAATACGCAGGTAAGAAATTATGGGCTAAGCTGTTCCACAAAAGTATGCGCCACTAAATATTGTTATGGACTTTTAAAGACAGTAGGTTCTTCCATACGAGTTTCTTTTTCAAAAAAATTAGATCAACTTGGGATGAAATTAGGTAAATGTTCAATACACCGTAAAAAAGTTGTGACGATTAGGTAGAAAATGGCAGAAGGTCCCATTACTCGACATCTCTTCCTCTTTCATAACTGCATATACAGCATTCTTGCCTATTTTCGTCCTATTTCGTCGCACAGTGTGATTAAAAGATGATATAAATTTTTTTAAAATCCAATTAAAATTAAAAAAAAAAAACACATCGAATCTACTCTCCCACAAGGGCTGAAGAGGTGGTTTGCAAATTAACTGTGTGACCGACACTAATCAGCAAACATTTTTGAGAGAGGTGTCCTTTTTTCCGAAAATCCAGTATAATCTATTTATAATATTATAACAGGTGTTTTTTAAGAGCTTGAGAACTTGAAATAATATTGTAAAACAGAAATATTGTTGGCATGAATTGTTCTTGTTGCATCGTGTTGTTGGAACCAAATGTCGTCGCCGTTTAGCTGACTAATTTTTGGAAACAAAAATTCAGTCAGTATGGCTCGATAGCGCTCGCCATTCACCGTAGCGGCAGCTCCTTCCTCATTTCGAAAGAAATAAAGCCAGATGATGCCGCCAGCGTGTATACTTAAAATGAACGAACTATGAACTTCGCAAAGAGATTTTTTTCACAACTTTGAAGGGCTGCTCTGGCGTTAAACGATTTATGATGATTTGCGAAACTTTACTGAATAGAAATGTCAACACTGTTTGCCATTCTCAGCTTTCAAAAGATAGTTATCGATATCGATAGTTCTCATGCAGCTAAAAAAACGCCCTATATAATATTATGCGCAGCAAACAGTTTCTGTTGGAGTGCTACCGTCGGAAAGTTGGAGATTGGGCACGTCAAGAGACATCTGCTTGACTTGACTGACGAGATCCATCACTACACTCGAAAATCATTACACCTACCAGTACAAACAAGCCATAAACGACATGCATCGGGAGGCCCTCATCCCCTTTATGAGCTCCCGCTTCCCTAATATCGTCATCGGAGGTCAATCACTAGCTATTGCCAAACAAAGAGCATCAGCTGCCTCCTTTGACCTGCGTTACTTTGGCACAATTACAGATACATACTCAACATATGTCCGGTATGTGAAGGCACCCTAGGAAGGCACGACACTAATAACCAATACTCGCCCCTTTAAACCTAGACCCGTGACCTTTTGAACCCATCTTGTAGGAATAGCATGTTCCCTGCGCCTACCATTAGATAAGATTGAAGGTGACGGCCGATGACTTCAGCACGTTTAGCTGGGCTTAGTGAACTCAGAATTTTGCTCAAATACTCAGCAATTCAAGTCAAATTTCCTTAACAAGAGATTCAAAAACATCAACTACTGACAGTTTGGTGTGAATTATGAAGCGTTGGTATTAATTGGTTAATTTGTTTACGAATAAGCTGAGCTTTAGTGTCTAATGTAATATTGACGCCCTAAGTGTGGCAATCGTTTTGTAAGCCCTCTTAACAATATCAATGGGTTCCCTAGAAATCAAAACGTAAATCGTAAATTCATAAAAAACGGGAATTATTATTCCACTAACTTCTACTTTTTTTGTATATTTGTGTCTATGACACCGGCATAGACTGTTACTGGCTATCAATTTGACTATCGAATTTTGACATAAAGCATAAAACAATTATTCTATCAGCGATTGGTTGGTTGGTTAAAGAGAGCTTTCAGCGCTTCCGCACCATTTTGTTGCCACATCCTCGCTACCAACTTATTTAACGCTTATTTACAACATGACTATATTCAGTCTGTGCGGCTTAAGAACCTTATTAGGTTGTTCACGTCTAAGCCAGACAGTTGTTCGAGACTCTCGAACAGTGTTTTTCCCAGGGTTGACACCCTCTCCTTCTATAAAGCAGGGCATTCACAGTGGAAGTGAAAACTCGTTTCTCTGGTTGTTCCTCAGCGGACGATGGAACGGTATTTCCTATGGGGTTTTCAACTGTACGCATTATGTATATTGCTTTCTAAAAAATTAGAAGAATTTCAATTGTATTTGTCTAGGCGTAATGCTATGATTAAGATATTGCTAAGAAATACAATATTTAACAAACAACTGCTGTCTAATATTGTGACTCTATTTATACGAGTATATTTACACTACTGCTCATTATTACTTTTTCCAACCCCATACAAATAATTTGTTATTTTATGCTTATACATACTA